>JADWOT020000002.1:5330738-5496566 GCA_036345935.2 Taenia hydatigena | reverse complement strand
CTCTCGCCGCCATTTCCTACAGCTAGCCTATCTCTTACCATCGTCACTACCCCACCATCTCCGTTTCCCATTTCCAGCCCAGTGGCTGTGGGTGCACATGCTTGTGAAAGTGATGATGAGGCGCGATCAGCAGCAGCGGTAGCAGCAGCAAGAGTTCATTTAGAGAGCACTGCCCTTGCAGCAGCTGGACAGCCAATGGCTTGTCCTCCTTTATTTCAAATCCACGCACAGTGCAGGCGGACAGTACATGAGCATGCAAACATGTGGCACGGTCGCCACTAGCCACCTGTCAGCTTCTTGGCAAGGCAGTCGCATGAGAAAGGAGTATAGGCAGAGGCGAATTTGCTGTCTTGGCACCGGTGGAATTCCAACCCAAGCCCATTCGGACCGGTGTCTTAGACCGCCCGGCGCTTTGAACCGCTGCCAATGCTTATTCGTCTGGCCACGTGCCACCACCACTCGCACAATCCCTTACACATTCACTGCACACATTCTTATTTTTGCTTACTTACTTTCGCCCTTTCTATCAACTTCATTATGCATGCTTCTTCTCTCCTTCTAGTCACAACCTTCGAGTAGTAGTAGTTATGGTGGGCTGTCCTGTACCCTTGCCATTCCCCTCAACGACCTGTTTACCCATCCACATGCACCTACTAAGTGCATTCTATAGTCATTCCACCCCTACTGCCTCTTTCATCCCACCACCATCACCACCAATAATTGTGGCCTTTAGTGTAGGTCCTTTCCTCCATCCTTCACTCATTCGCATACTCACTCATTTTATTCACTTCTAATTTTTTACTAAGGCCATATCGCAAACAAATTAAACGATTGCCTATTTAAACAATTACTGTTTCCTCGCTATGATGTCGGTTCACTTCATAATTCTCGCAATTCACCACGCCGCTACTTATATGCGACACACGCGTATGCTATCAATATATCATTTTACTCTAGAACCCACTACTACTGTTATTTTTGGTCCTGAACATGCACTCATACACATTTACATGCGTCACCGCTTCCTCTTCTGCATTACATCTAACAGCTCCTTTAACACATCCTCACCACTTACACAACTATCGCACACCAGCCCCAGCTCCCTCACATTCCTAATTAAATCATAGCAAGATTCATTTAATTAATCAACAAAGTTCTAAGTTTTTCACTCAGATGATACTCTTGACTTCATCAAGTCACCGTGTTTCCTTCTCTCCGCTAATGTTGCAGCTTCCATTAATGTTCAAACACAAGCATCGTATTTTCGGATAAAAGTTTTTATGAAACTGTGAGATGATAAAGTTCCTTGACCGTCCATTCAATTCCATCATTGCTTGTCCCAAATTATACTACTTATTTTTGGGAAGCAGTCTCTGATAAGGCGTGGTAATGAGAATGGTTCCAATGTAAAATTGTATCTATTCTCATTCAACATTAGCATCTCGAAAGAAGAATGAAGCATAAATACGCATGTTCGGCTGCAATTGCGTGAGGTTTGGTGATGCTGGGTATTGGTAATGTCTAACAGATTCTTATCACCACTTCCACATCATCCGCCACTAGTAAGGCAAATGCCATGTAATCTTCTCCCCCTCAAGCAGCGGCAATACTTCTTCACACGCGCATCACAACTACGACGAGCATTGATTATCACAAGCATGTATAATTTCCCGGTCATTCCATATGCACCAGGGTTTAAGAGATATCAGGCGATGGTACGGTGGAGTTGAATACTGACTTCATTTCATACAACAAGCAAATACATTTGAAAGGGAAGGGAAGCCAGTGCAAGCATTTGTGGGGATCGCTTAACTCTGGAAATGGAATAAAAGACATTTGTTTTGCAGGCAGCATCTTACCCATAGGACGATTCCAGTCGGGCAATTATGGTCACCAACTAAATGGATTCCAATGCTGTAGCGTGTTTCGACACTAGGTAATCTGCAACCGACCCATTCCCGAAAAGCGTCTTTGCACATAGACGTGCCAGGTAGTGATTTTGAAGCAAATTGACCACGTATTCAGTTGTTGACTTTTTGGCTGGGTCAATCAAGTTTCATTTCACAACTTATTCAAAGGATCGAAATTCAACTAATTTATGACTAATGTATTAGCATATTGGATAATAAAGACTAACATCCAAAGTTCTCAAAAGAATCCTTACCTTATTACCTAATCAGCACGTCCGCATATCCTACCAAGCCAGCCGGAGAAGCCGACCATTGCGCTTGCATGAAAAGTGCAATAGCGCATTACTTAGCAGCGTTTAATGCTAGTGGACTGTGCCAAAATTGAATGCAAGTGCAATGAGCTTTGCAATCCACTCCTCTAATATTCTTCTTTAAAACAATACGTAGGCAGGTATTTCGTTGTGATACTTAAGTAAGGTGTTGAATAACAGTGAGAATAACCGCTAACTTGTTAAAGATGAGGGAATTTTACTTGGTCAAAACAAGGCAACGACCTCAAACTAGAGCTACACTACCCTGATTTGTTCCGCCAGTTTAACAACAAATGGAAGCGCGACAGTAACAATTAACGTCCGCAGAACTCGTGCAGTGCACCTCAACATGAGAGCTACAATGCTCAAACACACCCGGCCGGTTAACAATCAACATGACACTGCCTTTCACTTATGATTGGGAGATGCGGTGTCACGTGGGATGGAAACCTTAAACACTGGATACACTAGCCACACTAATAAAGCTGCGTTGTGCACAGGCCAGAGGCACAATTTCCACATCAGGACGTCTACTCTTCAACATAGGCCATGAATTACTAAGGAAGGGTCGAGAGAGCCCGTGCTCTTCCAACGCGGCGAAATGTTGAATCTGACGCTGCGGATCTGAGCTCTGACGGCAGTGAATTGTTCCTGCTTGAAGGGTGACATGCTAGCATTATCAGGGTGTATAATGACAAAGAGAGTAAATACCCAGTTATCAGGAAGTTATTCCAGTTACTTTCCAGACTGGCAGCACATTTGAGTGCTAAAAAGGAGATGAGAGGAGAGGTCTCTGGACTCGTGTACAAAAATCGGATGTCCATATAAGCAGGACAGAGAGAATAGCACTCTCCTTTTTTGCTCACCGTATTCTAAATAAGCTTTATGGTGCAACAATTTTCCTGTGCTTTGCCAGGAATTACAGTCATTAAGGATTATAATCCAAGAAGCGAGCAGTGTGTGTTAAAGTGTGGCACGCGCATGTCACAAATCTGACGCCATTGGAAACGCGTGCCCCAAGCAAACCAGAACTCATGCAGAAAACCACTTTTGCTGACCTACGGAGAGTTTGGTGCTTAACCTTTAGAATCATCATTATTTAAGCGACCCTGTTGCTGCGAAGTGTGTGCGAAAAACCAATAGAAAACAAAACCTAATTTGCTTAGCATATACAAAACAATTTATTGCGGTGGTACTGACTTTGAGCTTAGTTAATTGGCATAGGATCAAGCCTCAAGTGAGTCAGAAGATGGGGTCTGGCGATTCCTACTCCACTGTGTACGGGATAATCCACACTCAAAATGGGGTGAAATGACGGCGATTTTGACGTATGAACTAAAGCCCAGAGCACCACAGTCTTTAAGCTACAGGCTTGAACAAAGGAGCAATCATTGTTTTTGCGTAGTTTGTTGCGAAGCTTTTGAAACCACTGGACACTAGATCTTGTGCTGCTCAAAGGAAGCGATCTTGAGTTGCGCGGTCTTATCTAATTTTGTAGGCTTTTCCTTGAAATGGACGCATGGTTTCATGGCTGCAAGACTACCTGAAGTATGGAGTGGCTCCAGGCCATGGACAGTGGTCAATTAGGAGTTATAAACATCAATGAGTTCTTCAGTGAATTAGTTCGCTTTTATAAGCTCTGCTAACTCATGCGAAATGACTCGCAAGACCTGACCTTTTTAATAAGACGGATTTTACTGGTATCCACGTTGTCATGGCATCCCAGGTAAAATGTCAACCAGGGTTCATGGCAAAAAGGGACATATGGAGCCCGGACATTGACACGGACTTTGACGTGTGCGGTCGAATCGCTGCGTCTGAATAGGTGCGCACAGACGGGCGCATTAAAGGCTGCTTGGCACACGTGTCCGAATCTCTACGGAACTCCAATTGCATTTAATATGTATACTTTGACGGAGTCATGTGCCTTGAATTCTAAGAAGAAGTCAACAGAAAGAACGCGATGGCTGCCAAGGCGGAACTACATTACCACCTGTCCGAGTTGGAAGTTCCTGCCGCTAAATTGGAGGTTGAATTTGAGCTGCTCATTGCTGCTTACGACGTGCCCATGTAACGGATGGGCTAACGTCTTTGTGATATTTAGAATGCTAGCTTGCCCTTAGATGAAGATGAATGATGTTTGAACATGACCACATCAAGCACTCGAATTCAGTAATGTGCCTTACATTTCGCCCTTTATTCATTGGCCAAAACAAAGTGCTTGAATAACATGGGTAGCATTATAGAGAGATTTCCCTGCATATGCGCTTAAGACACTACATATTTGACAAATTAAAGTGGACTCGAATCGCACTTAAAAAGCTCTGCGTCTACTCCTGCTATAGTAACGTGCTATACGGGCTGATACGAGATTCGTAGGTGTGTTTAAAGTGATTACACCCTTGATTTAAGAAATATCTCTTCCGGTGCTGCACAAGTTAAATAAAAGTCTTTAAAACTTTCTATAATTAGCATTTCTAGCATCGACACAATCTCTATTATGAGGCAATTAGGGAGTGCCGTGATAGCCGAGTAGGATTAAGGCTGCAAAGATGTGGTCCTCAAATTATGCTCACACTAGTCCCCTCAAAATCCCCCCAAAATCTCTACGCTATTGCACAGAATCAATCCTCTACTCTCGTTGCAGCAAAGAAGTGCTAAAGGTGCTTTCGAACACCAGAAATAAAGCTCCTTGTATTCATTGAATTAGCAATGCAGCCGTAAGAAACAGAGGCACCAAGTTATCTACAAGGCTGCAAGGGCTTGCTTAGTTTTTCGACTAAGTGTCTTTTCTCTACCACGTCTTACCGCGTAAAATGACTATGAAAAATTGAAGGCGCTAAAATAATCACCTTTTTGGGATCAAAGGTATGTCGCTATACATATAGCATAAAAGGCGAAACATTGCGCGTCTGTACAAGCTGTTTTGGGCCAATGACCAATGGCTAGTAAAACGCTCCACTACGTTAGCTTTCGCTCCGATAATGGTGGAGTATTACTCGCGGCTGCATGATACCGTGGAGGAGACGCCACAAGTTATTCGGCTCCTTTCCCTCAGAATTGTCAGTATGCGTGGAACTCGAATGTGCGTATTGACGCAAAACCCCGTGACGAATTGTTTGCTGACCAGCTCCGCCGGTTAAATCAACTCACACAGAGGTGATATTCAGTTCATGCGAAATCACTTCGAGCTAGCCTTTACGGACCTCTTTATTTTTGATGGCAGTAGGAATAGATGAGGATCTGTGTCATTCAAATGGCTCTAGGGACAGATATGCAGTAACGCGAAGAACGGATTAATTTTATCAAAATGTTGCCATGCTTATACCGGCAAGGGTGGTAAGCACTAGTGATTCTGACTAAAGGAAACATGTAGTTCTTTGCATTTTACATGAAGACACGCTGCCTACTTAAGGCAGGGAATCAATTAATTTAGAGCCACGGATGTCCATGCAAAAAGGCACCGATTTCCATCGACAATTTCTTCAAAGATAATTATGACTCTCATGATTTGTCACGGTGCTTCAGAAGAAGCTTACTTAATCATTCATGAGTCTGTACCTACATTCGTTCACAGTGGCAGTCTGGGTTTTGTCACTATTCAAGTATTTGAATTGAAATCGACGCTGCAGTTGTTTGGTGATCTCTGCAGGATCTCCAGTCGCACTAAACGCAACCAGTGACTGGAGCGTATTAGTGCACAATTCATTCCTTCGTTCCTCTAAGACTGCGATCGCAGTGCGTAACGTGCTTTCCAGCATTTAAAAAGCAAACGCGTCGCTTGCCGGTTTCATCAAGCAAAATATGCAAATTTTTTGGCGAACCGCTGAAGCATTTTTGACTATAAATTTGATGATGTTGTCTACATCAAGCGAAACAAGGCGCGGACAGTTGAATCTCTACATGTAGCAAATGGACAAAAGGGAGATACCATAGCATGTTCGGTATAGTTTCCGCTTGTATCAAGGAAATGTTTTTGCATATTTCTGCAACGGGAAAATCATTGTGCGCAAGTGCCGAAAGCATTTACCACAACTTCGACAAATTCTTCGAAGATAATTATGACTCTTTCATGAATTGCCACGGTGCTTCAGAAGAAGCTTGCTTAATCACTCATAAGTCTGTACCTACGTTCGTTCACAGTGGTAGTCTGGATTTTGTCACAATTCAAAAATTTGAATTGAAATCGACGATGTAATTGTTTGATGATCTCTGCGGGACCTCCAGTCGCACTAAAGGCAACCAGTGACTGGAGCGTATTGGTGCACATTTCGTTTCTTCGTTCCTCTAAGACTGCGTCGCTCGCTGGTTTCATCAAGCAAAGTATTCAAATTTATTTAGCGAATCGCAGAAGCAATTTGTCCGACATAAATGAAAAATTTTGACTAGGAACTTGGATGATGTTGTCTAAATCAAGTGAAACAAGGCGCGGACATGCGCATCTCTACATGTGGCAAATGAACAAAAGGGAGATCCCATAGCATGTTCGCTTTGGTTTCCACAAGTATTGATAGAATGCTTTTGTATATTTCTGCAACGGGAGGATCAATGTGCGCAAGTTTCGATAGCATCTGCCACAACTTTACTGAACCAATATTGATCAAGAGAGCGATTCTGAAGTGAATGATGCAATTCAGCCAGACACAAAACTGAACGTAAGGTGCAGTTGACGAAATGCCATTCATTTTGGATGAGAATAATGAATGTTCCAGTAAAGAAATGAAATTTGTCTTCGAGTGATATCATTACGTACGCAGTCTTCCACCCTTACTAATGAACCGTGCACTCATTAGGCATAGTAATGAAGACATTAAGAATGAAATGACTAATAATCGCCACCACTTTAACCACTTCTTGTGCCCGTATATGACGTCGACGAATTGGAAGAAAATACAAATAGCATTTCCTATGAGTTTTGACTCTCCTATCCATCTCTAAAATCATGCTTTTGGATTGAGGCTGCCGCCAAGAAAAAGGTTATTTTCTTTGATTCACGGGACTTCCATGGTCTAGGCGGCGGCGAGGCCTGCCTGCTTGACATCCGAAGACACGTTCAAAGAAGCGTAGTGCCTATTTAAGTGATGGCCTTGAATAAGGGTCTGCGTGCACATCTTGTAATAATATATGCAGACGTGTTTGTGTAGTTTGTGTCAATGTGCCAAACGAGCAGTAGGCCCTGGACATTTCACAAAATTAAGTCAGCTAGGTCATCCGATAAGGATGAGAAGCATATGGAGGCCGGTTCTAATACCACACGTATCGCACAAATAACTCACGACTTATAGGTCCATTAAGCATCTTTAGCCATTTTGGCAAATAGTTGATACCGTTGTGCAATATTCCAGCCGATTTCTCGCATGAAAAGAACATTCAACCTGGCAAGTAATCTTAGGAGAATGTGCACAAGTTCGCGTAAGATCTGTCGACTTGAATCAAACCGAGTGTCTTTTTCAATCCTTTTATTAACTCGCGATCCAATCAAGCATGTACTGGCTACCGTAGGAGCTAATGCTTATTATCGGGATTCCTAAGAATACTCTTTAATGAATACGCACTCTATGATAAGGAAAGCTGCTCAACCCATCAACAGTTTTCATTCACTTTTGTTACTTTTATCATAAGTGTCTGCGAAATCCCCACCTTTAATTGTTATGAGGCACTATCACATGGCCTTATGCTGGGTTACATATTTCTTTTAAGGGATGGAGGCAACAGCACATAGCAAATTATATTAAAGTTGCCATAGTTGCAGCACTACTCTTGTTTGTCTCTTCTTCCCTACAAAAATTTCTGACACAAGTGAGCTGATTGCTTTGCGACACCTTTATTGTCCTAGATCGAACGGGATCAATGCAGCCTTGATGAAGACATAAAGGGTGCCCTCCCTCACCTTTGAGAAAACCGAACTTCTTGTCGACCAGGGAGTTTGACGAAACGCCACATAAAATAATATAAGGATCATAATCTACACTTGTATTTTGAGCGCAATTTAGCTGAACAAGTCGCTAGACTCACCGCAGAAGTGGATAGTGTCGAGAGCTCTTGACGGACGAAACAAGCCGCAATACGTGGGCATATTGAACACTGCTGAAGCACGGCAAGAGCTTAAGGACTGCCAATGCGACTCGGAGACTTAGATGCTTGACAAATGCACAGCAGGGGAGTCTAGGTGATCTGTTGCCAAAGGCACACAGCATTCAGCCTAAATGGTGTTGCGATGATGACATTCACATCATTTGAAGATGCTTTAGGGCTTTAGGGGTGACTATTAAAGCAGCAACCCATAACGACAGCAAATATTTCTGCTTAACGATTGAATAGTCTTTGGAGAATCATGCTACGCCGTACATTTCAAGCTAAAATCGATGGTTTACAGGCCTGACATCGATGAATGCACATTTCGTTGAAGTATGGTCCATCAGCGGGAAGAATTCACTGAGCGCAAATCTGAAGACGGAGACGTCGTCAGACCTGCTCAAGACAGACGAAAGCTGGAAATGAACTTCACTTCTTTTATGACCGCCGATGAAAATGCCCTTACCGAACCACCATGTTCAGTCAAGAAGCTTGAGGGTAAAAGAGGGCAAGGCGAACATGGCGATAGTTATATTTGCGGCAGTGTATCAGCCTATCCTCTATTAGCGACGGCTCAGATTTTAAAGAATAACTTGGGCCATATAATTGGTGGGCCATTTCTGTTTCTAGTGCAAAATGGATCCCATAACGTCCATGCTCTGTAGCGAAATCCATTGCCTTGAGCACAAATCATAGGAACCATTCCAAGCACAAAGTCATAACAGCATGACGCACATTATCTCGAATCCTCTTTATGGAGCAGAATGGGCAGGCGCTCGCCAAGGACTTCGTTTATCTTCATGAGAATGCAGTTGAAGCTCACTGTGAATAAGCGGAAACTCTCCAACTTCTAGCAAAATGAGTCCTTTGGTGCTGCATGAAGACCGAATTTCATTGAGAGCTGGTCAAGTTCGCGACCATGAGACATTAAGAGCTACATACGGGATCGCATCTCTTTAAACTATGCTTCAAAATAAAATGACGGACCTTTCCTTGGATTTCGTTTGATTCTGTTTCGTTCTGCTCGATGTAAAATAGACCGTTTATTCAGTAGCGCTTTTGACTTTACAGCTGTTAACTCGAAGCCTATTATTCTGTCCTCCCTACCCTTAGTCATGTGGCAGGAGTTGCTTTGCATCTGACGAAATTAGGCTCAGCGAGAAGTGGAACTCAGTAGCAGAATAAGCGCTGTTCATGCAGGTTCGTATAGCCAAAGAAGATAGCGAGGAAAATATTTGTGTTCAGAATTGCCTTGAGACGTGATATGTAGTGCTAATGATTTTGTACGGCGCCAAAGCCGTTGCCACTTTTGCAGGAGGTGTCTTTTCATTCTACTAAGTTTCTGAGACCAGCACAACCATCTCATTGCTGAAGGAAGATGCAGCTGAATTCTCCAAATAAAAGCCGAGCATCTAATCAAGTTGGTTCAAGGCTGAATTATAAAGTCAAGTTTCTTGAAGTACATAAGAGTGGCGATGGCCAATAGCTGTGCGGACTGTAGGGAGTTGAATGCAGTAACAAACAAATATACCAACACTCGTTCCGCACCTACAGTTTGCTGACTTCCTTTGATGGAACATATCGGTCATTTGCGTCAAACATAAACATCTTACTAGATCTCTAAGATATTACCGTCCATCTTTCACACATCTATGGCAGAATGGTCGACAGAAGTGGATTACATCATTAAGGATATTGTGTCAATACAAAAAAAATTAAAATAAACTGCGAACATTTTACATTTGCGTCTTCTTTAAGACGCCTAAATTCTAGCGCGTTTTGCAATTTTGCTGCATTTTACGCGCGGTTTGTGTAGCCAGTCAACCATAGTAGTATAGATGGGGTCAAGCATGTGCTGCACACTGCATAACGGTGTATCTCTTGTAAGTCTTCTTGTTGATGTTATTGGGTCCAAATAAGTGATCCTATCAACGCGGTCACATGCTGCCTACCACAATGCAGACAGCACGGGTCGCTGAACGTGACCTACTACCTAGCACGTTATAACAGTGTGTGCATAACCTTAAGCTCTCGCTTAACTGCTGGTAGTGTTTTTATTATACCGCTGTATTGCTAAACACTGACGTAATCTTTGAACGCTTCGAGACGGACCTTGTGGCGTTTGATGGGCTGCCGTCGGTCGAGATTGACTGCTCTAAGCCAGAAATCAGTAGTTTGCAGATACGGGTCTCCAGATAAATCGGCTGCCCTTACACTTAGCACGACTTGGCTGGCTGCAAGCTTAGTCAGGTTGTGGATGTCTCAACGTAATTTATAAGTCCAAGGATCTATGCGATTCCAATGGATGCAGTGCAAAATCGGGGTCCCTTCTGTTTTGTTCGCCTCTGCCACCATCAGATTCTGAAATTAAAAAACAATAGATGTTGCTATTTGATACAGAAATCTTACTGCTAACATCTTGACAGTAATAATAGTGACTAAATTGTCCTCACAATATACATGCCCTTAGGATGTGGAATTCTGCATGCTCTTCCAGCCAAGAATAAGCGCAAGCGAGTACTATCATTCAAAAAGGAGCTCATCATTTTCAGTTTCGCGTGCCCTGTAGAAATAATCAAGACAAGACTGTTTGGCTGATTTTAATCCATTGTTTGTGTCGAAGGGGTCTTGCGCAACCTGAATAGCGACTGCTGTTTACTGTAAAACTCATGTCAAATATTCACGCATTGAAGGGCTGAATTGTGGAGGGGTAGAGATTTGGCACCCATACTATAACTACCACGCTTAGAACCGCATGTCTTCAAGCAAAATAAAGCCCGTCTTAAAAACCGTCAGTGTTTAGTTATGGTGAGTATTTGAGGTCGAGGTATAGAATGATGCTGATGTTAAAACTGTAGTGCCACATTGCTACGTCAGCGCCCTGAGGGCGCATGCAGACAATTTGGGCGGAAGTCCGATTCTCGGTACGCTCCACAGTACGCTGTTTTGTCAGATGCAGCTTCAGAGACGCATTGTTTCTGACCCAAGCTTCATTACGGGAAGGTCTATACATTTTAATGAATTTGCAAACTCAAAATTGCATTGTGGTTTAAGAGAGCGACTTCTTGCGTCCCCTTTAAGGTTCCTCAGAATTTCGGAAAGATTAGAGAATAGTGAAAGATGCCTTTAATTTAACGTTAGCATAGTCTTGCATCTACCGTAGCACCAATTTATCCTGTTGACAAGTTCTAGAAGCTCCGAATCATTAGTAAGGGTAGATGTGTGAGCGGTCTGAGTAACCTGCAGTGTGCGTGTTAAGATCGACGGTGTAGTACTTGAATCTCTGTTTTTGAGAATGGTGTTCTTCTAGTAAATTGCAACGAGAACAGAGGCAAATTCTCCTGCATCTTTCCAGCGGCCCAAAGTGTGATCAGCTTTTCTTCATAGTTGTCACAATTTTTCCGTAAAAATGCGAGTAGTCTCGAGGCAACGAGGGATGGCATTGCCGAATTTATAACCAGGTGGAGCAGCGTCTGCACGTACTAAGAATTTATCCATGGTTTTGTGATTAGTCCCTTTTAACCTCCTGACTTCATGGAAGCGGTGGGGTAAGAATCGCATCAATGATTTTCATCAAATTTTCCTGCTTTTCAGCTCTCTGTTGCAAAAGAGTTATGCTTGAACATAGCGATTTCGTCTCCATCCTCGGTCGTCGTGGAAGGCTTAAATTTATGTTGCACCTCAGCATTGGCTCCTTTTTTAATTCTCTTCGTTTGACCCTTGCTTGGGCAGCTCAACACTGAAAGACAAGTCTTTTTCTTGTAGTCCCGATTATCGGAGGACTGCAAGGTGAATTACTAGTCAAATGGCATTAGACCACAAAAAATGGTTAATTTTTTATAAGTCAGACAATCATAATATTTGTGAAAAACATCTAGATGTCATTCAGACAAGTTTGAAAATGCTGTGAATTTGTAAGGGATTGTTGATATTTACGGTAAAAAAGGAAAATAAAACTTTATGTAAAATTGTACGGATAAAAAATTATTCCTTATTTTAGATGCAGGCACTAGGGTGCTGGTCAACACTCCTTCGTCACGGAGTTGCCGGAAAGACAAAAGAAAGGAAACCTTAAACATGCAAGGCGGTCGAAAAAAGGAGTAATAACGATACCAGTAAAATTCCATAATAACCCAAATTCAAGGAGACAAAAAGAAAAATAACAAAGTAAAAAGTTTGGACAAATGAGGATTAATGAAAGCTTATTAGGTTTTTAAAATAATATAAAGAACATTGATGCGTTTAAAGGTCATCGCACATGTACAAGGCACTCACGCATGCAAGAAAAGAGGTCGCAGTGAACCACATGATATAAAATACGGATGAAAAGACATGAAAACATAATGACATTCCATTTCATTCCATCGTACCAATAAAAAGACGTCATATGCGACAAGGCGTGTCCATAGGCCGATAGGCATGTAGAGAATTTGCAAACAAATGCACCGTGAGCTGTGAATAGAAAACAAGTGGGGTGCAGAGATGTTCTACCGATGGTATCTCTTCCTGTTGGTGACTCCCATTTTGGCAAAGGGGAAACAAAACAACTGTCCGTAAGTGAGATTTTAACAATGGAATTCTCATTAGCATTGGGTTATGAGCACATGAAATGTCACAGCATTTGTTGATTCCACACATTGATTTAACGCAGGCTATAGGAGTGCATTCTGGTGTCTTCACTCAGTTCGAACACATCATGCTCTCAGGTCGTAAATAAATGCCAACGGCAACACTGAGTAGTCATGTTGGCTGACTGGCACTTTTGCATTCCTGTTGAAGGGACAATACCAAGTGAGAATGGACTACAAGAGCGCATTCAGTTGGATCCTGTGGGGTCGAATTTCATTCGCTTAACGTGGAGTGAGGAGGAATTCAGTGATATGCTCGATGGCAACATCACAGTAAAGGCAGCACTGAAATCTGAGCCGACACGCGCACTATCTGAATCTGCGTACCTCAGCGAAGGAGAAGTGATTCTTGTCGGACTGACGCCCAACTCATCATACGCAGTAACTGTGACGGGAACGCATAAAGGAAAGAAGATTTTTGAATTCACAGAATATATTCAGACACCAGAATTCGGTAAGTTGATAAACAAGATTATGCTGCCAGATGTCATATCACTGACATATTTCAGTTGCGTTATCGACTGCCTTTTCTACACAAGAGTATTGCTTGATCTGTCCACTGAATGCCAATCATTGGCTCCTATTTCGTTGCCCTTTACCTTTATATAACGGTTATTTTTTTCTCGAATTTTTCATCAGAATGTCTGTTTTAGGCCATGAATGTGGAATCCTGGTGACGTCTAGAGGATCTGGTATTATACCTCTGATCTCTGTCGTCCCTTTCTCTATCATGGCTTTCTACCTTGCTTGAACGCTCCTAAATTTTCTAACCTTGTCGACTATCATGCCACATTTCTTGCAATTTTCCACCACTTTTTAACTCTTGCGAGCATCAATGACGTTGCGTTTGTGTTAATCTTTGTTTGCTTTTTCTGAATTTTTTCCATTTTATTGTGGTTGTTGGTTTTCTTTGCTTTTAAAATGCCGATTTCGCATATTTGTTTGTGTTTCGATTAAACGGAATAAGGAGACGTGCTCTTCTTTGGATTTAAATAGAGAATATGTTGACAACCATGGATTTACAGAATAGCATAGCAACCACCTACTCACCTTCTTATTCAGCTCGCGTGTGCAGCAGGTATGTAATTTGGGATAATTTACACATAAAAGAATGAGTCGATGAGAGGTAACTCATTGACAGCTTTATTTTGTACCACTTCTTACAGTTAATAAAGATGAGTAGAATTCCGTTAGTACGTCCACTAATATATGATCATCGGTTATCTATATATCGGTGTGGCACGCTCTCCAATTCTGTAGATGTGCGATGAAGATATCGCGAGGTGGATAACTCACCACTTCAAAACTCACTCTCTTACCATGCTGCAATAAAGGATTGCCTGATTGCTCGGTGTTGTAATTCTTTTTTGGGTTTCTTCGGTTGCTTGCGACTGAAGATGCGCACTTTCACATTACAACGTTTTTCAGTTTGGTGACGAATGGAGCAATTGGACAAAGATCTTGCATCTCTATTCGGTAGATATGTACATTTCCTTTCGTGTTGCCAGCCGGGGATGAGAAATTACTGCGCTTAATCCAATGAGGTCCGATTTACCTTCATCAGTGCTTTGTAACAGCCATTTCAACTGGACGGCACGTGAACCAATAGGAGTTGTCATTGTGGCCTCGCTAAATGTAGAAGGGGCATTGTTCAGTAAGCATGTCGCTGAAAGTCCTTTTCGCCATGCCAAGGAAGCGCGTAAATTTTTGGCCTTTGTGGGGCATTAGTAGAAGCAGCTAAGCGTACATCAACATGCTTTCCTCAAGGGCAGCAATTAATTAGTCCTTTTATTCCATCTAAGAGTTCTCAAAGCAGCATGCTTAGGACTAAATCATTTGCGCTCTTATGGATGCACGGAAAGTGGAATCGTATAGACCCACTTGCAGGTGCGGTCCAAACTGAAGTGTAAAAGCTAGGCTGGACTCCATATTCTGTTCCACCTTGCCCACCAGCTCAATTTGTGCTATCTTCAAACGTGCGCTTGTACTTTTTATTCAAATGCAAGTTTTCAACTCTAGTGTAAATTGCCCTGCTTTCCATTAAAACGTTTGTCGAGGCACTTTTGAATTAAAGTTGAGATACACAGCGTTCTCACGAGCGAGGAGGAATGATGGCAAGGTGAACCTCCCGCATTGTTTAACGGGTGTTCACATATAACTCCGCTATTACTAGCATGGACTTTTGCAGCGTTTACTAAAAGGCTTGTTAGATTTAGACCGGCCTGCAGCACACGAAGCAACCAAGAAGTGGGATGCATTGTCAGTGTCATACCAAGGAATAAAGCGGTGATTCAGAACCTGGGTAAAAGCACGTGGTGGCGCCCTTGAACTTTGGAAAATATTGTAGGGAATGGGATTCGAATGCACTTCCCTATCAAGGCGAAACAGAGATAGTAGCCCTCTATGACTTTCATGAAGACTTTAATTGTTTTCCAATAAAGAATACCATGCTCACACCTGCCTATTCGCGTCTTTATTAGATCTCTAAGCTTCTCTCTTGATAAAAGTGAAGGTGAATACTTGATCGCTATGCGATTTCTCGCTCAACGACAGTAGCGAGCAATGAATAAAACCCACCAACGCCGAAAGATGTGAATGAAGTAAGCACGGCACTTAAAATTCGCAGGGAATACTGTCAGTTGGTCAGAAAATGCTTTATTTTTGATCATGCCATTGACTGACTGACTGTTTTGGGTAGAGCGATGGTTGGATTTAATCTTGTGCGAATCAGAGGAGCAATTCGCCTCTTTATTGAGGTTACCTAGAAATATAAATATTTGGCACAGAAGGTGGAAGGAAAAACGAGGGACCATGCATTGCCTTTGATGGGTAAAATGGTGAAGGATGGGTGGGCTACCTCTATCTTTTACTAACTGCACCTCGTGCACGCATTTTAAAAATCCAAGGATGATCCGTAGGGTGACCGAAGGAGTTCGCGCTGTATTCAGCACAACACACGAAAGCTAATTACTGTGGCTTCCTAGTATTTCACAGTTTATTTCACCTTTAAATATGTTCCTCATTAGTCTTTCTTCAGTTTGGAAAGCTGGACATTTGCCAAATAAAAATTATGATCTGGCTGGATCCTGTCTAGCCAGCATTTCAAAGATATGACGCTTTTGCAAAAAAGCTAACCCCTTGCCATCGATATGGTTATGCTCATGTTGATCTTTGGAGAAGGTATATTAGTTGAACAACTGGCTTTGCAGGGGTGACCTGAATCACTTGTAGTGGCAGATGTCGGCATTTTGGAAGACGGTTGCGTGGCACGATGTCTCATGAGAGGAGGAAAAAGAAGATGTCGATAGCACTCAATCATGCGTAATCGCATTGTTTGCATTTTGAAGCGATTTAATCTTCCATTTATATGTTTAGAAACTAATCATTAAGGTCGTCCATTGCGTAAGTATCTTCCTCTGGCAAGATTTCATGGCACACAGCGTCCCACCAGACCTTGTCAACTATGATGCAGGCCTATAATTTTACGGTTTTTAGTTTAGCTCATACTTTCCATGTGATTTCAAACGATAGCTGCGATAGGCGAAACCTATTTAAAAGAGCTGATCACTCCAATTTTCGACCTATCCTTAAACACCAAAGTCACATCAGCTAACGTTATTATAAGTTGTAAGCATTTGAATACAGAGGTTGTCTAAGCAACATCTACCTTTACCAGCCAACCCGAATCCCATGAGACATGCCAAAATTAGAATCACCCCACACTTGAACGATCCCCTCTTAGATTATGCCTTAAATAAGCAGGGTCAAGCACGCTTTCCGTGAGCTGTTCGCAGGAGAAAGTGACGTAGCTGTAGTGCTGGAACCATAGTAATAAAGTGAGGATTATTCCGCATCTGGCCAAAAAGAGCTGGCGCAAAGTGCCGGAATTGGTTCTTGGTTCACTTTTAGTTCAAGAGACTTCCAATGACTTTTAAGTGCATCTTGTTAAAGCAATCTTTTTGCCATTCTCTTTAGTTTATGTCCTTTTTCGGTCACCGAATTGCCTCATGTCAAAAAAGAGAAATCATGACCTAGGAAATCATCTATATTTTCTAGCCTCCTCAAACAATAGGAATGTAATAAGGTCTAAATCCGAAGGCTAGAATTAATTTTTCAAAGGTCTGCATGTTACGCCAACTCGTTTTCGCGAGGTCTCGCAGCTCATAGTGCTTACTCCAACTAATACGGCAAGCACCGAATCGAATGGAAAGCTAAGCAGTAAAAAGAGGTAGATGCCTTGTAACTATTCCATGCAGCTTCATAAAAGAAAGTCATCTACTGCCTCACTGTGATCCCAACACACACGTTCTCGGGTAAACGACATTATCATAAGCTAAACCACTGTGGTGAAGAAGTAGTGTTCTCATCCGTCTCAGCGAATCTCTTATCAATGGGCCGCCTGCATCACTTCTGCGTGTTCCATCAATCTATACCCCATATCCAGACATTAATTTTAAGGACACTCGACAGAATTCCTCCTCACATGGTCAATTTCACCCACTTAGTCCGCTTCAATGCGGACTTTGATAAACTAGCCTGTGAGAGTTTAGAATGAACTCATGGTGTATGCACTGTCTTAACATTCTTGTTGCCTCTAAGGGCAGTCATGTTTGAAGGCGATTCTTATATAGCCAAGAATGACTAAATCTATCTAAATGACGCCGCATTATATCTCTTAACACATATTATCGCAGAGGCGTTATCTGGTTCCTAGATGAGTTTGAAGGAGTCCGAGCCATAAAGTGGTGATGGCTGTTGCGACGCAAAGTAGCGTGTAGGACTTAATGTAACGCAGGAAGAAAAATGCAGTTGAAGGCATATGAGGGCTGATGATGGGTTCCGGATATAAGGGGTGCAAGTTTAGGGCGTCTTGGCGTGCGTTGCTTTGCACTAAGAACCTGCTTAGCTGTCGAGCATACCCTCTCACCCGTTTCCATCTCATGCTGTCTGTCCGGAAAGAATGAAGAGGTTCCTAAGGCCATTAACAAAGACTGAGTTTGTTATACGTTTGTACAAAAAATAAGAATGCACTGGAAGAATGTGGTACAATTCTTTGGATAGCTCATGGAAAAAATGAAAAGTTATAAATGCTGTGACTAGTCAACACTACAAGGGGAATGATTACGTCAGCATTCACTTTTCTCTATCAAAATCCTCTTACTCAGGTTGACTGATGCATACTTTTCCAAGTCAATAATGCACTGATGTGCTTCGTGGGTAATGCAGTGTACTAAGAACGTGTCGTTCGCAGTAGGTAATTGAGTGTCCGATCCATGGAAGAAGGAGGTGCATAAATTCTGCTGAAATAGCACACGCGATTCGACGTTGTGTGAGATTTTGAGAAAGTAAAGACGGCGCATGTAGAAAACTGTCTTGCATGCTTCAGAAATCGCCACCTTTTGTAGAATCGTTGCGAATCACTTTCATCGCGCTGCATTTAGGCCGTAGAAAATACACGAGAGCTTATTGCGAGACAAGTGCATCCATGACATGTTACTGATTGGTATGACCTCTGGTTCAAAAGGCATAATCGGAGCATTCTCATCAAAATTGTGATCGGTCAGGCAATAAATGTTGATACTGCTTGCCATCTCAACGAAATAACTTAGTTTTCATGCCTAATTTGTGTGATGCAGATGTAAACGACTTGTGGCTCCAACAGGACGGTGACCCAAATTATCCTCCCAGATCATAGGGTTTCGTGGCGTTAATATGCAGAAAGGCTAAAAATCACCCATGCCTTAAGGAAGGAATAGACCACTCTATTGTCGAAGTTTAACCACATGTGTACGTAATAGTCACAGGCATTTCGCCTTCTATGCCATCTTAAGCACAACCTTAGGCTGTATGCTACGCAAATTCATGAAATAGTTACTGTTCTCATTGATAACCTACATCTTGTATGAGCTTCGAGAAAAAATTTGAATACGATGTGGGACCATACTACCAAAGTGACATTTACGTGATCATAGGCCTTCATTGGCACTTCTATTAAGGTCACTCGGGGACCTTGTGGACTACGCAGAGTGAGTGTAAGACTTTGCACCTAATCAAGGTATATTTAGGGTTTGGTAGCAGGATTTGTTGCACAAGTCTAATCGCCATTGATAGAGAGCGCTGCTCAAGCTTAACTGAGCCGACATTTAAACCGGAAAAATGTTGAATACTGTTGGGATACAGTTGAGAAAGAACATGCAGAACTTTAGACCATTAAGGTACTTTGTAATCCACACTTGCTAGAACACGCTTCTCAAGGGTGAACAGGCTAATCAAAAAAATTCACGCGACGAACCAAAAGCCTTCAACCTCTCTATAGGAGGCGAATAGGAGAACGGAAGGAAATTAGACTTTCTCTTTGACTTAACACAACTTGAATCTCCACATCACTGTTCAAATGCGTGATTTCATATCTTACGTCCTCCTCTCGTTCCAAGGCGAAGAAACCAGAAACAGAAGGTAGAAATGCACAATTGACTTCCCTTTCACTAATGCAGCATGGGATCTTATAACTTGAGTTCGCCGCATCAAATGCAAATGCTGACAAATTGCTTCGCGCAAAATTTTCCGAGCATTCAGTAGCGAACGGGACAGTTCAGAAGACACACACGTTCTAATGAAAGGACACAAAATCAGTGGATTAGTATGACTAAAACAGACTGGAAGCTATTAATTAAGAACACAATTTGACTTCATGAAGCTGCCTCTTATTCCCCGCGCCGTGTAGATATTCTGTTTCAAACCGAAGCTTTTAATGAGACATGCTAAAAGCCTTCTTTATTTTAGATTCATGGCTATTTGAAAAATTAACAGAAATTATTTATGCAATTAAGTGTAGTTTGTTTAGACGGATCGAATTTTTTTCGAACAGCTGTCATCTGGGCATGATAAATCGTACAGTGTTCGTCGAATGAGGAGGGAAGGGCGCGATGACAGCTGAGCAAGTCCTACCCCCCTCATCTTCCCTGCCCATGCAAATTCTCCTGCCTTTCATACGTCTATTTTTACGTATTTCTTGCACAAATTTCATTCCTGTTTGTTCATTTCTCGCTTCCCTCACTTCTCTTCCCCTATTCACATCCTCCGAGTAGTAGTGGTAGGCTTACCTATACATTTGCCACCCCCCTCCCTCTCACCCACCCATTCACTCATTCGCATCCACCTGCTAAGCACACTTATTAGTCGCTTCACCTCCTGTCACCTCCTCCAGCCCCTCACCACCACCGTCACTGCTTATAACCTATTAGCACAAGCCCTTATCTCATTCACTCAATTGCAATATTCCTTTTTATTAATTTCGTCCTTCTTTCTTCTACTTTTCTGCTATGGTGAGTGGCCATGCATTTAAGGCAAAGATCTTTTCAAATGGCCGCTTCTTCTTTTGGCGCTGCTTCACCTAACAATTTTTCTATTTCATCGAACCGTCATACATGTGTATCACGCATATATGCTACCAATTTACCATCTTTACTTCAAAACCTCACCACCAGTACCGTTATTTCTTTTATTATAAATAAACGCCTACACTACTGTGCCCTTTTCTTTAGTCCATCCATCATCTCTTCTAGTATAACTACGCCATTAACACCGCAGCCTACCAACCCCCAGATTTCACACTTTTGTTATCCAATTTTTAACAAAAATAAGAGTGGATTGACAGGTCTCCGCTTTTATCGAAATAGCATTTTGTTTTCATCAAGCCTTATTTTTAATTTCGGCTCCCCGTCATATATATGCGACACGCACACGCACATTTATTCGCTATTTCTCTCCTTCTCCGCTCATGCTGAAAAACAGTTTTGCGTTCCTTTCCTCAAACATGCTAGCAACTTTTGCTCTTGTCCGAGAGGTGCTGCAGTCAGATGCTTGCAATTAACTTGGCTACGGTATGATTAGTGTTGGCGAACAACCCAAGGCAGGCTTTTCATTGCATTCTTTGCCCATAATACGCTTTGCCGCTGTTTGTTTCTCGGTACTGCTTACGGTCACTTGGGTGGCCATATTTCAGATAGTGTCGTCTCAGCATCGTGCGTGATACACAGTCCAATTTAACCTCCTCCTCTTCTTTTGGAATGCGCACTTAAGCTCAACCCAGCCATGCTAGCGCATGCCTTGCGGTAAACTTCTGACTCATTTATCAGGCCCTCTTACTGTTCTCCATCCAGCACACTTGCCTTGCCCTCCATTGAAACAACAATAAGAAAGGTAAAGCAGGGAGCATGCAGACACAAACAGAATAGTCCCGTAAGCTTAAGCCTTTTTTCATCTTGCAATCACACACACAAACTTTTGTGGCATTTTTACAAAAAAGGCCTACATTCCTTTCGATGCAATCTTATTCGATCCGTCAAATTCATGTCAAATATGCTCTTTTTGGTGAGTAGAGCAAATGCACCCACTATCCATCCGATTCGACGAAGATAAATAGCAATGGTACAATCACTCCTAAATGACATTACTTAACCTATACAATCCTAGGAGAGTGCTCATGCTTAGGCACAGTTGTACGTGGCTAAGTTGTCAAGGTGATGCCATGCTCCAACAATGGGGACGTGCATTTATGTTGGAGAAAATGGCTGTCACACTGACAATGCTGCACCTAAGAGAACATTAGTTGTATTGTATTTTGAATGTGTGCAGACATCATCTTTCAAATCAGCGTTTTGAATTTGTCATGGATAGCGAAAATAATGGAACTGGTTTTACCCCTATACTCTGACATTAGGTAGGACCGAAGCCACTAACCCCAAGGTCCCGTTCCTCTCCTACACAAAATCTTCCCCACATTTTATTGAAATCCAAATTCAAAGTTATGGGGCGAACCAATTTAGTGATGCCCGTGTGGGGAGCAATGTATACGACGCCAACTACTGAGCAGACATTGAAGGGTGAATGGGTGGACCCGAAGGCAGGGGCCTGCTACCAAAAGGCATCTGTGGAGGTCAGTTCGATGCCTCCAAAACGCATTAGCGCTTCAAATGTAAATATTGTGCATATGGACAGATCGACTCCTTTGCCGATGCTGCAAAGCCAGTTCGCGGATGCAGCATGGATGATGCCTCCAAAGTGGTAGGGCAGTGTGCTTATAGTAGGGCCTACACTTCACTTCCATCCCAACTCAAGTCATAGCATTCCAGTTTGAAATGGCAAACCAAAAGAGGTGGTGCGTGGCATGACTTAAGAAATTGCCTCTTATAAGACGAGAAGAGAAATGCCCCATTCAACCCAAGTTCTGACATTACAACAGGCAACAAGTGGAACGAAGAACAATTGCAACAATAAAGGCAAAGTTGTAGCATTTAAAAGCATAGGACTTAACATCCCTCATAGACTTTATAGTGACACGATCTGCAGCCCCATCCTTTCTTGCCATTGTTGCCTCCGTCGATAAGCAACGGTAGCAATCTGGCAATGACGCTGAATAGCCTCCTACACCCAGAAATTGCGGACGGTGGAAAGGAGGCGACTGACTATTCCAGCACACAGAGTACTGTGCTAATTGACAAGGCCAGTGTGCAAACTAGCACCCCATGCACTTTACTCGTGTCTCCGTGGCTATCACAAAATGCTCCTTGAGGAACAAATCACTGTCGTCATCCTTTTGGTTCGCAATGACTTTGTCATCATGTAGGGTCAAGCGATTGACTGACTGTCATCCTCCCTGCTTTTAACGCATTAGGCCTCACCTGCCACATCTCTTCCACACCTCCTCCTCCTTCGAGTGCTGAGTGACCTTGTATGAGACATTCAAATAACAGTCTGAACCTCACAGGCTTCGCATCGTCACTTTAATGCCTATCACTGGCGTTACGTCTGGGCAGATGGGCGAAGCTGTGATGCAATGAGACACTGAGTGAGCGCTTCAGTTGTGGTGGCAACACTTGTTTCCCTGTCTGCATGCTTTGCACGTGTAGCATGACAGTGACCAGGCAGCTGACTTTCAAGTGTTGAGACGATTGATTAAATCAGTTGTATAGGTCGCTTTCTTAAGCTAATCTTCATAATCTCGGACTTAGCTGACCGCGTTTCGCAGCTTTCTTCTTCATTACCTACTTTTAATTTGCTATTTCGATTTCATGGTCGGCTTTAGTTTGGGTTATTTCTTATCGTCTGGACTATAGCGGAAATTGTGGGCATAGTGTTGAGGAAAGGTAAGTGCTCGCCTTGACACACACTTCTACTAACGCTAACGAAATGCAGGTTACTAAGGTTGCAGTGGAGTGTCACGAGGCAGATCAGGCAGATGGTCATGTTGAAGTAGAAGAAAAGAACCCATCAGAAGTGTCTGATATAGAGCTTATTAAAATTTGGCAGGTACTCGCTTCCTCCGACTTGGCTAGAAGTCATTCGTTGCGGCAGCGAATGCCGCGGTCAGTAGAAGTAAAAGGTATTGGTGTCGCAAAAAGGAGCTATGAGATATCTGAACTTTCAGATGATTGCAAAAAGAAGAAAGGCGGTGGTGTGGTTGGCGGAACAAAAGCTTTCTTTGAGAATAAGGAGAGGATACGAAGGGTTGTTCGATTAAGGAGGATGAGGAAAGTGGGAAGAAGAGGCGAATGAAGGAATGAAGGGGAAGGCTTACTATGTGATCACCAGCGATTGCCACTTTGGTGGCCATCCAAAGAAGGCGTGTGGCGGCAGATGGAGATGATCCTACACCAACACTATGGGCGACTTGCGTGGCACCAAATTTAACGACCTCACCGGCACAGGTTTACCAACAACTCCACCAGACATTGGTGGGAGAGAAAGTGTTTAATTCTCACCAATTCATGGCGTGACAGGTTGGTGTGATTGTCTTTCTGGTTTATGCGGCATTTTTACCATAATGAGGGTTTTAGTAGCGCTTTGGTCTTTATTACTGTTGTTTATACATCTGCTTGCACAGACAGCGGCCAGCAAAGGAGAAGCAGGAGGGAAGAGTTGATGGCCTTTACTTTTACCAAGTAATAGTGACCTTTTCCACTTTGCGCTGAGATAGGGACATTTATCCTACTCCTCTTCTCCTTTCTTTTATTGGCCGGAGTCGACAGTGCTGCCCTGCCATCACCATCACTGTCATTCGCCTCGGTTAATGTTCCGCTCTCCCTTTTTATGACCTTCTGCTTCGAGTGGGTTCTTGCCTTCCTCTCGTTTGCATTCATCTGCAATCCCGGTTATTGCATAGATGACTCCTGCTGCATCAGCTTCTTCCATTATTTCCACCACCACTGCACTTCCAGGCAAGGTGGCGACCTTCAGTATCTGCTGCAATCTGATGAACTTCATAGCAGATGTAACTGGAGAGTTCCTTTCTCTCCATTCTCTACTTCCTCTTCTTCCATACGAATACCTGTCTCATCTGCCTTGTGGCACACTTCTCTGCCTCTTTGCCAACCCACATGTTATTGTTAGTTAAAAACGTTTATCATTGGTTATCCTAATCTGACCCCCCAATCATCTTAGGTTCACCACATGAGCCAGTTTTATAATTTACTATCAAGAGCATTGAATGTGGGAGGTCAGTATTGTCGTCGCACCTGCGCTTTGTCATTCACTCATAGGCGAGGAAGAGGGGAGCATAAAACTGTCGTTAACGCATGTCAGTTCGCCACAGCATTTTGGAAGACGCATTTCACATGGATGTTTGTGATAAATGCACCTCCTACGACTCCATCAACTGCTTTTTACATCTGGGAAGGTAAAAGAGATGAAGATGGTTACCCGAAGCAGAATGACATTTTGATCCACTCACCCTGTAAGACTTTAAGGCCTGTGATGTGAATACACATATTTCAGCGTTTGTCCACTACATAGACTTCAGCTTTGGTTCGGAAGATTTGCCGCTGGGCATGGCCGCCCTAGAAGGAGTGATGAAATGAGAATACTAGGAATTAGTTAGGCAATTGTTTATAAATTCGCTTTTCATGTAGCCTTTTATCCTCCTCGCCATCTTTTTATTCACATTCTTTTCTTGAATGAAATTGATTCCTAGATGATCGAGAGCAAATAATAGTCTACAACGCAGATGGGAGAGTAGGATGGTGTAACAGAAGGGGGAATGAGAGGTATTGGGTAGGCAGGAGGAGGTGAGAAAACGAGAAAAATGGCGACTGTGGCGCTTGCTCCATCGTCACTTCGACTGCTTGTTGGAAGTGACAAGCGCTGCACCGACATTGGCAATCAGCCATGAGCACATTGCTCGTGTGTAGGATCTGTGTCTCCAGCATGCCGTGGGAAATGTGGATACTTCAGTGTCTCCTCCTGTCCTATCTATATCCATTCACACATAAATGGACATCGTAAATATACAGCTTCCAATTCGGCATCATCCTCTTTGATTAGGTATGCAAACTAGGCAGAGAAGTAAGTATTCTGCTGCGATTTGTAGGTGAGTGAAACAGAGAAAGAACAAACGTCAGCCTTAAGTAAGGCCGTGCTTTGCTGAGCGCATTTTATCAAGCCCCTCCATTAATCAAACTCGAGAAAATGGATAAAAAATGAACAGACGATGCCGTTTAGTGAAAGCAAGGAGGAAAATTGTTGTGCATTGCGAAGGATAAAGATAGAAATAATCCTTTTCATAGCGTGATGGAATGCTTTGATGGCAGAAGAGGAAGTGATTTGAGTGATGGTGAGCGCGACAGTAATGCATTCATCATCGGTTATTTAGAAATCTTTACGAAATAACCTGAACCTGCTATCAAGTCCACCACACAAGTCAGTTTCTTGATTAAATCCCCAGTGCGTCGGCGATGAGGTCAGCCTTTCTGCCATCACACTAGCGGTCAAGTGCCGTTTCGCCTCGTCCTTCGCCTGCAGACGAGGAAGTAGGAAGAGAGATGAGATGGAAGAAGCGGGAGAGGGAGTGAGTGGGCTGCTATGCTGACAATGCAGAGCATGCACTTACACGAATAGACCTTCCCTGATCGGAATGACAGCACCTGGAGTGCTTAGCATCCCCTCTATTCTACTCTGTACTAACCGCTCCGATCATGCCTCTCCTCGGATCTCCGTAAATTTATTCACTATTTTCATACAACAAATCAACCATTCAACGCCGTCGCTCCTATACATACAGCTGTGGACGTAGATAGGAATAAAACGAATCTCCCTAATCTTCGTCGCGTTTATTTGTGAAAGCGGAAAATTATGGCTACTTGTTCACTGAATCAAAATATTGTCAATTAGTGCATGAGAGTCCGCGAAGCAACTAAATGCAGAAACAAATGTGTTTGGGATGATAACGAGTGTTCGCCTTTGGTGCGCACCAAGTGGGCACGGCATTTTGGCTTCCGTTTGTTACAATCCTCATCGTAGTCATGGCACGAGTCTAATATGCATCATCTGGTTACATCTAGAAGAGAAGAGATGGATGTGAGCAAGTGCAGATTCGGCATTATGGTAGTGAACCCATAGCGCTGATTGTAGAAAGAAGTGTACCTGTCCAAGACCCACTCAGAACAAACTTTAAGGGTTTTCAAAGTCGTGCACACGCTTTATTGCACGTTTTGTGTGAACTCACTATTGCAGCATTTGCCTATAGGAGCTTTGTGGTGGAAATATTTAGTGCTGAAACATGGCCATCAATCACCGTTTATTTCCTCCTTTTTAATGCGGAGTTCACTGCGCATCGCCCCTTCAAAAGGACAAGTTTTTTAGTTGACTGTGCTGTGCTCTCTTGTATTTTTGACTACCACAGATTGACTTGTGTCCGCAACCACGACACCAAGGCCACAACCGCAAAACATAATTAGAACACAGGTTATAGGACCTATTAAGTCCCATGAGGAGGCGATGCAATCGCTCTGCGTGTGCTAAATACGTCTTCTAACTCCATATCGGTGTAACCATCAGCTGGAACGTGAGTAGGAGGAATACAATTAATGAGAGCTTATCTGGTTAATTTATACAAGAGAATGTGCGTAATCGAAGTGTCAATCCCCCTACGAAGCTGCCACTCTTCTTGTCCACCTACAAGCTCACGATTTGCAAATGTATTATATAATATTATAATGTATTATCCCAAAGCCCTTTGCTGGTTGTTATGTGAGGTGATAATGAAGCGACTTTTGCGACTATGTCATACGGTGGCATTTTTGCAGCGAAGCATAACTTCTCGAAACCCTATGAAGTTGCATTGATGCGCAAAGGTTTCCTCTTGCTACACCTTTTAATATATACATGGTGACGCCTTTTGGCTGAGGTCAAAATTCACCCCAGTCTAGTTAGCGAGGCTTTAAGTCGTTGATGAATTTGGGTAATAATGTGCTTTCATTTGCTCGTAATGGTTTTGTTTGCCAAAGAGCAAAAATGAGCTGAATCCAATCAAGGCAAGCAACACCACCGTCTCACACCAACTGGAATGAAGTGTAAATTTGAAGAATAGTTGGCATTCAACGTTGACCACAATGAAGCCTAAACAATTCGGTCAGCGAGACCGATTTTTCCTCGAAATTTTAATTATGCATTCCTTAAATTGTGTTCACGAATTTACTGACCATGATCGCAAGACTCAATGGTTTAAGGGCATTGCTTTCGACACGGATGCGAGAGGACCCGAGTTTAGGCTCTGGTTGGGCCCTAGGTCAGTTATAGTTGCCGTCATCCTCTCCCACCCGAAACACCAATTCAATAGAACTTCTTGCATTATGCCCAACTTTAGCACTATCTTGCAATTTGCCCCAAGGAAATATAAAAATGCATCAGTGTGCGCTAAGTTAATTTGCTATGATTGTGTAAGAGTGGTTATCTACTGTCTTCCTGATTAAGATTTTCTGCCTTTTACGAATTCTACGGAACCAGTTAATTTTATCTAATTTAGCATTATTTTCTAAGTACATTTAAAGCATGATTTTGGTTTACCGAACTTGGCTACATTTTACCCGAGACGCAACTAGCTCTTGGTAGGGATAATGCTACCGTTTGAGCTTCGCCTTAATCAAGTTCTACCGCTTTCACTTGTTAAGTTTAAGTGCCATGCTGGGTAGGAAAATTCAATGTTGTGCGAAGCAGAGTCATCTATGTTTAATTTGAGGTACAATTAAAGGGTTCTACAAATTATTTTAAGCGGTAACGCGAAATATATTGCCCTGTTTAGGTTTCGTTGTCCTCGTTGTTCTACTATGACGTCTTTCCTTTTGATGATCTCCGGCTGTTGGATGAGACATATGCACAAATCTGCACGCTCCTATTTTATTTAATAGAGAGAAAAGTAGACTTTTAAAAGTAAACAATGATTCGCATAGGCTACTGGCTTGATCGTGCTAGGTACTTCGCACCTAATAAAAATGTGGTCTTGTCGACAGTTGATTCCCTACCATTCCGCAACTTGCCTGTCTCCAGTTCAAGTAGCTGCAGTACTTTCCAGTTTTGTTGCTGCGATGGTTGTAAGAGTGCAGCAAGACCAAATACATTTGCAAGTACTAAACTGGAGGCTGCAGCCCATGCTGACAGTCTTAACCGTCTTGCTTGGAAGAGCTCAGGATTTTGTTGCCTTAATCGCCTCATGGGCAGTGGCATTACCCATAATTATTCAACCTCATAATTAAAACATGCTCTTTGCACTCTTGCTATGTTCGAACTCATTTGTCGAAAAGTCACAATTATTACTTTGCCGCAAATTCATCCACGCAGCACAATTTTCTTTTAGTGGAAGCATAAGCAGGCCCACTCAAAATCACTTGCCTTTTATCGTTGGAGCCTCCATAAGTCGGTAGTGCTTGAGATGAAGATCGGCTTTGCCTACTTAGCTCTCGTGTTCCTTTAATAACAAAGATTATGTAGAACAAAAATTAACAGTGTGGTGGATAGATTGCAGACAAATGGCGCCTCTAAAATACACTTTCTAATTTAGTCGTCATGGAAAATGCCTGTTTGGCATTCTGATGCGGTGAAAGATGTTATGCCACAGAATTATTGCAAGCACAAATTAATGGCCAGTCAAATTCGATGCTTATTTTAAGGATACATGGTATTTGTAGGGAGTATTAGGTTCTTTTGTTTCCCCGTGCTAACGCTGAAGGCCGTAGGATCAAGTCCCCCTCAGGATGGTAAGCTTCTGCCGCTGATTTATCTACCAAATGGATTTCATATTGTTCTACATCCGGCCTTCATTCTCCGATGTACGATAGCAAATGTGATCAGTGTCTCTTATTCGCAGCCAAAGAATGTTTGCGCAGACATGTTCGTAAAGTTTTACGTTTTACCCACGTGCTTTGCGCCTTTATAAAACTAGCAGCTCCTGTGCTCTTTTTAAGACTCTCCAATTCCTAGGAAAATATGCCATTACAGCCCACCCCAAGTAAGTAAATTTCTGCAAGGAAACGTGGCTAAAGCCATTTACTCATGCTTGCGTTTATCAATGCCCTATTTTCTCCTTTTGCTCCACCCTTCCTCTCTCCCACTTTTATGAGAAATTAACTCATGTGGCTTTTGCTTACACTATCCAAAGCAAGGATAGAATCCAGCATCCTTCTAACTATGTGCCTCACTTACACGCACACTCTAACTTGATTCGTCCTGTGCATTTTCTTCATGTAGCTACTTCTTAATAGCCATTTCTTCTTTCCTTGTTTACTTCGTACATGACCTTCGTATATTACAGAACATTATGGAACCGCTCTCATGTTCACTTTTGTGACTATCCAACATAGCCCTCATTTGGATTTTAAAAATGTACCAAAATCTTTTGCGACGTCGAAGCGCAAATAAAACCTTGATCCTCCGATTGTCAGTACGTGCAATCAGGCCTACTAATTTGCTCATGCAGATTGAAAAGAGTGACCTAACTGCGTTGATTAATCAGGTCGCTTGTATCCGAATAAGCAAGGCCAGGTCACAGATTTTTTCCTTAAAGGAGATGATTGTCGTTCAATGATAAAAATGATGTAAACCTAATGAATGTTTCGCCTCATCATGGGAACCATCTTCGGGTCCATTGTAATGCCGATGACAGCCGCGGCGCCAAGGAGCTAATCCATTCGAAGTTTTTAAGGGTTATATTTTTTGCAATTCTTTCCGGGACCGAGATTCCAATTCACCCTCTAGGGTTAACTGATCACACCAAAACCATAATTGGGCGACATTTGAGCGTACCGATAGCGATGGTGGTGGATTCCGTAGACTAGTCCAAATTATTATCTGGTGCTTGATGCATCCAGTAAATATCTTAAGGATGTATGAGATCTTCAAAATTACTTCTTCTCTTCTGTCGCATCGTGCAACTGATAGGGACGAAATTAAAGTCACCTTAAGATAGGAAATTATCTGATGAATGTTTTTCATGGACTGGAGTTGGCAGACCGGATTGCTATCTTTGTCATCGAAAAGTGAAAAATGTGTGCGTCATTTATTTTGACGAAAGAAAAGAATTGTCAAATTATCCTCCAAATGGGTTGCCTGCTTCCCAGCTCCCGATCTCCATTCATTGATGTGCGATTGCACACGCGTTTGCGAAAGCGTTACGCTTTATTCGCGTGCCCTGCACTTCTCTCGTAAAAATTAGCAGCATCTGCATCCTTGTCAATTTCCATCCACACTCATGCGCGTCCGATCCTAACTTCATGTGCTTACAGTTGTAAGTGCTACATAGCCCCTCTATAATGCTAAAGAAGTGACACTTGAAAACGTCGACGACATCATCGAGCACTGCTGTATACATTGAGCCAATGGCACGGATACTTACTGTTTTCACTCTTGTGTATCGGTTTTACACATCCTAATTGTTTGTTTCCCAATTTGAGGGGAGAATTATGTGATAAACTTTAGGAGGCAAAGGCCGTTCCACTGTAATCCGACCAGAAAAAATCGCACCATTTCTATTCTCTTTTACGTGCTCTCACGCCCACCGATAAGCTTATCTCTTGCTCTCACACAACAATGGTAAACAGCTGAGTAGCAGTGTGTGGTAAATTGCATGTTGCAGTTGGCGGCGGGAGTAGATTTCTGCGCTACCGGCAAATAACAAACAGAACAGCTCTTATCCTACCCCTTACTATCAGAAACAGCGTACAGCTGCTTTTATGCTAACAAATAGTTCTTTTATTGTCTATTCGTGTATAACTGCATGCCTTTACAGCCGCCTTTTGTCTGATTAGCCTGCTCCACTGTTACTACTTAGTTAACGCCTAGAATTGATGGTCCCTCAGTCCTCTAATGCAACCATGCTGGCTGCGCAATATAAATGCAGCATCTTTACAATTTTTGGATTCTTTACAGCACTCCTTCCCACCGTACCTCAACCGTCTTTGCAAAGGCTTTATCCTGAGGCTAAAGGGAGAGAGTTGCAACACAGAACTGAAATTATAGCCACAATCGTTGGTCATTGGGAGTGTTAGAAGTGAAGGATTCTTCCTTTATAATAGCTTACTGACAGTAGGATGGCACATACACTTGTTAGTGAGTCTAAAAGGCAGAGAGATCCCATTCATTTAATACAGGCACCAGAGCAGTAGCACTAGCAACTGAGATCAGCAAATGCAAAGCGATCATTCATCGCGTTAACACCTCTTCCAACACCCAGCTAATTACAAAGTTCATTCAGTGGGTCTACCGGTACTGAGGGACATGCTCAGTTTCACATGCAGTTGTCTAAGCGCGCTTCGTCTTAAGGGCCGTTTCGCAGTCATCGCTGAATATAATTCTGTTCCATAATCTACCTCAGCAATTTAGCATGGCAAACAGAGTGTAAAGCAATTCTTTTCTCGATTTTCCTCGTTTTTTTCAATGCCTCTACTTCAGATAAAAATAAAACCCAAGCCGATGAAAAGAATCAGCTTAGTGTACAGCTTTTGCCGATGGTAGGACGCGCATAATGCAGAACTGCATGTTTAAAGAGTAGATAAGCGGGGTCTCGGCAGCTAGCCTTTGTAATACTCCACCTATGCATTCACCAGATCTTGCGTCATGGGTGGTCGATAAGCAAAAGTTAAGCTTTGGCCGAGTAGTAGACTAAGATGAAAAAAAGAAAGAAAAAGACCTGAAAAAAAGGCAGAACTAAAATAAAAGGAAGAGATGCTAGTGCGCAACTTGCAGATCTTGTGCTCTGACGACCTTTCTGAAGCAGATCAGGTCACGAATCAGCATTCCAATCTATCGTCATGGTAATTTCAACAGCCGGAAACCCAATCTCTTCTTATTAGCACTTAAGTCTTTACAAGAAACAAGCTATTTTTAATTTTAAAGTTGCAGAAAACCTTATTCACAACTAGCGGCAGAGGTGACATTCTCGGCTGGTCAAATCGTCCTGTCTATTTGGATACATTCTTGGCATTACATGGCTTAGCCTTAATCGGCTAATAAAATCGCTAGATATGCAGAAATTACTCCTAGAAGCCATTTCGGGGTCGGCCCTTCCTTACTTATCATATCAGCTACCGTTCAGTGCAATAACATTTATCGACTTCTTGTCCCGCATTATTTGACCTCCGTTTTGACAAGCAGGATCGGTTCTACAGCAAGCAATAACCATGCCTTAACACCCCACTCTACATGCTTTAACTTGCATCACAGAAGCTGCGTTCTACAGAATGGCTTCGGGACGAAATAACAAGTACAGTTTAATCAGGTGGTATCCTGCACATCTTTACTTGAACGATAACCTTGGGCCATTTGTTCCGACAACTTTATAATACCAGGTGTAATTAATTAGCCCTGCAGACAAATGATCTTCAAACTTATTGAAGGGTGCTAAGAAGCAATTATAATTTGGTGAGTCTTACTCAGGTGCCCGTATCACTTCAAGTTTTGACCAATATATGACTATAGCTTCTCTGCTTTTTAAGGTACACGCGAGGATAGAAGGGAGTTAGTCCGTGTCCTTTCTTCCACATCAGGCGCACTGCGATTAATGTCGCAGGTTTTGACTAATTCGCTTTTTCTTTTGCTGGAACGGATTTCTACACGTATGCGATATGTAACGGGGCGTACAGGATCACCATTTTGTGCCAAAGACGCTTCTTAAGCCATCCGCCAAGTAGGCGCTCTTAACTTCTCCGATGTGTTTCCCCATGCACATGCACATGTTTGTATGTGAGCATATTTATGCGAAATGCAGGCATGGAAACGCATGTTTAAATGCAAGTTTTCACGTGGAGTCATAAGTAGATAAAACGCATCAAGTAAACCAGCATGTGTTTTGATGTGAGTGACAATTGCTTGTCCAGCAAGTGATCATATCATGCGAACCTCAGTTTTCGTCAGCCACCTAACAGGATCGCTCCTCCAAACGCCAAAATAGACTTCACCACTTCGGCCTACATATGGTTTACACAGTTCAGCAAATATGTGTGGCCACTGTCCGATTCGATGAGCTTGTCGCAGAACCCTTGGAATGCTTTCATTGCATCAAAAGTAGAGAAACTTGCATGATCCAAGCACTATCTTTGCTTTATGCTCAAACACATACGTCAAAAACACTTTTTTAAACTTCGAAACAGTCTGGAATCGCGATGTGTACTGTTTGTGTTTCACTCTATTTGTAGACTTCAATTTGCTTCTCAGTCATACTATCAGACCACGTTTTCGTGAGTTTGCGTCTGCTTAATTCCAATTAAATTCAGTGTGTGCTCTGCTCTGCAGCCATTGCCTTGGCGTCGCACGCAAACTCCCAAATCCATACCATATTTTGCCATGTTGCAACAATACTTCTTCAAACGTACTGGTGGCAAGAGTACAGTGGATTTCTAACACCTAAGACTCCATCGAAACAACAGGGCAAGGATAGAGATGGGAGTAGTTGAAAATAATGCACAGATATCACATGCCACCTATGCAATTAGGATTATTTCTCCTCACCTATTGGTTGCACTCAAGGAACGATATGTCTGACACTTACACCCACCATCGACAGACTATGGCAAGGTTGATGGTGCAAGGACATCACATGCCATTTCTGTTGTAAACAATATTCCCCGCACTTACTGGCGGCGAAAAGCATTGGCATTTCTAAAACCTACGACACCACGGAGACAACGGTGCAATTTTGAAGATGCATATAACTAAGTGAAAAATACACCGCTCCCTCATGCCATCCCTACGTTCACGCTAACCTCACCGTACTGATTTCACTGCGGAATAGTAGCATTTGTGACACTTTATCACCATCGACAGACCGACTCAACGTTGGAGTTGCTAGTGGAGAAGTGGTGCCGTGCCCTCGCGTGCCATTCATGCGGACAATTTTAGTCATCCGCCTCAATTTGGGTAGCACGTGCAGTGGCATTGTGTACACGTAAAACCATCATCGACAGGCCCGTGCGAGGTTGATAATGCAAATCAATGATGCAATTCTCTATTGTTAGTTTTGCGCGATTTTGAGACATTAATCTTCAGTATGTTTTTTTTGGAATGTGGCATATTTCGCTCTGGGCGTTATTGGCATGAGAGAATAAATTTTTCGCTTACGCTGATAAACTTGTGGCCTATTCGCGGTATATTTTTCCATCTGAACTTGAGCCGTCGCAACGAGGATTTTAAACTTGACAGCGCTCACACATATTCAAATTCATGGAATAGGATCAGAGTGCTGTAACGAAAGAATGCGCACACTTTACATGTCTGCGCATTCTATTTTATTTCCTTGCAGGGCTTTGAGAGTTGGGCATTTTTGGACTTCATCCTGCATTACGTAGTATGCTGCCATGCATCGAGACAGTACGAAAGGCGAATGAGAAAGTCATATCTCTCGTTTAACCAATATGGGTATCTGTTGGTGGAGAGCACCCAACGCTACAGCATTAAAGTCAGTTGCATTGCATTTCAGACGACTCGATAACCAAGGTGAAATGGGGCGTACTCTCTCGTTATTTAAATTCTACTTCTGCAGGATATTGTCAATATGGGCGAGTTAACATTTCAAACGCATCAGCAAATAATACCCCACTTCTCCACTTTTACATTTCTATACATTGTTAATCAAATGCCATTTCTGTTCGTATTTCTGCATATCCGATGTTACTTTGCCGACAACTGTGGGACTGTAACAAATGCGTGTCCATAATCGCAAGCCTTATTAAACTACCTTATTTCAAAATTTGCCTCTTTGTCTTCTCTAATTTGGAAATCATTTGTTTCACGTAAAATAGGAGATCCTGCTAGTCGTTTTAATGGGGCCAAAATGGCAGCCGCACTTCTCATTCAGTACTGCAGAGATGTTCGACTGCGAAGTGTGTTCTCGAACTGCCTTTGCATCTCAAAGCTGCTTTATCACAGCATTCAAGTCGGGATTAGACATTGTACTTCATTTCAGTCATCTCGTCTGCGCACCTTAATAATAACGCATGTGGCAGCAGACCACCGATCCACGAACACAAAGCAACACACCATATTACGACCAGGAGCTGTATGTGTGGAGGAATCGTCGTATAGTTGACGGTCACCATCTGATAGGCTGGTGCATTAGTGCCCTTTCTTATAAATACCCCATGATTTGCACCTGTGACCTAATTTATCGTTCGCGATGTCGTTTCGCTTGCACCTTATGTTACTAGCGATTTCACACTTAGCGAAGAGCCAGATAGGACTGAGTTGTGAGTTGCGCTCTACCATTTAATACTCGCCAGCATTTGTGCATATCCCACTCCGGTTAATTGCTTCCCCTCTTCTTACGTGAAGTGCTGTGGTCAGTTACGTTCCACTTGCCTGCATTCGCTTAATCGTAACCCCTCGTTTTTCATCCACTGTGAGCAGATCACTGCATACGCACCAGTTGACGGTGATGTTTGCTTGTGAATGGCGAGCATGTCACACGAACCGGATGCATGGGATGAAAATTGGCTGCGCCTTACTCAAAATCTTAGTTTTTCCCCAACATACGCGTTTCATGATAATTTTAGCACGCACGATATAGGCTAATTTTCATAAACACCTATCCTTAATACATTGAGCATTTCAATTGCTGTACTTCATAGTTGTATCTCCTAACACTATTACTGTCATTGTGGAAGCAGAAAGAGGTAGAGATTTCTGTGTCTAAGTTGTCCACAACATCCACAGCATCTCTGCTGTGCAGAAAAAATTCATCTTGTTTTGCAGGGGAGGCGATAGAAATAAGGGAACCGCTTCCAGATCGCTTCCAATGGACTTGGCCGAGGGCACACACCATTACGTTAGTTTGGGATGTGGAACAATTGGGCGAGAACTACGCGAAACAGATTAGGCTGACTGCGTTTTCACCCCAGCAGCCTCCCTTACTCAGGACCACGAAAGGAAATTTTTCGCAGGGGATAATCACTCTTGGTGGGTTGGAGGCCGACACACGATATCATGTGCTTGTAAACCTGATTACAGATGAGGACTTTGCTGTTATATTCAGCGGATTCATTACAACAATGCCCCCTGGTAAGTTGGCAATCGTGATTGTGACGTGCATCACCATACCAAAGGATGTCATGTCTGCCTGCATAGGGAAGGAAAAAATGATTCTGTACCCATGCTCTATTTTCTCATCCCACACATTGTACTTTGCGAATAAGTGGATTTTGAGTGAGAAGGTATGTAGCAAGTGCCTATTACCTGATCTAATGCCATAAGACATATAGCCAAGAAAATGACCGCAACAAAACGCAGGCTATGCTCACGAACTGAAAAGGGACATCTTCCACTACTCATGCTCATCATTGCATTGCACACATTCGAGTCGGATGTTGACGTTCACAGCGAGCAAGTGATTTGTTGCGGCTTAAAGGCAAACAACTAATTCATTCTGCCTGTCACCATCGTTGTGAAATGTCTTAGCATTAAATGTTCCGCGTTTTCGTTCCCAACGGATTCAGAATGCCTGTGTAATTACCGTTAATACTAAATACGCTCTTCTTGTGCAGAAGAGAGCAAAGAAGGAAAGAAACCACTGCCTGAACACTTCCAGTGGGAATTCGTGAAGTCAAACTCCATTGCGTTGAATTGGAATGTGCGAGCGTTGGGCGGACACTACGCGAACCAGATTAAGCTGACCGCGGTTTCAAATTCTCACCCCTCCTCATCCATGAGTAAAAGAGCAGATTTCTCACGGGGGAGAATCAATCTCGATGGATTGGAGGCCAACACACAATACCGAGTGTTTGTGGACACAGAGCCAACTGAAATATTCGATGGGTACATTAAAACACCACTTCCCGGTAAGCTGACTAGTGTGATTGTAATGCGCTTCGCCATACCGAGGGATGACATGTTTGTTTGCATAGAGAGGAGGAGAGTGCCATGGCAACAAACTAATGGGCCTCGTGGTCCACTCCGTCTGGCTCCGCCTGTTGCGGCAATGAGGCTTGCTTGAGCCTACGTGTGCGTAAGTACAAATTAACAACAGTTTGGACATGCTTACAACCACGGCCTATTATGCAAAATTACCAAACCTCTCTTTTTCCAACATAGGCCTTCGTGGTGCATGCAATAAAGCAGCGACACTCATTCGTGTCTCATTAGTTCCGGTGCAACCTCTTTGACTGGTAAAGCTGGTTACAAATACAAGCTTTTTACGCTTGCTTTATTTTCTTGGGGTTGTTACTTCCGCCAACTCGAGAATGAGTTTCTGCTGCGTTGCAAGCTGAGACAAATGCCCTGTGCTTCAAATTCTAGCATTTTTCAAGATATTCTACATTCAACGAAAACCAAAGTGCAACTTTAAGGCACAAGTGCAGTTCTACTAACGAATCGATGGCATTGTATTTAAGCTAAGTGCGTAGTTACTGTAGACGATGAATTATACTAGGAGTCCGCTATTACGAGATGAATTTGGACGGTGCTCCTTCTAACGCAATCGTTATGCTGATATTTAGCGTTTACTGAAAGGAAGGAAACTCGCGCAGATAGCACGAAATCATTCTCGGTGTTTTTGTTTGCTCAGCAGAATCAAGAAACTTACTTCTCACGGCAAATGAGAAAGAGTTTGCGTAGTATGTTTAGTAAGCTGACTGGTCACCTCCATATCAGCATGTTAGCATGTGCCTTGAACACCGAAACCCTTTTTCGTTCTTGATTTTAGCATTACTGCTACACTCTATTCGAATTTGTCTCAATGCTTAATGCATATTAAGAGTGCTGGGATGATGCGACCACAAAATGAGGCGATCGTATTTTGGAATACAGTCGCCACCTCTAGAGAGCGCGGCTAGAAGTTTCAGACTAGTGTGACATGGGCCGAATCGACTTCGTCTTAAAACCTTTGTCGCACGCTGCAAAATCTACCTGTAATTTGGTTGACATGAGTCGCCGCTATACAATTGCGATTGTAATTGTGGATTTAGTGTGGTGCTGCGGTGCCACGTCAACACATGATGACGCATGCACATCATCACCCTACTATTGGGTCTGATAATATGTACGGTTTGCCCTCTTCAAATCCACTTGGGCTGGACTTATCATAAGCACACTTCGCTGCAACGCTGCGCATGACATGGTTTGAATAACTGTGCTGTTACGTGTTACCCGCACTGAGGTCAAGTTTAAATAAACCACCGGTTGCGAACTGTTGGCTTGCTCAATACAGTTTCGTCCGTCGTTGACATTCTCCATGGCACACGAACAGTGTTTCCTCACAAGAGTGCCGTGTGCACCCCGATCAGCTTAATGCAACAGCATGGTGACAAAGTGGCCATGAAGAATACGACGAATTACAGGTTTTGACATTGTCACCGCGGCATTTAATTGATGTTTGCCTTGTGTTGACTCACCTCTGAATTGCTTTTCAATGCCCGTAATCAAGAGTGCCTAGTTGACTGCATCTCAAGCGCACATCCATGAAGCTGTTCCGTGCTAACTGCGTTTTAACTCGGGACAGATTTTAAGCTTGAAGCAATGCTTAATAATGCTCCATTTCAAATGAACTTACGATAATACATGATTTCTGAATAAAATGCATACATAAGGGTAAGACACACTTCAGGGAACCAGACGAAATTCCATCAACAACTGCCTCCAGTGCATGGGATTAAGCGGGAGAGAGTGTGCACGCCACATTATTCTCTCGCTTTGTGGGCAGTTCCAACAAAATCGCTACTTAAATGACGTCAAGTAAAGCATGTGTTCCTGGTAAACGAACGCGTTTCCAAGCTGGATAACTTTAGGAACAATAGACACTTCCAGAAGATTACGTATCCATGATCTTGCGTAAAGTGGTCGGTTGTAGACTAGGAGTGATCTTAGCATTAGCGACAGACTAAAGGCAACGACTAAATTGGTGCAAGCACGCTGTAGGCCAATGGGAAGAATGGTGTCAGTCTATGCCAAAAGGCAATTTTCAACACCTGAAAATGTGATGGATTTGCCACGAACGGCTCTTTCGAAATTGATATTACCATATGTTGTTAGGCATTTGCGAAAAAACAACTTTGATGTCTTCCGATCAAGACAAATAAAATAATGATGACTGATTAAGAGACGAAATGGGCTGCTCGAACCTGTAAGATGTTTTACAAGGACCGAGTCCAAGTTAGCAAGTCTGCCTCTCCTGGTTGGAAATAAACCTACTTCTCTTTTAAAATCTTGTCAAGGCGTACCGCAAAGAAGCAAAGGTCAAGGTGAACCTTACTTGGAGTTGAGTTGGTTTTCTGCTGACAGAATAATACTTTGCGCACTTTTATTAAAGTCAAGGGTGGATATAGTGCTAATGTAGGTAAACTATTGCCCGAGTGCATAATCTCTGAGGCCACTAGCATGGCGTGCAGTCAACGCTGCTCAACTAAGGCCCAAAAGCGGAGCCATTAATGTCCGCATAGGTAAGACAAAGAGTTGGATTGCAAATCAAGTCGCGCAAAATATATTACGCACTATACTCGCTACCCTGCCTTCCTCAAGGTAGCTTGGGTGCCCTTCATTGGACGCCACACGCGCAGTGTTACGAGTTTCTACGTATTTTGATTTGCGATCGGCAAAGCCGCTTTAATCCGCCTAAACCACAATATATGACAACAAGTGTAGTCAGTGGAATGCTTAAATTAGAATGAGGACTTCCTTTGCAGACAGAATTTGCGCCTTTCGGCAGCAGGGCAAACTCCCTGATCTACAAATCACTGTAGGGCGACAGTCGTCAGTTATGTGACCCAACTTCTAAATAGAGGATGAGAGGTGCGCTAAGGTACACGAGCTGGTCCTAGCAGCCCAGCTGTCACATTTGCAAGGTAAGAGCCCTCCAGACAATGGGACTGCAAGATGTCATAAGCAACCTTCTTAAAGGGCATGTGCAGACAACTCCTTTTGGTAACATCCTTTCAGCAGTGCCGAGGCTGCCATCAGCTGTACATGCACAGGAAGGCTTGTAACCCACACAAGAAATGCTACACGAGTTCACCTGCTCCGGGAGAATCGTCTTCTGGTGTATGGAGTTTCTAATAACGATACGAAGGGAGTCATTCTTAGCATTAAATTTAGCTAGACAAAGGATATCCCTAGACAAGGTGGCAGAAGTTTGATCGAAGATTAATGTTACGACAAATCGAGGCTTGATGAAACTACCTGTTTTGCTGATAGTAAAACACCTTAAAAAATTGTGTGTGCAACAAGAAATACTGATGTAGGCAACATTAGAGCCCATCGAGATGCCGCTGGGAAATAAATGGCTGAAAAGCATATGAGAAGAAAGTTTTGAGTGATTTCCAAAATGGCTAGAGGCAAGCGTTGATGGGTGTGGCATGGAGAAAGGGATAAATGTATTCAAAGAGTGATTTGGTCATAATGCTTTAAAAAGTTAGGCCGAATTCGGGACATTTTAGTAGATAGCTGCATGAATCATAGGGACACACGAAAATGGGGAAGAGATGCAGGACTTGCGGCAAATAAATCAGACTTAATTGGATGTTTAGACAGATGTGAGATTGAGAGATGGAAATGTAATGGGTAGATAAATCCATACATGATTGAGAGTTCACAATGAAGCAGATAGATAGATTTATTTAACAGCCGGAGATGCGATCTGAGTAGGCCAATGACAATATTGGGCATTTTGCATTCCCTACTTTCGAAAGGCGCCTTTTGTATTGTTTCTGTGAAGATCCCTAGACGGCGTTTTACGCGATTCCTAGGTAAAGTTAAATAGGAATGCGATCAAGCAGAGGTTCCAGACTCTCTCCAATTCTGTTACTAGGCAATTACACAAACTACTTTTGATTTGAATGCGATTAGCTCTTCAAAAGACCGACTAGCCTATTGCTAAGCTCTTCAACCTTCCAGGATCTGATGCTGCTGTATTGATATTGCAAGTCGGCTGTTACTGCAGTTAGAACAATTCAGTCGGCGTCAAGTCCAGCCAAGTTATGGGTGTCCTAACTCAATTGGTAGGTCTAAGGGTTGACTAGGCTCCAATGAAAGTGATGTGAGAGAGCGTTCTTTTGCTTCTTCTCCTTGTGTCATCGTCACTTCTATATGGAACGTAATAAGATGGATGTTACAGATTAAACAATGCTTGCATTATTTCCTTGAGCCAGCCACTAAGCAGCAGATACCATTGCGTACCCACAAGCCAACACTTCTGATCAGCCGATGAATGTGTCCATCTGCGCAAAAATGGAGTGCAATTGAGTGAATGCATAATGAACTGCAGCATTTTCGCACACAGCACATGTCCGATGTAGAGTACACAAAAAGAAGAATCCGCGTTGCCCACCTGAAACACTGTGATGGGTGCTATAAGAGATGGTTGCCATGATTTTTCAGGCAGTATAACAAGGAGCAGCCCCAAAATTTTAGAATTCTTACTCCCTGGAAGCGGATATTGTAGTTACAACCCACTAGTGAAAGCCACTACATAATTTGCTTTCAGGCCCTATTCGAACCTGACAGCTAGTAGCAAGCTTCGATTCTTATCAACTGCACATTTCACCTTAACCTCTTTCTATGGAAGAAGTGTTAGTTAGTAACTCCTAGGTGTTCTCCGTGCAGAACCCAATCATCCATCAAAATATGCGCCAATTTTATAGAATCGCAAATGTTAAAGCTGTCTGTTAGCTTTTGAGAAAGAGCGAGAACAGGTGTCTTTCCAAAAAGTAGCAAAAATATAATCTGGTTTAGTAGCTTCATTCTAGGTGACGCGTTGCAACGCCTTTCACGAAGCAAAATACAAATTTATACTAATGCAGGCAAATGACGTATTACAAAATGCCTTGCAACTAATATACAAGATCCGTTTGCTACAAATATTTCTGAGTTTCACGCAGTTGCTGCCACTGCCGCTTTGCTAGCAGAAGCTCCTCCGCCATACCTGTTTTCTTTGCTTGTATTTAGCAGCAAAGTTGACGCTGAATACTCATCTTCTTGGCAAACTAGTAGTTGAGGATTGGATAGACGATTAAATTACTACCATAAAAGTGCTAACGTGTCTCAGAGACTTGACCGGATTACTACAAAGAGTCGACTAGCCCTTATAAGCGTGGACAAACGAGTCGATGGGCATTCAGCATTCAGTCAGATCACAAAGCTCAAATTGTTACCATTAATATAGTGTCACAGCCCCTTGAGCGGGAGAAAAGTAGGTAAAAGTCCAATGGTGGCCTGGCAGAACATGAGTTACCACCTTACGGGCAGCGAAATTAAAGTGGATGGAAATGCGAACAATGTGCGTTGGTGTTAAACAAATGACCAAGCGAGGAGGCGGAAAATGAGTTGCGTCTTAAGTGCTTGACCAAGAACTACTGAGCTAGAAGAATTGACTGGCTGGCTGCACGCCATCGCAGGATCTTCTTCACCTTGATTACTTCACCAAACACTGCTGAATTATCCTGCCTTTTACATGGGGTCCGCACAATTGATGACACTTCTCTTCAAATAAATTTCCATTTCCTTGCTCATTTTAAGGGCTGCCTGCTACAGAGCAAATTTATCACAAGTTCGCACGTGTCCATCACTAATAAAAGATGTTACTCTGAATGACACTGCATGGGTAAATTAGTAGAACCGCATTTCAGGCCCCCACCCTTAAGGGAAGCAGTCAAAATTTTAGTATGAAGCAACAAATCTACGCTTACTCTTAGGCATGGAAGATTGTAAGAAACCAACAAAGAGCATAAATCTGTCATTAATAAGCCTTGCGCAATTTTAAAACCGTTTGGCATGCCATCTAATGGTGTGGCGGCACTGCGGAGCGCAATTGAATCCAATGCAATCAAGCTGTTGTGCAATGTTAAACCGATGGAAATGTTTAATAACTGATGACAGGAATACAATTCAATCACTCTAATGATATTATACAACTGTCAATAGCATAGTCAACAGGTGGAACATAAATCATGGGCAGTTACTACGCGCTGCAGCCCTTGAAACCTTTTCACGAATTTCCCTGTGACCAAATCACTGGCGATTGACAAAGTTGCTCCATTTTTTGTACTTTGCAGTCACGTTGACTCCTGGACACAAAGCACTAAAAAATTAAGTTAATGCAAAGCCAGTAAGGCAAGAAAAGGACGTTCAAATGGCTGGAGAGAGTCAAGCATGGTTATTTGCATAAACAGGCGACTATAAGCACCGCATTTATAATTCATTGCCTTTAAAGGTGCAAACAATTGAGTTAGACCTATACGGATGAGTTATTCACAATAAATAGGCACGGCAAACACACCTATTCGGCAAGATTATTCCCTTATGGGCAGCCAAAGGGCAATCGATCATGTTTGCGCTTCCGACTTTGGCGACCAGCATGAGTGGCGTGAGGCTCTTTCAGTCTTGCTGCTCGACAACGACTCCATTCGATTAAAAGTACTGAAAAACAGGCACGCGACGTCCACAGATCGCTGCGAAAATAAGTGGTTTCATTCAGGTGACGCATCAGTTGATGTCAGCTCTATGTGAGAGTAACAGTCGCGTCAGTAGAATGTGGCTATTTAAAGTAGCTTGCCTGAGTGTGCCTCCAAAATGAATTTTATCGTTTCATAATCACCCTAGTTGCAGGAAATGTAATTTCAGGCATGACTGCATCATCAGATGATCGCCTTATCCATTCTATATGCCAATATTTTGTCCTCTTCAAGATCACGCCATGGGTAAAATTGCTTTCATAGGTGGTTGCATTATGGGTAAATGATGACCCCACTAACCCATAGAGGCAAATGTAGAACAAGTACCTTGGCACTAATAAGCGCAAGTGCAGATTGATTTCTTTTGTCCAGTTTGTATCCTACACCGGCATAAAGGCAATTGAGACGTCAAACAACCTTTATGCGTCAGCGGTGAACAGCTAGGCTTAAAGAAGTTGCATTATGCACATCAGTTGCAGCAACGCAAACCCTGTGCTCCAGAAGCATTTTAACAAATGGCAGGTGACCTTTAGTGGCTGCACGAGTGCAGTGTTCATGTTTTCGTCGGTACAAGAGACCGACGTGCCATATTCAAGGAGGACCTTCAGTGCTTCTTGATGACCCTTGTGCACAGCTACATGAAGGGGAGGATGTAATGAGCCTTCACCACTTCCGCTATCATCCACCTGAATGCGAGAAATGCGTATTGCCTTGGCTTAACAACCCTTGCAGTGCCCTGTTATCATAGTGCTGCCAAGCAAATTTAAGGTGTGTGCACACAGAGCAGGCTGTTTCAATTTGGCTCTGGTGTAGGCCTCTAAATGGTCAAATCGTAAAAAGGCGTCTAAAATGTTGCCTCCGTGATTTGATGAATTGCAAAAACGTGGCTCATAAATAGGACACGATCAACAGAGTAGAATTTTAAAGGCTACGAAATGTGGCTTACACCGCATTTCAACAGGCGTTTCATGGTAGCGATATTATTGTGCAATACGGCTTGGAAGAGAGGTTGTTGGTCATCATCTCTCGCTCGACTCTAATATCATCTAGTCCGTGCGCTCTGCTTGCACACTTCATCGCGGCATCGGGGAGAATTTTGTACGATGCGCTAGCCATAGCTTCGGATGAACCCGCTCCAAGTGGAAAGTATTGCTGGTCTCATTCTGCACCAGGGAAGTATAAGTGAATGTCGAAGGATTTACCATAGGAGACATACCAGCGTTAACTTGTGGTAGAAGCTCATTTTTGGGCTTTTTACAGCAACGGCTCAGGAGATGGTAAAATTAACATCAAATAAAAGAAGGCCTGCAAAAATTTTTGAAACAGCATACTTTAAGCTAGCATTTGAAAAAGAGTTTGTTTTTTAGCAGGACTTTAAAAATCCAAAAAGTCTAATGTCACTAGCTCTTAAATACAGTTGTCGTCATTTGTGTTTGCCCTGCGGAGGATGCGACAATGGGAAAACCAAGGCACACAATGTCTCATGATTGATATAGTCCACACACAGCCTGGCCGAGACTGAACCCGGGGAATAACTACAAGAAGCACAGAAAACAGCGCATGTCAGAAAAGGGTTGCAGTGGATTGGCATTTAATTTTGTGTACATTCAAATTCGTAAAACCTCCTTTTTTCGAGGTTCGAAATACTATCCTAAGGGTTAGTCTGAAACGCCCTTCTTGCCACAGTTCAGGCCCCTACAGAACTCGCCTACACCAGCATGCTTCCTTTTACAACATCTTAAGTGCATGATCAAAATTGAGCAATAAATTACAAGTTTGATTGGCTGTGCATTTAAGTAGGTAGACACTTATTCCTCCGAAGTTTATGCTCTTGATCTGCTGACCGAAAATCAGAGAATGCTAATGGCCTCTCAATCATTCCGTATAATTGCGTAGGGTGACAATTTGAAGTGTATGGCTTTTTATGGCTTCAAAAAAGGCTCTAACGCTGAGGCGTTAAACAACGAATCGGCTCAAAACTTCCAGCTAAAGTAAATAGTCTGAGTAAAATTGTGGGCAAAATTTGAGTTAGTGATCAAAGATTTGATGGCTGAAATCCATTCTAACCCAGCAAACTTCATTTTTGAGTTAGAGTGAATCTTCTCCAAAGATGGACAACCTTAATGGTCTGCAGCACACATTATAAAATGTAGTAGGCACTTTGATTCAACAGCACTATTTATATTGCGCCGTAGGGAAGTGGGAATATATTTGACAGTGCAATTAAATTTAGGGCCTCAACAGACTCTTTAGGCTGTGTTTCTGCTGCATAGCGTGTTCCCTTGGCTACGTCCATAGCCTCACATCCTATACGCACTATAATAGGGGTTCTCTGGCTTGGAGCCCTCTCAGAGGTCGGAAGACTACTAACGTGACCTGGAGGTCAGAGTGCAGTACAGGCGCTCAAGTTGTGTCCAACCTCTGCAGACACAAAGTTCATCATGGAGCAACAGACAGTGCAACAAAACAATAACTCACTGCGCGTCACTCCTCAAAGTCGTTATTGGTGCCTCCAACTGCAATCTCTACAACCACCATCATAAGGGGCTTCATACTCAAAAATAAACCATAAAGTTGACAAAAATGGCATCAAATTCGTCTGCATGTAAGAAGGCGTCTGATCATGATGAACAAAAAGGAAACAAAAACAAACAATCCTGTGGAACCAATGATGTTGGCCTTTAGCATTTCTTAGCTTTCGATCGACTAATTTTCACCCAGGTAATGGACGTGTAGAGAATAAAAAGCCTCATTGCAAAACCAAGATTTTTATCGCGTACTGCACACCACTCTGCGAAGAATTTTCCAAGCACTTCAAATGAGGCGCAAATCACGCTGCTTAGGAAAGACCCATAGAACACGAAGTTCGGGTGATTGCCAAGGATAGACATAATTTGTGACACTCCTGCGGTTCTGTAATGCATTATACCCATTAAAGTTAAATGATCGCTAGATAAACGGAGAAGATCGTCAGGGTTTGTATCGCACTTAGCCACACTCCTGCAGTTCCTTACAGCTCTGGCTTCATTGCAAAGTGATATGAGCTACTGTGAGTTCGTCCCACATGCATAATTAAGACAAAGCAAGCATACTACTCAACTAACCGACAACAATAATCGCAGCATGTTGGAAGCAATAGGATGTGCTTTCACTTCATTGAAACCAACTTTCCTATTGAAGACTTGCCTATTCCACTACTAAAATACCCTTCTTGACTCCCATTTGCAAGCCGAGCATCTACCACACGAATGTATGGTGGGCTACGCGGACCGGTGCTTAAGTTTCCATCTGCCCTATTTTGGCTTGTTACTGACTCAAGGAGAATGATGGCGGCGGCAAAGGACGAATATGCCGTTATTGTACAGCTACCGCAATGTCTGCCACTGAGCGCTGAACCTTAATGTAGCGTGATAGCCGCATTGGCATTAAAAGTTGTTGGGCGTGATTTGCTCAACTATCGACGGAATGGCCGCAAATGGCGTGTAACTTGGCAATTTCCCCAGTCATGTGCATCGCAAACTTGGCATTGGTGACAAGAGCCGGAGTAGACTTAAAGCGGTTTCTTAGTGAAGACTTTGGTTATGTGGGCAAGTCGCACTCGCTCCCACACCATACTAGCTAATCACCGCTTAGATGGAATGAAGGCTGAGCAACACTGAAGTAAGAATAATTATGTGGCAAGGTAGAGGGGGTGAAAACATTAAGCATTTGAAAGAATCGTAAATCATGAAATTTATTTCATGTTTCTGCTATGCTAGAGCACAAGCCTTAAAGCAGCGATTGGCATGCGAAATAATCTAGATAAGGAGTGTCGAGGAGCCTAATCCGGTGTTCAAGCGGTGGAGGTACGTATGTTAGTTCGGCAGGGAAAATGCAGCCTAAAGAAGAAGTGAGGAAGCTGATTCAGCTCTTAAAAATTTTACATGACTGCAATCCGGCCTCCTCACTTAAACTTCATTTAATGGCCTCCTTTGCTTTCAACATTTATGAGCATGTCTTAGTGGAACAGGTCTGTTTACAACACGAATACGCCTTAACGGTGCAAGTTCGGCAGCAACATGAAAAGTTCGTTGGTCTATCTTAAGTAGGTAGAACAAAAACTGCAGCAGCTTTTGCGAATCGCTTTGCGCTAGTATACTCTCTTCAAACACAGCTCCTTTAAACCCCTCCAACTCTCTGCCGACCATCAAATTGCCAGTGTTACCTTGTCCTCTATTGCGCAACCACTTCAGCAAATAAATGACCAGTTTGGTTACATCATCTCTGGTCCACTGAGATGTGTTGCACGCATTGCCTGAGCATGAGCAGCAACTTCCGTCCCTCATGACTGCGAATGCTGTGGTGGAGATAATTTGTTGCTCTTCGATGTTTCACACCACCCCTTTATGCTGCTTCAAAGTCACCTGATCCTCATGCATGATAGAACATGATCGTACTTTGGTCATCCGTGTAATTGCGTTCGTCATAGTTTTTAGGTGTCCCTGCAACTCCTCTTGCTCGGTCTCTGAGGAGTACAACTAGTCTTGCTTGATTGGCACCAAGCAAGTCCATTCACTAGAGAGGCGAGTAAGTGCAACGAATTCTGTCTCCCTCCTCACTTTTGGTATCTGTGTGTCTCATTGAATCCCCGCATGTCAATGCATTACGTCTTGCTTAATGGATAAGCTCACATACTGCAGAGTTGTAGATATGCTCTAATTCAATGCACTTCCATCTTCACTCAGTAACCTGCCCTTTTACTTTTGGCTAGGCGCCTGTATACTTGCCTAAAATCCTGCCAGTTTGTCCGCTTGCCTGCCCAATGTCTTGTTGGGCTGGCAGGCTTGCAGCCTACCCTTGCATCGAGCAGGCTGCAACACTGCCCTCTCTTTTCTCGACTGCATATTTTACTCCTAGGCTTCGTGTTACGATGCTCAGCGTACCCGTTGATGTGTCTTAGCTTCGCGCATTGTACTTATTTCTCTCTCCCCTTGCCTCACCCCTCTCAATAAATTAACACACTTATCCACTTTCATTCGAATGTCTGCCAGATTGCGCGCCTGCATAATAATAGGCTTGCGTCGCTGAAAAAGAAGAGAGCACTAAACGTATGACAAAGCTTGTAAAGCAATTTAGACTCCCTCTGATTGTCAAAAATTATAAGTGATCCCTAAAATTAATTTAATTATACCAAAAATACACACACCAAGTAAAGCTCTTGCTCTATTACAGATATGGAGCATAAAATACAAGTAATTTTGTTGTCCCAATTACTCACTTATGTGTGATCTAGGACTCAACTGAGACGCCACTTGGGTAATATGCCCGTCACTCCTGTGGCCATCCTTTCTTAGAGCTCCAGGCGCCGCCATATTTTGTTTATGATTAAGTCCACCAAAATTACTCACAGAAGTAGTGGGGAAGACTCCCAAATGCAGATTTTAATCAAGACAACTCCAATGAATTGCTTCAATTTGCTGGGTGCGTTAGATGTATGCGGTTGTCCATATCCGTGCAGCATGAAGCACGCAAAGGCATTTGTCCAATAGTACGACAGCGCCGTTTGGAGTTGCTGCTACTCCTACACTATGTTTAAGCCTGCGTAACGTGTAAGCTGAAATGTTGTAATGTGACCAAATACCGCATAGTTTATGAATCCCGTCTTGATCCAAACTTTGAATAAACATAACCATTGCATTTTACTGTTAAGTAGACGGTTTACCGCCTTATTTGTGATAAATTGGAGACCCTACCATGCATTTGATGCAAACTCATCAGCAATTATTGCCAAGCTCTGTCTGCTCGAGGCCACTCCACATTATCGGTCCCTCTCAAGCTACTATGCGTAGCCGGTAGATTGGACAAGAAAACCTTTAAATTAGAAAAAGCAGCAAAACGCTAGACCTAAATTGCAACACCCGTAAGCCATCCATCTCTTAGGGTACCTTAATAATGATTAACACTATCAAATTGATCCTCTGCGCTAACCTATCATGCCAAAGGATGCCTCAGTTCCTTTGTGCCTTTAAGCGGAGTCCATTTCCTCTCGCAATATTGGCAGCATCAATCCAAACACCAACGTGGAGCAATGTTGAATCAGCTCATATTTACTCTTTACTGAAAATTGAAGGCAGGCACTTATTGTGAGAAATTTAATAAACATGTTAAATTATGGCAGGTCAAGTTTTTTGTGGCTCAACTCTATGCTGACCTAATAGGAGGATAACTGCCTGATCCTAATAATGCAGCCAAAAAAACATTTAAAATAGATGAAATAGACCAAAAGGAAAACAGGCAAGTGTATTCCTTATTTTTCATGAATATATAATGAAGCTGACTTATATAGGACAACTTTCAACTGAGCGATGTAGTTGGACTTTCTTCAGACGAGCAACAAAAGGCTGATTGATTCCAGCCATTTGCCCCTAACCGTAAACATGTCCTTGATAAGTTTATTTGCAAAGCATTCCTAAAGCATTCCTATCAGCTAACTTAGAAGACCTTACATTGTTCCTCGGCATGCCGTGAATACTCTTACGATAACTACTACTAATGATTATTAAAAATAAATTTACCTGACCACATTCATTTATTTGTTGATGACTTGTGGCTTAAGAATTTGTCGAGTTGAGGGAAGAAGCCTCTCGACTTTCACAAGTTCGACCACCATCTTCGTAAATGGACGCCAAAACACGTAAGCAAAATAAATAGGCGAATACACTACTGCTATCGCATCAATTATCCAGCAAATAAAATTTGGCTGCATTGACACTCTTGCTGAAATCGCTCGTCATGATTTTGATATTTAACAGCATAGACAGGAAGCAGGACATAATTTGTGGTTATTACTATGCTCTACAGCACTTGAGATCTTCTCACATATTTCTCTGTGACCAAGATCATTGGCAATTAGAAATGCTGTCATTTTCCTTTCAGTCGTTGCATTGGCACCAGCTTCTGAGCGCAAAGGAGTTAAAAATAACACATTGTTAGTAGTAATGCAAATATAGGGATGATTAAGAGGCTATTTGCACAAACAGGTGGTTGGAATCAATGATGGTGCTGCTTTATTGTTGTAAAGATACGGAAAATCTATGTTAACATTTAAGAGATAAGCTCTTTACCATTAAGGAAAATCAAGGCTCGGCAAACACCTTGACTGTACAAAAACAACCACTTACCGGCGTCCAAAAGATGATCAACTCTTTTGTGTCACCAACCTTGGCGGCCAGNCTCTTAGGGTACCTTAATAATGATTAACACTATCAAATTGATCCTCTGCGCTAACCTATCATGCCAAAGGATGCCTCAGTTCCTTTGTGCCTTTAAGCGGAGTCCATTTCCTCTTGCAATATTGGCAGCATCAATCCAAACACCAACGTGGAGCAATGTTGAATCAGCTCATATTTACTCTTTACTGAAAATTGAAGGCAGGCACTTATTGTGAGAAATTTAATAAACATGTTAAATTATGGCAGGTCAAGTTTTTTGTGGCTCAACTCTATGCTGACCTAATAGGAGGATAACTGCCTGATCCTAATAATGCAGCCAAAAAACATTTAAAATAGATAAAATAGACCAAAAGGAAAACAGGCAAGTGTATTCCTTATTTTTCATGAATATATAATGAAGCTGACTTATATAGGACAACTTTCAACTGAGCGATGTAGTTGGACTTTCTTCAGACGAGCAACAAAAGGCTGATTGATTCCAGCCATTTGCCCCCAACCGTAAACATGTCCTTGATAAGTTTATTTGCAAAGCATTCCTAAAGCATTCCTATCAGCTAACTTAGAAGACCTTACATTGTTCCTCGGCATGCCGTGAATACTCTTGCGATAACTACTACTAATGATTATTAAAAATAAATTTACCTGACCACATTCATTTATTTGTTGATGACTTGTGGCTTAAGAATTTGTCGAGTTGAGGGGAGAAGCCTCTCGACTTTCACAAGTTCGACCACCATCTTCGTAAAAGGACGCCAAAACACGTAAGCAAAATAAATAGGCAAATACGCTACTGCTATCGCATCAATTATCCAGCAAATAAAATTTGGCTGCATTGACACTCTTGCTGAAATCGCTCGTCATGATTTTGATATTTAACAGCATAGACAGGAAGCAGGACATAATTTGTGGTTATTACTATGCTCTACAGCACTTGAGATCTTCTCACATATTTCTCTGTGACCAAGATCATTGGCAATTAGAAATGCTGTCATTTTCCTTTCAGTCGTTGCATTGGCACCAGCTTCTGAGCGCAAAGGAGTTAAAAATAACACATTGTTAGTAGTAATGCAAATATAGGGATGATTAAGAGGCTATTTGCACAAACAGGTGGTTGGAATCAATGATGGTGCTGCTTTATTGTTGTAAAGATACGGAAAATCTATGTTAACATTTAAGAGATAAGCTCTTTACCATTAAGGAAAATCAAGGCTCGGCAAACACCTTGACTGTACAAAAACAACCACTTACCAGCGTCCAAAAGATGATCAACTCTTTTGCGTCGCCAACCTTGGCGGCCAGCATAAGTGGCGTTCAGCTCTCACTGTCCTTCTGCTCGATATTAGCTCCATTTGACAGAAAGTATTGAAGAACAGGCAGGCGGCGGCCACGAATTGCTGCAAAAATGGGTGGATCCATAGAGGTATCAGAATAGTTGATGTCAGCTCTATGCATGAGTAACAGCTGCAAAAGTAGTATGTGACCGTTTAAAGTAACATGCTCAAGTGAAACTTGCAGGCATTTGCTTCGAGAAGGAGAAGGGCGGGTGGTCTCCAAAATGAATTTTGCCAAGTGCAGTTCACCCTGTGCCGATTACTTTTTTGAAGGCACACAACCCTGCTTCCACTTACTTTTCTTCTTTAATCACGTCCACAAAGGTCTACATCTTCAATCTCAACTCGTTTGCCCATTCTACCATGCACAATGACTACTGAGCGACAATGCAGCATTCCGATCAATCATTTTTTCCTTACCAATATGCTTAAAGGCAGTTGACGCCAGAGTGGCGAAAGGCGACTGGCAATGATGAGCGTCGTTCCATCTAGAGAGAATATGCAAGCCTTGCCACCTTACGGGCACTGAAGGAAGGAATATGCATGTACGCAAAGCCAACGATCGTAGCGAGTAATAAATAGACCCTAACAACGCCAAGCGATGTGAGTAAAGTAATACGGCGCTTAAAATTCGCAAGGAATAGTGTCGGTTAGCCAGAAGACGTTTTATTTTCGGTCGTGGCACTGACTGACCGCTTTGGGTAGAACAATGGCTGAATTGAATCTTGTGAGAATCAGATAAGCAATTTGCCTCGTTATTAAGGTTACCTGAAAATATATTAATTTGGCATGGGAGGTGGAAAAAAACGAGGGGATGATGCGTTGCCTTTGGTGGGTAAAATGGTGGACTATGGGTGGACTGCCTCTACCTTTTACTGGCTGCACCTCGCAAGCGCATTTTAAAAATCAAAGGGTGGTCCGTAGGCTGTCCGAAGGAGTTTGCGCTGTATTTGGCACAACACATGGAAGCGAATTATTTTGGCTTCCTAAAATTTTACAGTTTATTTCACCTTCAATTATATTCTTATTAATTTTTATTCAGTTTGGAAAGCTGGTCACTTGTAAGATGAAACTTGCGATCTGGCTAGATCCTGTCTAGCCGGCATTTTAAAAAAGGCATGACGCCTTTTTGAAAAAGCTAACCTTCTCGGCGTCAATATGGTTATGCTCATGTTGATCCTTGGAGAAGGTATGGTGCTTGAACAACTGGCTTTACAGGGGTGATTTGAACCATTTAAAGTGGCAAATATTGACTTGTTAGAGGATGGTTGCGTAGCAAGTAGGTACCGAAGGCACTCAGTCATGCATTATGTCACTGTTTTCTCTTTGAAGCGATCCAGTCCTTAACTCAAGCATTCGAAATCTAAACATTAAGGTCGTCCATTACGTAAACATCTCCCTTTGGCAGGATTCCACGGCACATGGCGTCTCACCGATCGAGGAGTGCTGATGGGGTAAGGCCTTCAGGCTTAAAACCAATTCATTTTGCCATGCTCCCAGCAGTGATTTGTAACTCGCACAATGGATAAGTTGACATGCGCCAGCGTCGCTGATATGCTTCATTTTAACGTACCTTCATCCCACTTACTGGTATCCTGCACGCGCTATTATTCAGCCCTACTCTATGACGCTTGATTCCTTTCCCTAGATTCTCAATTCCACGGGTCGCATCACCTTCTCAAGCAAAAGAAAACCTTTAGGCGCCGTCATCTGTTGCATTACGTGTTGCCTCCCTAATGGCTGTCATTTCACTCACAACCTAACATTAGTAAATTCATCACAAGTGCCTTACCAAGGGACTTTAGGATGACTTATGACCGCGTGAGTTTACGTACACTGAATAGCCTGGCCAATCTAGAGCCGATACCTGCGAAACATTTCAAGGTTGACATCAGGCAAATGGCCATCATAGAATCACATTTTCTACTTCTTCTACTCATGTGTGTTGTGGGTCATCTTCTCAGAGGCTGAAGCCACATCCCGCAAGCATTTGTGTTCGAGTTGAGCATATCTGCATTCGCTTAGTTCATCGTAAAGAAATGCAAAATATTACACTACTTGCACACGTCCAACACAGAATTAACAAGAAGTTGGTTGTTCCAGATTAATCTGCTCTCTTGGATGTGGATGCGAATTCAAACCCTGTAGTATAGGGTCTATGAATGCAAATACTCAAATCTCGAATTGAAATGCGGCTGCAATCCACTTCACGTGGTTCACCATAATAGGATCTATGTATAATTTCCGTGTATAATTTCCTAGATATTTGTGTTGCGCTGATCAGGTGGAACCGCTGCCGCTAGGCACATTGATTTACCTTTGTACTTCCAGGTAGCGTAATTTAACTGCTAATGGATGCACTGATGTGTGCCTGCGTTTACATGCCACGCGATCCCATCGCCTAGCAAATCCTGTTATCCAGACTCAAGGCCACTTGACGACCCCTGCAAAGCCAGCAACCACTCAGCGCAGGGAACTGAAGGTGCCATGCATTGTGGCTGAGCTTCGCTTCCCAAACATCATACGACTCGGCAGTGCACTTACGTGTACGATTAAAAAATAAAAGATGGCAAAAAATATTTCTGCTTTGCGTTTCATTTTCCTCTTCTCCCTCCATCCAACCGCTTTTCCCTCCACATACTTTAAAATCTTAACTCATTTACCTGTTTGTGGCTGTCATTTGACGGATTTGGAAAAACCCTTCATACTAGCCTTCTAATTTGCCAGCAGCTGTGTATATATTTGATATCACTATCTCCAACTGGTCTCTTCGATTTCTCTGTTATGGAAATTTCGCCTGAATTTGAACATTGTGGTAGAAGGCACTGACATTATTAACATCTCATTAGTGTCCATTAGTGTCCATTAGGCCTTTTTGTTAACCCTCAGGCAATCCAACCGACTTGTGAGCTTTAGTAATTAATGCCATCTTTATTCTAGTTGATAGTTTGCATTGAGCAGCGCATTTCATTCCTTAAAGAATGCTTTGTAAATCACCCATTTTTTATAAGTTTACACTACTATTGAAGTAGACAGCAAGAAATAAATGCTACATCTTGTCAAAAGTGTGGGTCCTAATATCGTTGGGATAATGCTGTTAAGTTGGTTTTGTAATAACACTTAATGGTAGGCAGGGATGACTCATTTCTCATCCGTGCCTTCACTTTTCCTTTCCTAGTAAAGTCTCCCCATGTTTTAGTTGGTAACGAACGATTCCATTTGACAGTGCACAAAATCATGTGTAAAGAGCTGATATCTTACAGTTTGGATGTTGCACGAGCTTCTTCGAGCAAAAGCTTTGAAATAGTGTGCACTCAACTTTACCTCGTTTGAGAGGAGACCATAGAAATCGTAGCTGATTATTTAGACAGGCAAAATAGCACGAGCAGACTTCCAGAGCCCTTTGTCTCTTCCTTTAAGCAGTCTGGAATTCGAAGCTTTATCATGTTCTACCGTAGGTGGTCTAGTTTTTATTGGAAGTTCGTGTGACTGTTTTGGGCTGATGGTCTTAAACAACATTCTGATTGCAGATGTATAGTTATCCTGCTTTATCTTTTAACGTAATTACTAGCGCTTTTCTTCGGCTTCATTTTTGCTACTTCAAATAAATGCAATGATAGGTTGAGACATATAGATATATAGACGAAATCTTGATGAAGCCTGATATTCCTAAACGCAGTTGTATATTTATAGCAAAACTGCCTATGTTTGTTAGTAAAATAAACCAAGTAGTTAAAAGTTGAATGATGGTCACACATACCTTTGCGCCTATGCGACATACTGAAGGCGTGCGCAATAGTTTACAAAATCAGCCCTAAAATGAATGCATCTAGATTCCTTTAATTGCAGAATACGTTTGGCATCGACAGCCGCCCCAAAAAGGGTGAATATTGTAAAGTTTCCTTCTCTTTTCGGTTCCTTTTATTGACTGTCCCAGTGTTAGAAGGCAGAAAGCAATTAGGCACTTTTATTTTAATAGGTAAGGTGGTCGTTTGCGTCTACATTCAAACGATGATAAAGGAATGGCTTCTTCAAGAAAAATTGAACCCTTTTACATCCCCCTTTAGTTCTTCAAGTGTTTTATCCTACTCGTACTTCCACTTAAAATTCATTTGTGCCCACTTCTCAAATTGTGCATGAGGAGGCAAGCAATCTTATAAAGGTCTATAACAAGACGCCTGCAGTAGACTTCAAGTTAAGGGAACTGCGGGAAACTGTATTGGACATGTCGCCACCTGTCTCGTACGGTCTTCAGTCACTGCCGTTTCGTCTGAAGAGACGTTATGTCGCAGGAAGGTGCCAAGGAAAGAAATGGCATTTTTGAGTCCATGGCTAACCCTGCATCTCGCTGAAAAGTTAGTACTAGTTTTTAGATTGGAGTTGCGCTCTCAGATGTCTTTGCCAAAATAAGATGTCACCGAAATAGATTAGGCAGCGTTTTGAGAGACTAATTAATACTGGCTGTATAAAGCACTTGCTTTGGCTGCAGCATTGCGGAGATCAACTAGCATTGATTAGATTGCATCAGGCCTGTTGGCACTACAAATCTGTCTTCTTTTTGTCTATTTCCACCACTTCTGCGTGCCAGTATCCGTATTTTAAGTTCAGAGTAGAGAACCACTTTAATTCATGAAGAGAACTCAATTATTTATATACATAGGCTAGGGGAATCGCATTCTTCGCAGCTACGCTGCTTTTTTACCAGTGCGATTGGAGAGGCGCGTCGTGACTTTTATGGCTCTTTGACCTCATCCTTGGTCATCTTTTCCACCTATCGGTCTACTTCTTCTAGGAGAATTGGCAACATGCATTTGGGTGGTTGCTTAATGGGTCTAGCTTTGCCAATGCCCATGGTACTTTAGCGAGGCTTGTTAGTCCGAGTTCCGCTCCTTGCAATGAGAACGTCTCGACACTTGCTCAACAATGAGCAAAGTTCCACCTCCTTACTATCAGCGAAGTGCGGTGACTGTGAGCAGAGCTCAAGCAATTTGCAAGTAAAACTAGTTACAGCCTCGAAATGCACACTACAGATTTCAGCTGCGTCTATTTTAGGGGACACCGCAACCGTGTCTGCCTCTCTGCATTAGTAGACAGAAGCATCCTTTTCGATATTTCGGAGCCGTTTTGGCATTACGAAGGAAATCGACTCCAAGCATCACATGCTAAGGTAGTTCTGGACACAATAAGTCACATCGATTAGGTTTCTTTTCATGTTGCAAATGCTAACGATGTCCTTCATTTATTAATGTCTTCCTCATTCCACTGAAATCAGTTTTGCAAAGAAGACACCGATGCGACATCGCGTTGCACAGGTTTGGGAAAGCTCAGGGTATGCTTTTAGCGCAGCTGCACCCGAGCTAAGAAGCGTCCCTATAGTTTGTTAAGGCATTTTAGTGTAGGCAGAATAGGAAGCATTTGCTTTATAATCTTGGGTCGCAGAGCGGAGGGATCAAGCGTGGATATTCAAGTTTTGCACATCGGTTGGACGTATTAGGAAGCGATGTCAGAAGGAGCTCCCAACACTTTCCTGTTGCTACCTCGATTAATTGACTAAGGTCGTTGTTCATCTGTGCGTGGGTACCCCGCAACACTATGTGGCTGGATCCACGCCCTAAATTAAACGATCACCCAACTAGTGATCCTGTCGAGTAATATGCCCTGATTCGCCCGTCCTACTAGGAGTTGCAGATTCCTAGCGTACTCAACATCATCCTCACTAGGCACTAGGTAACGATGATATAAGTCTCCGATAAGCCGAGCTAGTACCTTGCGGCATTAGTTGATGTCAGAGTCGAAAAAGACTTCGACATCTATTGTCGCCGAAAATAACCTTTGCGATCGCGCCCGTGGGATCAGTGGAATTCATTGGCGCTGAAATATAAGTGAATGTTGGAGCTGACAGTTTTCATCAAACCTTTATAATTAATGTCATTTTAAAGATAGAACATCCTCAAACGTTACCACCAGTGTATGATTTCCTCTGTTTTCCTACTCTTTTACTTCCACTACCCCTGGTAAGAGAAGGTTGAATGATTTTAGGCATCTTTAATATAATACTTGAGCTCTAGTTAGGCAGCGAATCGGTAGCAGTTAAGGGAGCAGACTCGCCACGTCGGCGAAACCGACCGGTTTGTTTTGTATTAGGTTCCAACTACTCCCTCGCTTCCCACCTAAAAGGTCGTGCTTACCTAATATAGATTACCTAATAAGTTATCCAATCTACGTTGTACAATTATATTAGGATCAGTCGCATGTTCTATTTAAACCAGCGAAGAAATCCGCATTTGTGGCAGAAAGCCTCAACTATGACCGGTGGTTAAGATACATAACCGGAGCAAATCATTAAATGTCAGGAGGAAATCCCGTTGCAATTAAAGTATGACAATTGGGGGCAATGTATTGGCTTTCATGATAAATCACTTTGTCAATGACGTGGTTCGCTTCCAATGCAAAGTCTGTTTTGCGGCCCATTCTTGGCGAGAAAATTTAGTGCTGTTGCATATTTTCAACAAAACTGGATAGATTTGGTGAGACCACACATAATAGCTGACAGTGAATGCCATTTTTACAGCAAAAATGAAGTTAGAATGTACCGCAAACTGATTTGGCGATGCCAACACCAGTCGCGTCGTGCAATTGCACAAGTCCTTCGAGCGAGGTGAATGCAATGTGAGCCACTCCCACAAAGCCAGGAAATCCACTCCCAAATAGAAACGCGAATCAAGGATCATGTGTTGCGTAGTTTCTGCTAAATGTAACAAAATTCGTTATGAAAAAAACAATGCATGATGTGCATTCCATTCCATAAAGAAACATCAATTTAAATGTCACTAAGACGAAATTAATAGATTATTTCTAACAAGAGCTTAGAGTGTAGGGTACAATATAGCGAAACGGGATGTGACTCTAAAGCTCGTTGAGATCAGAGAAAGGAAACATGTGTTGGAGGTGGTGTTGCCTGCGGTGCAGGAAGGGGAATCAAAGTTGGGAGAGTCTGAGTGACAGGACATGGAGGCGACGAGGCAGCCACAAGGGCCAGAGGTCCATGAGAAGAGCCTGACCGCAGTCCGGGCTCAAGGGCTGCAGCACGCATGCAGCCACAGGGCTGCTGATGAGCGAAGGATGAAATCGTGACATACCAAGTGTCGCATAGCACTCCATTCTTGAAATCCACGCTATCCAGTTGGTGACCAGACCCATAACGGCAAGAAAGCGCAGGCGGGTAAGTGGAGGATAGGCACCCTCTCCAAACGTTCTTCTATGACGGGGATGGGCACGTGGTCGAAGAGCGAGAGAGCGTCGAGCGGCGTCATCCAGGGAACACTACTAAGCTGAGGTCTTGGTAATGCGCTGTGGGGCATCAGATTGAGCAAAGACGGCAGCGGAGACAACCCCTTTTCCCATATATAATTAGAAAATGTCTGCTGTGCATGCATTCTTGGCTTGCACTCCCACTCTCACACCACATGCATTTTAATCAAGCAATGAACTGCACCCAGTAGTGGAATTAATATTTACCAATTTTACTTAAACGTCTTTAAATAGCACCAAGAATGCAATCTATTTTGTGCAATTTAGGAAGGCACACGTTGCTTAATAAACTCAACATTAGCATACTCGCCCTAGAAGAATTACTGTGATCAATTGACTTACCACGGGATCGAGCCATGACCTGAGCTGGCTCGCCATGGAGGGATTAGGATACCTGTCATCGAAAGGTCCGTATTTTGTTGCGGAGCAAATCGCATGGACCATCGAGTTCCACGAACAAACCACCTCCAATCCGAATCTAGGCCTACGTTAATTGACCTTCTCGTCCCGTCGTATTCTTGTCTGCATTGCGCGCAAGCTGTTATTGGTGGATGAGGCACACGAACGTCCTTGTAGGCTTGCGATGAAACGAATTGAGGCAGCTCTTTACTTGCTTTATCAGGCTCACTGACAGTGTCATCATATTCGCCGCTGGATGAGGCTTCACTATATAAAGACAAGCTGAAAATCTGATTGGCGACTTCGCCTTGAGCATCCGATTTTGGTGAAGATTTCTGCACTGTGCCAGCGCTTTCGTGAACCAAAGAGCAGGAGTCGGATAGCCAATTACTGCATTTACTTCCACTATCGCCGTCACCGTCCTTATCCAGAGGACATGCAGAGCACCTTTTGTGTCGGATATCTTCGATAAAAGGCCGTCGGGTAGAGCCCCCGTGCCTTTGTCATTCAGCGTTGACCAAGGACAAAAGTCTGCAGTCAATGACGGCCTACACAATTCTTCAATTTCAAGCAGTCTGGTTAAGTAAATAGGAGAACTGTAGCTTGTGCGCCATTGATGTAAACTTGCTGAACGCTCAACAAATGCATAGCATAGACAGTTGCTGGACGCTTGTCTCGACTCTGGGTGAGACTGATCTTCACGCAAGACATTTTCGAAGAAGAGAGTGTTATAATGATCACTTAGTTCATCACGATGATTGTCAGTTCCCAGGAATTCCATAAAGTAGTACGTAGTACAAACATCTGCGTTCTGGTTATAGCAATGGGTGCCAGATGACAACGCCCTGTGATTCCAAGTTGAGTGGTAAGTAGAATGCTATATAAGGACCAGAAAAGCCTTTGCGTTCGAATTCAAGCGAATAGCGTATTTTTGCGAATGATGAAACGGCATCAGATGTGGTATCGGAAAGCGCAAAATCCTAAGGCAATAACATAATAATAGTATCAACTTCCACTGACCATTCAACGAATGTTCTTTGCGCTGTGAGTTGCTTGACCAACCTCGTCTTCATGGTTGGCAGTACTAGCAGGAGCATCAATAACATCACCACCTTTCTGATCAAAATCGTTCCTTATTTCCGTCGCATTCTGCACCCTCTCCGGCTTCTCCTCTACGGTGGGCAAACTGTCGTTATCGTTAGCGGTGAGTTTCGTTCCGCCTTTGACTTTCTCCGCCATCCCATTCACCTACACACTCAGTTGCATGCACCTGCCGAGGACACCTTTCAGTGATTTAAGTCCCTATCACCTCTTCTATCCTACCACCATTTTCACCGCCACTAATGGCCTTTTAGCAGAAGCCCTCCTCTCCTTCCTTCTTTCATTCGCACATTTATTCATTCATTTTTTCCACAACTCTTCCGCTTGCTTTTACTAAGGCCTAATCATAAGACGAAATAAATAACCAGCTGTTTACGCGTTTGCTTATCTCTTATTATGTTAAATTACTTCGCAATTTACACATTTCACATCAACGTCACACATATGTGACACAACTATATGTTACTAATTTACCGCTTTTCATCTACATCTCTACAGCTGTTACTATTAGAATTGGTTTTATACGTTTAGGATTACATGCATAATTGCCTCTTCTTCCCGATTCCACCACCATACCCTTCAATAAATCCTCGCCATAATTAACAGAGCCTACGAGCCTTCCACCTCCGATTATCTTATTTCTCTCGATTTAATTTAATTTAAATTTGCGCTTACCTTTCTAATTAGACAATAATATCAGCTTCACCAAGTCGTATTCTCTATTTTATCTTTCCGTCACGCATGCGTGACACACGTGGTAGCATGCTGTTTTTCTCTTTTTCTGCTCATGACGCAGTCAGTTTTTGAGTTTCTTTCCTCAACATGGCTAAAGGGAGCTTCTTTGGTTAACGACACTGCGATTAGTTGCAACCAATTTACTTACCACCGTTCTGATTTTTGTTGGCGATCCGTTCAACGCAGGATTTTCATTGCTTCCTTTAATTGTCATACGCCCTACTGCTGCTTGTTTCTACGCTGGTTTGTCTGTTATTGCCTTTAGAAGTATATTGTAGCTGGCGTCGTCTCAGCATGGTACGTGATCCACAGTCCACCCTGTGATAGCCACATTTCCGAAAGCATTCAATCCCAACTTATCCTCATCTACTTTAATCACTTCTGCAAAGATCTACACTTTAAGCCTCAACACGTTTACCTATTTCGCTGCACAAAACAACTGCTAATCAGCAATCTGAATAATCCACTTCTTCTTCCCTTCAAACGTGCGCAGAGTCGGTTGACGCCAGGGTGATGAAAGCGACTCGGAATGGTGAATGTCTTTCCACCCGGGCCAAAAATGCAGCTTGTGCTGCCTTAAGGATACTAATGAAAGGAGCATGCATGTTCATAAAGCCACACCGGCACATGTCTCGTGGTAACCTCGATCCTCGTTTTTAAGGCCACCCTACTGTTCTCCACCTAGCACACACACGTCGCATTCATTATATATCACAATAATTAAAATAATGCACGGAGCATACAAACGCAAACAGACTTATTCCTGCATACTCAAGCGTGGATAAATGGATTAAAAGCAGAGATCCACCACTAAAAGGCATCTTTAAAGTTCGGTTTGATGGCGCCTCTTCAATCACTGTCCTTTTGCCACTCAACGCACTAGCGCTTCAAAAATTTTGGGTGCGTGTGTGCTCATATCAATATGTAGACATCTTTGTCGATGCTGCGGAGCCAGTTCGTAAAAAGGGTATTCACACTGCCTTCAAAATGATGAGAGAGCGTGTTTGCAGGAGTGTCTACACTTCTCCTCTATTCCAAGTCAAGTCATAGCATCAAGCTTCGAATTTGCAAACTGAAAGCCGGATCGCATGTCATGACTCAAAAACTACGCCTTGCAAGAAGGGGGAGAGAAGTGCCCATTCACTTTTCCTCCCGATGACGCAGCAGGTGACAAGTCCAAAGAAGTGCAGTGCCAAAAAATGGCGAGGATGTGAAGGGAAAGTATAGGACCAAGATCTCTTATAAACTAAGTAGCGACACGATCTGCAGCCCCATTCGCCCTTCCATTATTGTCACTGGCAATGGTGGCGGCCCAGTGATTACATTGGACAGCCTCTCACAACCAGGACCAACGTGCTGTGGAGGCGGCAGCTGCAGCTGACTATCTTAACACACATAAGCGCTGCGATGGGTGACAAGGCTAGCGTGCAAATCTAGCGCTTTTTGTTGTTCACTCATGTCTCTATGGCTATCACAAACTGCCCTGTGCAGCACAAGTCACCCTCGTCGTGCTTTTGACACGAATCCCCTTTGGCGCCGTGTAAAGCGAATCGAGTGGCAGACTGTTGTCCTCCCTGATTCCAAAGTATTAGGCCTCACTTGTAGCATCTCTCTTAAAAAGGTGCTCCTTATTAGGGACCTTGAGGGGATATGGAATCATGTCTGAATTAAACAAATATCGGCTGCTTGCAAAATTACTATCAAACCCCAACGTGTGCCCACCACTATGAATAGGTTCAACTTGTGCGTTCTTTATTATTACAAGTTAATTTACTAATCATGTATAATCAGCTAAGGCGAGTCAAACACGAACATTTCCTTTATAAAAATCATTTCCATTTCCACAAAGTGTTATGAAACTAAAAGCATGAGAAAAAGTTGAGGAAAGGGGGAATGTGGCACGTAACGCAGAAAGTTTCATAATGGCTGAAAGTAAAGCTAAGCTAGCACGAATTTTGGCACAGACATGTCTTTGGTGTCATAAGGTTGCAATGCCAGCTACACCTTGAAGCAATCAGGATTAATTATGTCCTGACTGCGAAAGCACAAGTATCCCATTGGGCAATCACTGCAACTTTCTCCATATTTACATGATTTTTCATTGAGATAATACCCTCTAGATTAACAAGAGCAGTGCATTACCAAGTATAGCAGTTGTGATTATCAACGAATGTGGGCATGCCCTACTTACCTAGGCCTGCAGTGACAAACAACCAGGCAATGCGGATTGCTCCAGCCACGTCTGAGGCCATCTCATTGCCGCATGACGCATCTTAATTCCTTTGAGGTTGCATGGCAAAATGCTTGCGTTTTGTATTCAAAATACTCAGACACACATGCCAGCTCACCTGTGTATAGGGATCACACTTACCACTGCAACTGTTAAGGAACGTATGGGCAAGATCTGGAACAATTTTCCATCCACAAACGTCCTCAGTTAAAATAGTTTGGAGCCACTAATGAATGCAATATTTTGTCCAATTCCACGGTAGTATAAATACCTATTTGAATCTGGGTGTTTGAAAATGCTATGTTTGGCCCAGTGAGCTGCCAAATGCTCCAGATCATTTGAGCACTCATAAGTAGATTAAAAGTAAGTTTGGAAATGCCATAGGTGGCAAGTTTAAGCAAAGGAAGTTGGAGTACCAAATAAATCGGTGATTTAGAAATCAAATAAGGTTGTAATCAAACATGAAAACCAAATCTTGTCATATCGTTGAGCATTAGCAGACCAAGAATTCCAAATCACAAGCAGGAGGGCACAAATGCTCTCGCCGTTGCTGATGAGCCTCAAGAATCTGTGCTCTCTCAACGCCAGCGGGTGGATCACATGCTGATGCAGATATGAAGATGATAGGGCTTAACACCTTTTCAAGGGGATTTGAAAATTTTTTTTGTATAAGAATGTAATCTAAATCGCAGAAAAAAATTGAGATATTTACAGCATTGTAGCTCACAGAGTGTGAAAAGCATTCTCAAAAGGCTGAGAGGTTGAAGAATCACGTTCATTTACATACGGATACACTTTATTCCCTCATGAACCTTTTATTTTAGTAACTTCATCACGCACTTTTAAAGAACATGCAAAGCAGCTCATTTCTGTTCTCAAATTTCATGATTTAGCAAGTAAATCATAAGCTTAGATTATAAGGAATGCAAATTTAAGCCTTTGTGAGTTCTGTGATGTGGTTTTCAGTATTGTAGCGTAAAGATTTGGGTGGAATGGACCCGGTCTTTAAAAGGCGTGTAATTAATGTCGCATTTTATACAGTTCATGTTTGCATAAATACATCTTCGGTGACAGACAGTCAGAGTATGTCAGCTACTAGCTAAGCGCTCTGCATTGCTTCTGAAGGCGGACAAGAGCATCTGCCCTTCTGCTAAGGTGAATTTTGCCAAACAATGCAAGAACCTCGAGCGAGAGGTTGAAGTGAGAAGTCGAATTAGGTGCAATTCTTTGGTTACGTCTACTAGAATTTCTTTATCTCACAATCCTTCACGGGACAGTTCTGCATAAAAACGAGTTTATGTGCTATTATTTCATTCTTTTTGTAAGGTCATTCTACAAATAATGGCATTTAGGGAGTCAAAAAGTAGGCACATCCCAAGTAGATATCAGTTAGCACTGGAATGAAACATATTTTAATGTATTTTAGATTGAGAAAGTGGGATCAAAAGGCCATCACACATTCGACACATCGACAATTAATGTTTGTTTAATAGCCATTTATTGGTTGCTATGCGCTTCTTTTGTTCTTTTATCCGCTAGAGGTTATTCGATCGACCAATAGGAAATGCTAATCGAAAGGAGGCCTTTTCAGTTGCGTGTGTACGAAGTGATTTATATACCCTCGCAAGTCCATATGGAAATCCGTTTTCGGCTTCACAGTGGCCTAATGTGATTTCTTGCCATCTGAAAGATGTAATAAATGAAACCAATTTTGTAGTTAACTTTAAAAATTAAAACCCTTTTATCCAAACTTAATATGGCTGATTAAGTGTACTTGCGTTTTAAGGTCATTCATAAACACATCTTTGTTGGAATGTTGGCATTGAGTACAGCCTTAACCCCATTCTGGTTCATGCATAAGCATTCTGTTTTTGGGGAAAACATCCAAGGTAAATTTTAGTGGGGCTGGTCCTGCTGAATTGGCATTTCGTTTTTTATCATTCGCATTACTAAAGCTGCCTAAATGTGTAGTAGCCTAGCTTTGTTAACTCATGCAGCCTTCCAAGAATCGCTTATCTGCCAGGGTTTCGAGGTGAAAGAGCTGCATTCAAGAACGTATTTATGACCAATTTGGGAAGGGATTTGGAACTACGGGCTATACGGGTCGACCATTTGCCTATAAAACGGTATTTGCGTGTGCATCGATTTAAAACCTGTCGGGTTCCTATCTACAGCACCGGCGGAAATGGGTTTTAATAGGGGTACCGTTAGTGACGACAAAAATGATGGACGAATTGGGGCTCAGCGCGTGTGCAGGAGCCTTAAGATGCATGTCGCAGAACCAGTTTGCAAGTAAACACTGGACCTCGTTCTCCATAACAAGTAAAAGCAATCATACTCCAAAGCACACGCAACGTGATAGGTACATCGATATCTAAATCATTTGATCAGCTTGCATTGGTTTGCACAACGTCCCAAGTTCTCGAAAGTGTCCGCCTGGCTTAGCTCGAGGTAAAGCGACTTGCAGTTCCATTGTTCCTCTTAAGGTGTTAGGGTTGTATCAAGTCAAGAACCACTGCAATTTGGCGCACGCACGACGATTAGAACAGAATCCATGATTTTGAATGGAATGAACGAATGCAATGTACTCACGTTTGCGGTCATCTAATGTAATGTCCATCAAAGTTTAACCCTAGACATGATAATTGATTATTTTGACTAATCCATCCAATCTAGATTTACACAATCTTGTCAATTATCTATCTACTCGTGCATCACATTTGATATCTTCTAGCTATCGCCATAAGATCCTCTCTATTCCTTTGATTGCGCTTATTTATTTGTTTCGGAGGCTAATACACTCGTTTGTTACGGCCAACTTTAGCATCTTTATACACTTCAGAATTTCGCCATTAAGACCGCAGCACTATCTGTTGCATGTGAAGAACAAATAAAAACACGAATGGCGATGGAGCCAGTGCTGGTGAAGCAGCAGAAGCAGCATACTATGCAGAAGTAAGATCCAGTGGTATCCGCGTCGTTCCTCGCTGAAACCCTTTTAATGTTCTCTATTTATGTATTGCTGGTAATATTCGCCGGTCATCGCTCGCTTTCTCTTTTATCGCAATGCCTCAGAAGTAGCCATAACTTACGTCACTCAGCAGACTGAGTGCAGAATAGACTTTGCTGTGTTTCTTTTGTCTTGTTTCTCAGGATCTCTTTAGTGCCGAACTTCAATTTCATATTTGGTGTACCCCTTCAGTCTATCCAATTTTCATAACTACTGCCTCTTGTGTCATTGCAGGCATGGAGAGTGGACACGCAAATCCACTTTAACTTTGCATTTTCATTGCAGGCGAACTTCGACCTAGTTCGTTGTCCATTTGCCCCGCACGCCATGTCTTCATCCCACCAATAGTCTTGACGTCCCTGCAGTCAAAAAGAAGCCTTCCATATTCTTCTGTGGTTCGAACGCTGGGAATAAGCATACTTGCGGTGAGGTAGCGGACTCGAATCAGGCGGTCAACAATTAAAAATATATGCCTTGTAGTTTTTAAAAAATACCGAAACGTGTCTTTCATCGTGGAGTCCGTTTTAGTGACCCACGCATTTTTCATCTTGAGGTGAAAGTTAGGTCGGAAGTGCGAATCCTTGCGGCTGAGTCTCTATCCCCTTCGTCTGGCGGTCTTTCACTCGTTGATTATCAGCCTGAATAATGACGTCGTGTTCTACATAACACGAGCCTCTCACGAAGGCTCGCCTTGGCATCGCGACAATCGTAACGGCTTACGTGTTTTCACTGCTTGCCAGTAAAAAGCATTTTGTTGGATAAATTATCAAAGGAATGCTTTTACTGCAGGACAGATACCTGTCTTTTCTTCACTGCGTCGTTAAATCGAGAAGCAAGTGTAGGAGCGTACAGAAGACCTGCATATTGGGGAATTGACAAAATTTCGAAAAGAGCTCTGACGACAGTGAATTGTTCCTGCTTGAAGGGTTACGTGCTGGCATTACAAGGGTGCATAAAGACATAAGACAATAAAAGACTAGTTATCGGGATGGTAATTTAGTTACTCTCTAGACTGGCAGCACATTTGAGTGCTAAAAAGGAGATAAGAGGAGAGGTCTCTGGGCTCGTGTCCATATAAGCAGGACAGAGAGGAGAGTACTCTCCTCTTTTACTCACCGTATTCTAAATAAGCCTTAAGATGCAACGATTTGGCAGTGCTTTGCCAGAGATTACAGTCATTAAAGACTATGGTGTAGGAAGTGAACAGTGTGCGTTAAAGTGTAGCACGTGCATGCCACAGATCTGACGCGATCGGAAGCGCGTGCCTCAAGCAAACCAAAGCTCATGCAGAACCACTCCTGCTAACCTACGGAGAGTTTGATGCTTAACCTTTGGGATCAATCTTATTTAAGCGACCTCATTGACGGGACTTGTGTGCAAAAACCGATAGAGGGCAAAATCTTATTTGCTTAGCATATACAAAACAATTTATTGCGGTAGTACTGACTGTGACCTTCGCCAATAGGCACAGGAGCAAACTTCAAGTGAGTCAAAAGATGGGGTCTGGCGATTCATGATCCACTGTGTACGGGATAATCCATACTTAAATTGGGGTGAAATGACGGCAAAATTGACACATAAAATAATGCCCAGTTCTTTGCAAAACTGATCCGCCGTTCCAAAGCATCAAAATCTTTGAGCTACAGGCTTGAGAAAAGGAGCAATTATTGTTTTTGCTTAGTTTGTTGCGAAGATTTTGAAACCACGGGACACTAGATCTTGTGCTACTCAAAGGAAGCGATTTTGAGTTGCGCGGTCTTCTCTCATCTTGTAGGCTTTTCCTTGAAATGGACGCATGGTTTCATGGTTGCAAGGCTGCCTGAAGTATGGAGTGCCTCCAGGACATGGGCAGTGGCCTTTTAACCCTTATAAGCATCGATGCGCTCTTCAGTGAATTGGTTTGCTTTTATAAGCTCTGCTAACTCATACGAAATGACTTGCAAGATCCAAATTTCCAATAATACGGATTCCACCGGCATCCGCTTTGCTATGGCATCCGAGGTAAAAGGTCAACCAGGGTTCAAGGCGAAAGAGCACATCTGGAGCCTGGACATTGACATGGACTATAACTTTTACGCACAGACGGGCGCATTAAAGGCCGCTTGGCACACGTCCTCAAATCTTTGCAGAACTCTAATTGCAAATAAATATTTAAACCTTGACGGAGTCAAGTGTTTTGAATTCTAAGGAGAAGTTAATAGAGAGAACGCGATGGCTGCCAAGGCGGAACTACATTACTACCTGTCCGAGTCTGAATTTCCTGCCAACAAATTGGAGGTCGAATTTGAACTGCTCATTGCTGCTGCTTACGACGTGCCTATGCAACGGATGGGCTAACGACTTCGTGATATTTAGAATGCTAGCTTGCCCTTGGATGTTGATGAATGATGTTTGAACATGACCACAGCAAGCACAAGCATTTAGTAATGTGCCTTATATTTCGCCCTTTATTCGATGGCTAAAACAAAGTGCTTGAATAACGTGGGTAGCAATATAGAATGATTTGCCTGCGTATGCGCTTAAGATATTACATATTTGACAAATTAAAGTGGGCTCGAATCACACTTGCAAAAGCTTCGCAACTACTCCTGCAAGCTGATACGAGATTCGCAGGTCTGTTTAAAGTGATTACTCCCCTAGCGTTGACACAATCTGCTCTATTATCAGGCCATTAGGGAGTGCCGTGATGGCCGTATAGGGTTAAGGCTGCGAAGATGTACCATTCAAATTATGCGCACGCTATTCTCCTCACACTTCCCTTGACACCTCTAAGCTATCAAATAACATCAACCTTCTACTCTCATTGCGTTAAAGGAGTGCTAAAGGTGCTTTTGAGCATTAGAAGTAAAGCTCCTTGTATTCAGCGAATTAGCAGTGCTGCCGTGAGAAACAGAGGCACCAATCCATCTCTAATGTTACAAAGGTTTGCTTATTTTTCGACTCTGAGTGTCTTTTCTCCACCACATCCTACTGTTCGAAATGATCATGAAAATTTTAGATGCCAAGATAATCACCTTTTTGGGATTAGAGGTACGTCGCTAAATATATAAGTCATAAGAGGCACAATATTGCGCGTCTGTACAAGTTGTCCTGGGCCAATGATTAATGATCAGCAAAACGCTCCACTACTTTAACTCTCAATCCGACAACGGTGGATTATTACCCTCGGATACATGACGCCGTGGAGAAGACGCTACAAGTTGTTCAGTTCCTTTCTCTCAGAATTGGCAGCATATGTGGAACTCGAATGTGCGCATTGACGACGGGCTCCATGAGGCATTGTTCGCTGACCAGCTCTGCTGCTGTTCAGTTCATGCGATTCCACTTTGAGCTAGCCTTTATGGACTTCTTAATTTTTGATGGCAGTAGGAGTACGTGGGAACTGTGTCATTCCAATGGCTCTAGAAATAGACATACATAAACGCGAAGAAAGGATTAATTTTAACAAAATGTTACCATACCTATACCGGTAAGAGTGGTAAGCGTTGGCAATTCTGGCCAAAGAATACATATATTTCTTTGAATTTCACATGAAGACACGCTGCCTACTTAAGGAAGGGAATCAATTAATTTAGAGCCAAGGATGTTTATGCAAAAAGGCATCTATTCCATCGGCACTTTTTCCGAAGTTAAGCATGAATCTTTCATTGTTTGTTACAGTGCTTCATAAGAAGCTTACCTAATCATTCATTTGTCTGTAACTGCCCTCGTTCACAGTGGCAGTCTAGATTTTGTCACTATTCAAACTCTTGATTAGAAATCGACGCTGCAGTTGTTTGGTGATCTCTGCAGGATCTCCAGCCGCACTAAACGCGAACAGTGACTGGAGCGTATTGATACACAATTCATTACTTTGTTCTTCTGGGACTGCGTTCACAGTGTGCAACGTGCTTTACAGCATTAAGACAGCAGACGCGTCGCTTGCTGGTTTCATCAAGCAAAATATTCAAATTTATTTGGCAAATGTGCCGAAGCAATTTGTCCATCGTAGGTAAAATTTTGACTAGGAACTTGGATGGTGATGTCTACATCAAATGAAACAAGGCGCGGACATTTGAATCTCCACGTGTAGCAAACTAACAAAAGGGAGATCCCATAGCATGTTCGGTATAGTTTCCAAAAATATCAAGGGAACGTTTTTGCATGTTTCTGCAAAGGGAAGATCAATGTGCGCAAGTGTCGAGAGCGTTTGCCACAACTTAACTGAGCCAATATTGATCAAGAGAGCGATTTTGAAGTGAATGATGCAATTCGGCCAGACACAAAACTGAACGTAAGGCGCAGTTGACGAAATGTCATTCATTTCGGATGAGAATAATGAATGTGTCAGCGAAGAAATGGAATTCGTCTTCGAATGTTATCGTTACGTACGCAGTCTTCCATCCTTACTAATGAACCGTGCACTCATTAGGCATGGTAATGAAGGCAATAGGAATGAAATGACTGATGTGGGATAGGACGCATGCCTTGCTGCACTGATAATAGCCACCACCTTACCCACTTCTTATGCCTATATGTGACATCGACGAATTAGAAGAAAATATAATTAGCATTTCCTATGACTTCCCTACTTTCCTATGCATCTTTAGAATTATACCTCTGGATTGCACTCACTGCCAAGAAAGAAGTTGTTTTCTTCTCCGAATTCATGGCACTTTTACAGTCTCTACGGCGAGATCCTTTGTGTGAAAGTTAGGATCAGCTTAGGGAAGTTGTGCAACTTTGGGTCAGATGCATGAAATTCTATATCGTTGCGGGGTAGCAATGTTACCTTATAAATAGTGGCAAAATTTTGACTTTTGGTTACGAGAGCTGTTACTTTGCAAATAAAGGGGGGATAACACAAACGCTATGCTTAGCTAGCGGTGTTAACATTATGCGCGGCTTTATGAAGATGAACGGCGTGTTCTCAGCTCGTCGCTTCATACTAAAGAAACAATAGTAGGTCCAAAAACCGCACGCCTTTTTCCAGTAGTTGTTTAGCGACTTGGAGCATATTGGAGTCTGCTGCCTGAGATAGGGTGGTTGAAGTAGAATCGCTGCCTGAAGGACCAGCAATTATTTGCCTTTTCTATAAGAGGAAGAAATAAATGATTACCTAGGTCGGGCGGCTTGAACAAGGTTGGCAATCAAGAAAATCGTTGTGGCAACTTTTCGCTCAAATAATATTGCACTAAAATGAATTTGCGCTATTAGGCGTTTCGAATCAATGAAACATTGTATAATAAGAATCGTCGCTGCTAAAGCAATGCCATAACAAATATTGAAGCAGTCCATGCACAAAAAGGAGAACTTGCGTGCACTCCGGAGTCGCTCATACTTGCTGAATTGTTCTCATGGACGAAATGATTGAAGGTTCAGTCGTTTGAAATTCGTGGCTGAGTGGCCACACAAATACTAAAATTGAACAAACTGGCATAAAAACTATCAGTTTAGAAATGCTACAGGAGTTTATCTGCCCCGAGATGATCGTCTTCAGGTGCATGGGTTTCCAAAAACGAGATAAAGGGAGCCATTCTTAGCAGTAAATTTAGCTGGACAAAGAATCTCCCTAGACAAGGTGGCAGAAGCTTGATCGAAGAATAATGCCACGTTAAATCAAGCATTGATGAAATCGTCCATTCTGCTGATGGTAACACATCTTAAAAACTTGTATTTGCAACGAGAGATACTGATGTAGGCAACATTGGAGCCGATCGAGATACTGCTGGGAAACAAGTGGCTGACGCTGACTGGCGTGGCATGAAGGGACAAATGTATTCGAAGAGTGATCTCGCTACAATGCTGAATTCGGGACATTTGTGAAGAAGTATTTAGAGCTGTTTCTTACACGTGAGCACAGTGAGTGAGCGAATAGCCTAGGGGACATGAGTCGGCGATGAACGACTTCGGTAGATAGCTGTATGAATAATAGAGAAACACGAAAGTGGGGAAGAGACGTATGACTTGACGACAAATAAATTTGACCTAATTGGATGTTTAGATCGATATGAGATTAAGAGATGTGAGTATGATGGGTGGATGAATCCATACACAATTGAGAGTTCGCTATGAAGCAGGCGGGTAGATTTATTTGACAACCAGAGATGCGATCTGAGTAGGCCGACGACAATATTGGGCATTTTGTGTTCCCTACTATCGAAAGGCTCCCTTTGTATTGTTTCTGTGAAGATCCCCTAGACGGTGTTGTACACGATTCCTAGGTAAAACCAAGTAAGGATGCAATCTAGCAGAGGTTCCAGCCTCTCCCCAAGTCTGTTACTAGGCAATTACACGAACCGCTTCCCATTTGAATACGATTAGCTTTTCAAAAGCCCGACTAGCCAATTGATAAACTCCTCGACCTTTTAGGATCTGATACTGTTGCATCGTCTTTGCCATAACTTTCGTAGATTGGGGCTTCGACGCTTCGCAATTTGGCATCTTTGCTGCAGCTGCAATTTGACAAAGTTTACAACGTTACAGTCCCTTTCCAGTTAGAAAAGGCTGCATCCTCTTCATCCTTATGTAGGTTTTGCCATCGGATATAGGGACAAGGAATGTACTCCGATATCGGTAGGTTATTAAAGTGGTTCATCTTCCAAAAATCACTTATGATTGTGCTGTTGCTGCTAGATTTGAACCATTCCTCACTTTTTGTGCCTATGACGACTGTGTATGGAGTAGTCCTACCTGCTTAAGGCTAGACGCTACCATAAATGCAGGTTTGATGCAGCCGAGTCAGGCTTTCTAGGCTCACGTGACTGCACATTATTTCAATTGATGAATGGATGCGTGGAGGAATGTGTTGGAAAAACTCTTTATTTGACACTATTGCAGTAAATGTTAAAAAGCGTTTGAAGTCAAAGGTAAGTTGATAGTAGTGCGTATGTGTGAACGAGTGCAGAAGACGTTCTCTTACGATTCGGAGCGCTAGTAATCAGAGCTCATTTGCGGAAATTGCAGCATATTTTGTTCCTGCAGGCATAGAAGTGCTTATCCTTTAAAGGGGTTTTAAGTAATCATTAATGACGGCACAAGTGGTAAGCGGTGTACCTAAAAGGGAGTAAATAAGTAAGATACCTACTATTAAGCGTATGGACACGGATCGTCAATGAAGTGACATGCTACTGCTACTACTACTTAACCCTGAGAATCGATTGAAGTTGGATGAGAGGAGGTGGGCGTGGAGAGGAAGGTGCTGGTAGAGGAAGAAGAAGAAACGAGTGTTCCTTCTTCTGTTCCTACTAACCACTTTGTGCAAGAACACGCATATCAAGTAGACGGACAGGAGGAAGGGATGTGGTACACTACTTGAGAATACTTGCAGCATTCCCTCGTGTTTGCGTTCCATCATGCAGTATTGCGATGAGGTAGAGACGTGATGGCTAGCAACTGCTCAAGTGAGAGTGGCTGGCGTCTCATCCGTCAGCCTGTTAGTACGAGCACTGCTGCTTTAGGCGTGTAGGCATTGTCGCCCAAATTGAGAAGGCTAAATCACTTACACGAGAGAACATCACAGTTTCGACTCAACGAGGACGCTCGCGCGCTAGCACCTGCTCACGACTCCTCAACGGCCGTGTCTCCTGCAATTCCTGGCCACGTATTAACACTTCCATCCTGTTGAATATGTAATAAGACACTCCTCTTATAAAGAAGGAAATGCTTATTAATCAGCAACAATATGTGGGTTGGCAAAGATGCAGAGGGGTCTGTTACATGGCAGTTGGGATGGGTGTTTATCCGGAGGAAGAGGAAGTAGAGAAAGGAGCAAGAGTAATTTGCTAGTCACATCTGATATGAAGTTTATCAGATTGCAGCAGATGCAGAAAGCCGACGCTCTGTCTACAAGTGCAGCGATGACAAAAAATCGAAGAAGCCGACGCAGCGAAAGTCATCTGTGCAATAAACGAAAAAGCAGATGGATGCAGATGGGGAAAATGTAAAAACACTCAAAGAAGAAGGTTGCAACAAGATAGAGTGGAGACATCAACCGAGGCGAATGAGGGTGATGGCTACAGCAGGGCAGCACTTTTGACTCCGACCTACAAATGCAATATGTCGTAGGCACCACGACTCCTCAACCAAACATTAGAAGAAGGAAAGAAGAGAAAGAAGTAGAGGTGTAAAATAAATGTCCTTCTCTCGGCGCGAATTGAACAAGGTCACCATTACTTGGTAAAAGTAATGGCCATTATCTCTCTTTTCTTTTGCTCCTCTTCCGCCTCCGCTAACCGCTGACTGTGCAAGCGGGTGCATAGATGGCAGTAATAAAGACCAAAGTGTCACTAATACCTTCCTTATGGTAGAGATGCTGCTTACATCAGAAAGGCAATCACACCAACTTGTCATGCTATGAGGTGGTGAAAATCAAGCGCTTTCTCTTCTACTAATGTCTGATGGGGTCGTAGGTAAACTTGTCGGTGAGGTCGTTAAAGTTAGTGCCATAAAAGCCTGCCCACAGTGTTGATTTAGAGTCATCTCCACCTACTGCTGCAAATTTTCTTTTACTGGCTGTCAAATTAGCAACTGCTGATAATCAAATCGCGCGCCTCCCATTTCTTCGATTTCTTCTCCACCCCTTCGTTCTCCTCCTCGTCCTTCGCCTCCTCATCCTTCTTAGTCGAACGGCCCTTTGTCTTCCAATCTCTATTATTTTCACAGGAACCTTCCGTTGCGCCATCCACACCAACTCCCTCCTTTCATTCGCAATCATCTGGAAATTTAGACATCCCATAGTTCCCTTCTGCAGCGCCAATCTCCTTCCATTTCTGCCAACCGCAGCCTCCGTCGCCGCATCGAATGACTTCCAGCCAAGTCGAAGAAAATGAGTGTCTGCTGATATCTGATGAACTTTATGTCAGACACTCCTGATAAGTTCTCTTCTTCCTCTTCTTTAAAATGATCATCAGCCTAATCTGCCTTGTGACACACTTCACTGCTTCTTTGATTACCTGCATTACGCTGGCGTTAGTAGAGATGTGTGTAAAAGTGAGCACCTACGCTTCCTCAACATCATGCCCACAATGCCTGCTATAGACCAGGTGATAAAGAAATGACGAAAGCTAAAGCCGGCCACGCAATTAAAGTAGGAAATGAAATGTGGACAAAGGGGAATAAAGCTGCCAAATGCGTCCAGCTGGCAGGCATGATTAGGAAGCCTAGCACAAGGATGCGACCTAAGCGATTGATTTAATCAATTGTCTCACTACTTGAAAGTCAGCATGCAGACATGGAAGTTAATTTTTTCGCATCAAACGGAGCACTCACCTGGTGTCTTATTGCGTCACAGCTTCGCGCATCAACACCTTGATAGTAGTGGTGGCAACAGGCACACCCCGGGAGTAACGCCAGAGATAAGCCTTGGAGTGTTGGTGTGAAGTCTGCGAGGGACAAACTGTTACTTGGTTGTTTCACGCGACGTCACCCGACACTCGAAAGAGGAAGATGTGTGGGATGGATATGACGGGTGAGGCCTTCATGAGATTTGTCGGAACTTGTGCAATAAATTCTGCTGCTAAATGCTAAGCATGACTTGACTAGGTGCGAACTCTTCTACTCATTTTGCGCAGTCCACAAGGTCCCTTAGTGACCTCTGTAGAAGTGGCAAAGAAGGTTTACGATCACGTAAATGTCACTTTGGCAGTACGGCGCGCATTTTAAAAGAGCTTTAAACGCAGCCAGTTCTACATCGCATTTAAATTTTGTCTCGGAACTCATGCACGAAGCTGGTTGCCAATAAGATCTGCAACTATTTTTTGTGAACTTACGTAGCATACAGCATAGAGATAAGATGGCAGAGAAGGCGAAGTGCCTGTAACCATTTTGCACGTGTGGTTAAATTTCGATAATACGGCGCCCGAGTTGCTTCCCCGAGGCGCGGGTGGTCTTTAGCCTGCCTGTAGTAATCATGGATTCTAAACGGTCGTGAAAGGCATATCCAACATCACAAAACCGTATGACCTGGGAGGCTAATTTCGATCACCGTCATGCTAAAAACAACACGTCATCCACATCTACGTCACACAAATTAGGCATGAATTGCTGGATTATTCTGCCGCGATGGCAGACAGTATTACAGTTCTCACCTGATCAACCATAAAATTGACAAGAATGCTCTAATTATGCCTTTTAAACCAAAGGCCGTACCAAATGGTGACATGCAGTGGATGCACTTGTCTCGCAATCAGCTATTGTGTATTTTCTGAGAATTAAGTACAGCGCGATCAAAGTGATACGCAACGATTCGCCGACAGGTGGCGATTTTTAAGGCAAGCAAGATATTTGTCTACATGCGCCGCCTTTCCTTTCTCAAAACCTCACACATTACCGAGTCGCGTGTGCTATTATAGCCAAATTTTTGCATCCCTTTCTTCCATGGATCAGACACTGAATTACCAACGGTAAACGACACGCTCATAGCACACTGCACTACCCATGCAGCACATCAGTGCCTCATTGACTTGGAAATGAATGCATCAATCAACCTGAGTGTGAGGATGCTGGCAGGGGAAAAGTGCATGCTGGAATTATAATTCCCAGCGTGGAATCAAGCAGTCACAGCATTTTTTACACAAACGCATCAATAACTGAATTTTTATCAATCGCCTTAGGAACCTCTGCACTCGTACCGGACAGACAGCATGAGATGGAAACGGGTGAGGGTGCGCTAGATAGCTAAACAAGTTCTCCTTGCAAAACGGTGCAAGCTAATACACCCCATTATTGCACCGCTCACATCCGGAACTCATAATCAGCCCTCATATGCCTTCAACTGCATTTGTCTCCTTTGTCACGTTAAGTTCTACACTCTACTCTGCGTCGCAACAGCCATCACCACTTTCTGGCTTGTATTCCTTCATACTCATTTGCAAACCAGATATCACCTCTGCGACAATAATTTCTAAAGCATACAATAGGGCGCTATTTGGATAAATTTAGGCACTCTTGGCTATAAAAGAATCGCCTTCAATTACGACTGCCTTTGGAAGCAACAAGAATGTTAAGACAGTGTATACTCCATGAGTCCCCTCTTTCCCTTACAGGCTAGTTCACCCAAATCCGCATTGAAGCGGACTAAGCGAGCGAAATTGACCACATGAGGAATTCTGTCAAGTGACCTTAAAATTAATGTCTGGATATGGGGTATAGATTAATGAAACATGCGGAGGGAATGTTCGCAGACCACTGACAAGAGATTCGCTGAGAAGAATGAGAACACTACTTCTTCGTCACAGTGGTTCAGCTTATGATAATGTCATTCACCCGAGAACGTGTGAGTTGGGATCGGACTTTTACTTCAAACGTATCGCACCATAAAAGAATTCATCCGAATAGGAGCTTTCGTACAAATTCTCAGGCGGGTTTATTCGGGTGCAGAGATTTGCATGCTTGTTATTTGACATCGAGGGTAGATATCATCGCACCCCTACGTCTATAAAAAGTCTCTTTATTCTTAATAGGCCTCCCTTTTGAGTTTGTGGGGCCCAAATCGTGATTGCAGCTGCTGCACTGTCACATGGTATAGTACTTCACTGTATCATTGCATTGTGCTTCCCTCACAGTGAGGCAGCAATTGACTTTCTTTTATGAAGCCAATGGAATAGTTACAAGATATCTACTTCTTTTCGTTGCTCAGTCTTCCATTTGATTTGTTGCCTGCCACATAAATTTGAGTAAGTACTGTACGTTTCGAGACTTTGTGGAAGCAAATTGTTGTAACACGTAGGTCTTTGTAAGATTAATTCGAGCCTTTGAATTTAGTCCTTATTGCATTTCCATTTGTTGAGGACGCTAGTCAAATTTTTAGATGATTTCCTAGATCATGATTTCTCTTTTTGCCATGAGACAACTCGATGAGTGAAAAAAGCCATGAACGCTAGAGAATGGCTGCAGACTGCTTACCCCTAGCCATCGGTAAATTGTCTCGAGAAGAGGGTGAGAAGACTGCTTTACCAAGGTGCACTCAAGGGTCATTGGAAGTCCCTTCAACAAAAAGGGAACCAGGAATCAATTCCAATACTTTGCGCCAGCTTTTTTAAACCATCTAGACAGCTACGCCTTTCTAATTGGACTCGTGATGGGAGGCGAACAGATGCGGAATAGCACTCATTTTATTGCAATAATTTCAGCACTTTAGCCATGCCATTTTCTCCTGCGAAAATTTAAGCAACTCACGGGAAGCGTGCTTGACCCTGCGTGTATAAGGCATGATCAGATATGGGATCGTTCAAGTGTGAGATGACACCAATTTGGGCATGCGTCATGGGGTTTGGGTTGGCTGGTAAAGGCAGATATTGCTTAGACAACCTCTTCCTACATTTGAATAATTACATCTTTTACGAACGTTAGCTTCGGTGTCCTTGATTTTCAAAAATGGGTCAAAAATTAAAGTAATTAGCTCTTTTGAACAGATCCTACTTATCACGGCCATCGTTTAAAATAGCACGGGAAGTATGAGCAAAACTAAACTGTAAATCATAGGTCTGCCTCATAATTGACAAGATCTGATGAGATGCTGTGCCGTAAATTTTGCCAGAGGGAGGTGTTTACGCAATAGACGACCTTAACGGCTAGTTTACAAATGTTAAAAAGGAAGATTGGATCGTCTTAAAGAGAAAACAATGACACAACGCATGACTGGGTGCCCTCGATACCTCCGTGCCACGCAACCGTCTTCTAACAAGTCGACATCTGCCACTCTAAATGGTTCAAATCACCCTTGCAAAGCCAGTTATTCAACTACTATACCTTCTCCAAGGATCAACTTGAGCATAGCCATAAAAACGGCAAGGGGTTTAGCTTTTTTAAAAGGCGTCATGCCTTTTGTGAAATGCTGGCTAAACAGGACTTAGCCAGATCGCAAGTCTCATCCGACAAGTGGCCAGCTTTCCAAACTGAAGGCAAATTACTGAGGAATATATTTGAAGGTGAAATAAACTGTGAAACATCAGGAAGCCACAACGACTCGCTTCCACTTGTTGTGCTGAATACAGCGCGATCTCCCTCGGACAGCCTACGGATCATCCTCGGATTTTTAAATGCGCTTACGAGGTGCAGCCAGCAAAAGGTAGAGGCAGCCCACCCATCGTCCACCATTTTACCCACCAAAGGCAATGCATCATGCCCTCGTTTTTCTTTCCACCTCCTATGCCAAATTAATATATTTTCAGGTAACCCTAATAACGAGGCAAATTGCTCATCTGATTCTCACAAGATTCAATCCAGCCATTGCTCTACCCAAAGCAGTCATTCGGTCAGTGGCACGATCGAAAATAAAACGTCTTCTGGCTAACTGACACTAATATTTGCGAATTTCAAGTGCCGTGCTTGCTTTATTCACATCGCCTGGCGTTGTTGGGATCTGTTTATTGCATCGTTCCCCCGTTTTCTTCCCGCTTTCTGCGCCAAATTGATATATTTTTGGGCAACCCTAATAAAGAGGCATATTGCTTACCTAAGACTCACAAGATTCAATCCAGTCAACGCTCTAACCAAAACAGTCGGTCAGTAGCGCGATTGAAATTAAAAAATTCTGGTCAAATGACACTATTCCTTGTGAATTTTAAGTGCCGTGCTTACTTTATTTACATCTTCCGGCGTTATTCGCTTATGTTCATTGCTTGCTACGATCGTTGATCGAGACGTCGCATAATAATCAACCATTCACCCTCACTCTATTCGAATGAGAAGAGTGGGGATCTAATGAAGATGCGAATGGGCATGTGTGCATGCTCTTTTATTATTGGAAAACAACCACATTCTTCATAAAAGTCAAAGAGAGCTATCCTCTCGGTCTCGTTGCTATAAAAAGTTGTTTTTAGGTCCTTTTCTATACAATATTTACCCAAGTTCAAGAGCGCCACCATATACTTCTTACCCAGCTTCCGAACCACTGTATACTTCTTCACCCTGACACTGGCAACGTATCTCACTTTTCGGTTTCACTGCATGCTGCAGACCAGTCTAAATGTGACAAGCCTTCTGTTAAACGTTGAAAGTAGTCTATCCCAGTAACAGCGTAGTTATATGTGAACATCCGTTAAACAATGCAGAAGGTTCATCTTGACATCCTTCCTTCTCGCACGTGAGAACACTGTGTGGCTCAACTTTAACTCAAAAATGCCTCCACAAATGTCTAAATGCAAAGTAGGACAATTTCCATTGAAGTTAAAATTTGCATTTGAATGAGAAACACAAGTGTAAGTTGGAGGATAGCACAAATTGAGCTGGTGGACAAGATGGAACAGAATGTGGAGTGCAGCCTAGCTGTTTCACTTCTACTTGGACCATACCCGCATGTGAGTCCATACGATCCTACTTTCTATGCATCTCTAACGGCGCAAATGATTTAGTTCTGATCAGGCTAATTCAAGAACACTTAGATGGAATGCAAGAATTAGCCAATTGCTGTCCTTGAAGAAAAACATGTCGACATACGCTTAGCTGCTGCTGCTAATGCCCTAAAAAGTACAAAATTTACGCGCCTTACAGCATGGTGAAAAAAACTGTCAGCAAAATGCCTGCTGAACAACGCCCCTGCCACATTTAGCGAGGCCACAACGACAACACCCACTGGATCGCGCGCCGTCCAGTTGAATCGGCTGTTACAGAGCGTTGATGAGCGTAAATCAGACCGCATTAGATTAATTTCAGCCGTTTCTTTTCTCCAGCTGACAAAACGGAAGAAAATATGCATATCTGCCGAAATAGAGACGCAGAATCTTTGTCTAATTGCTCCGTTCGTCACCAAACAGAAAAATGTCGCAATGCGCATGTGTGCAGCTTCAGTTGCAAAAGGCCAGAGAAACCCAAAACAAGAAGTACAACACCGAGCAATCAGACAATCCTTCATTGGAGCAGTAGAACAAATAAAATTGGGCTTTATTGACACTCTTGCTGAAATCGCTCGCCATAAAATTGATGTTTAACAGCATATCCAAGAAGCAGGTCATAATTCATGGTTTTTACGACGTTCTACAGCACTTAATATTTTCTCACATATTTCTCTGTGACCGAGATCATTGGCGACCAAAAAGGCTGTCATATTCCCTTCAGTCGTCGCATTGGCATTAGCTCCTGAGCAAAAGAAAGTTGGAAATAACGCGTTGTTGGTAGTAAAGCAAATATGGGATAATTAAGAGGTTATTTGCATGAACAGGTGGTTGAAACTAATGATGGCGCTGCTTTATTGTTGTAAAGATAGGAAGAATCAATGTTATCTTTAAAGGGACAAGCCCTTTATAATTGAAAAAATATTTGGAAATCAGCAAGCACTATGACCGCACAAAAGCAACCACCTACCAGCGTCCAAAAGATGGTCAACTATTTCCGCGTCACCAACCTTGGCGGCCAGCATAAGTGGCGTCCAGCCCTCACTGTCTTTCTGCTCAATATTAGCTCCGTTTGACAGAAAGTATTGAAGAACAGGCAGGCGGCGGCCACGAATTGCTGCGAAAATTGGTGGATCTACAGAGGTATCAGAATAGTTTACGTCAGCTCCATGCATGAGTAACAGTTGCAACAGTAGCAGGTGAACGTTTAAGGCAGCATGCTCAAGTGCAAATTGCAGGCATCTGCTTCGAGAAGGGGAGGAGCGGGTGGTTTCCAAAATGAGTTTCGCCACTTCGTAGTCGCCCTATTTGTACGAGGAATGAACATGCACATAAATACGTCGTGAGGTATCGCCCTATTTATTCGATAAACCACTCTTTTTCTACCATTTTAAGGGTATGCGGTGCGCAAAATTGTTCTTACACGCAGTTGTGCTAGCAATGAGTAAAGCCACTGTCTCCGTGAATGTCATAAAGCGAACGCAGAATACATACATCGGCAGCAGCAAGAGTAAGCGCAGATTGGTTTCTTCCATTTAGTTTGTAGCTCTCGTCGACACCATGAAAAATGAGGTACCGCACAACATTCATGTGATTGTAACGAACGGCTCTATCCAAAGGGGTCCGATTATAAAAGTTTGTCACATTGGGGTGAGCTCCTTGTTTGAGAAGCATTCGTACACATGGCAGGTGGTCTTTTGTGGCTGCGCAGTGAAGCACGCTGTTCATGATCTTGTCAGTGCAGGAAATCGAGGCGCCATGCTCAAGGAGGATCTTCAATGCGTCTTGATCTTTCTTATACGCTGCCAAATGAAGTGGAGGACACCGCGACTTGGCATCGTTTTCGTTAGGATCCACCTGAAAAGAAAAAAAGGCCACTCTCAACCTTTATCAGTCGCACTAACCCTATATTACGAGTGCATAGAACAGGTCTGGTTTTGCTCTCCTTAAGATATTGCGTTAACTCTTCTTATCTCCAATAATTTTAAACTACCTACAAATTTACCTCCGCAATTTGGTGGCGTCTATTTTATTTTACAGCACAGGAGATCACGAATACGAAATGCGACCTACATCGCTCTCCAGCAAACGCTTCATGGCAGCGATATTGTTATGAAGTATGGCTTGAAAGAGAGTTTGTGGCTCATCACTTCTAATTTCCTCATCATCCTCATTGTCCGATCTGTGCGTGTGCTGCAAAAGCAAAACTTTGTTTGTTTAAAATAATATGCTCATTATTTTGCTTTGATATATTAGTGCAATTATCGGCAGCATAAAGGGGGCTGACTAAATTCTAAGTCAACTTGACCTCAAAATGTATGGAATTCTGGGGCATCATATTATATAGTGGTTAAGAAATGTAGGGAGCATTAGACAACCCTGCGTGGAATATTATCGGTGAGAGTGCTTCTTAGAATATTATAGGCTCACAATTGCTTAGCCACGTGCCAAGGAATTAAACCGATTGACCCTTCTCATTGGCTTCATGAGAAAGAAAGCATTGCACAACATCAGAGTGGCCATGTGTATGGGCTTCCATTAACAATGTTCAGTGGCTAGTATTTTTTTATGTTGGCTGTGCTGTCAGATTTACACAACAGAGTGACGGCGGCTAAATTGTTTTTTTCTTGCCGTTTAGTGAAGGGACATTTCGCCAAGGTAATCACACAGGTAAGTGTAAGCTCATTACCGAGGAACAGCTGCCTTATCTCTACGTTACCCATTGATGTAGCTTCTATGCGTAGAGCCAAAATGGAATCTTCTGTGTGTACATTAGGATCAGCCTAGAAATTGCGAAGCAATGTTGGACCAGATGCGTGGACTGGGTCACTCATATTGAACAGGCAATGTTTCCTTACGACTAATAACGAAATTGAGCGTTATTGCTGCTAATACTATTGCCTATAAACAGGCACTATGTTTGGCTAGCTGCGCAAGTGCTATGCACGGATTAATAAAATGGAAATGTGTGCCTTGTTAGTCATTTCGTGTCAAAATAAAAAATAATAAAGTTAATCGATGGCGAAGAGTTAAAGACAACGCACGCCGTTTTCCAGTAGCTGCCTCGCGACCGAGAGCAGATTATTTTCCACTGCTTGAGACAAGGTAACTGAAGTAATGCCACCACCAAAGGGCCGGTAACCATTCGTCTTTCCTTTAAAGTAGAAAAGCAAATAGGCACATAAATCAGTGAGATTAAAACGATATTCATTAAAAAAAATCCTCGTTACAAAGTTTTGGTGGATATAACCATACCAAATTAAAATTGAATTAGTAGACATTCAAACGGAAAGCAGCCTCACTTTTCAAAAGACCGTTTATTAAAAAGGCAATGTTGCAGCAAACACAAAAGCCACCTGCACATAAAAATGAGGATTCATATTCACCCTAGAGCTACTCGCTTCTTAGTGATTTGCTCTCATGAACAAATTGATTAAAATTCAAATCATTTAATGCCTGCTTGCCGCAATGACGTATAACGCGCTAAAACAAAACAAGCTGAAGCATGATTTTGTCAGCGCGAACTTAATACATTTTCGAGCCAACTGTAATTTTGTGATTTTAACAATAGTTCTCATTTGGGCGTTCGAACTTTCAATCTATTTATCACCTGTGAGCTTCCTGGCGATTAGATCCGATGCATTGAACACTTGCAGCGGCGACAGCGTAAACTTGCCGAATGGTAGTATATGGAAAGTGACACATAGGCTTTCATTCTCATGCACCTGAAGTGGCCGACCAATGCTGACTTTTGAGTTATCAGTGAAGCATGCTTGTCCCTATGGTGAGCAACGCTAATTACCCATGCCTGAGCGATGGATCGGAACTATAAAGGTTAAACAGCACCATGTGTTATGGTGCAGGTCTCCAGAGCGTATTTGGTTTCATCTTAGCACCAACAATAAAGCTTCTTGCTCTGGTAATTTCAATCATTTGTAGTCAATAATTGCCCACTGAAGTTAAACATAGATAGACCTATGTAACCAGGCACTGATGGGCAGAATACATCGATCTATACGCAAATCTAGCCGCTGCATAAAGGCCTATGTTGGAAAATTTAAGCAACGCGACTAGCTCGCTACGTGTGTGTCTGTGATTCTAAACCTAGAATCGTACGTAATTACGACTTCTAACTTGGCGACTGTACGAAAGTAAATAATTTATGCCACTCAAAATACAAATTAAAGGAAGTTGCTTGCAGCGACCAAGCACATGTCTCATTCCCTATAAATTGTGCGATAGACTTATGATTTTCTTAAAATGTTGGATACTGACTAAGAAATCAAGCTTAGCTTTTTATAAAGCTAAGTGTGTTTAGATGATGACAGTCGCAACTTTACTTGCGACTCATTGCATAATTAACAAGCATGCGCAAAACGTTTAACCAAAGGTTGCTCGAAAATAATCGTATATCACTTTCGTGATCACCCTTTGAATGCACCGCATGGTTAAGGTAAAGCAGAAATGTATTCTCTGACTGTAAACGACGGAACGTCTTAAAGTAAATGTTAACACCACGAAAGGGTCGATTAGCCTTTGCTACCAGGGATTCAGAGTGGTGCGATTACCGTGATTTAGAGAATCGGCAAGCGAAGTTGACTAAAGCATCCTCTATTTGCTAAATATCCTGGCTTGTGGCCTCGCTGATGCTTAGCTGATATAGCCTTTTCGCATAACTCGTCCCATTGGGAATTGTGTGATCTAATCTCAAATAAATACGAAGAAGTTGGTAGGATCGCTCTCGTGTTTCAAAGATATTTTGGACTAATGCAAGCGATGGTTGTGGGTCCATGAAATCCCCTTGTGTGGCTCACGCATTTGAACCGACGATACTCCTACTCTCATTTGGAATACATGCGCATACTCAACTCCCAATTGCGAACCAAATAAATTCATGTTCCCTTGTTATAAACGCTGGACTCGAATTGTGCCCTATCCTCCTTCTCGCACCTATGCCGAGGATTAAGGAGCATGTAGCACCACATCTTGGCACTATTCACAATGAATTGTGTGAAGTTCAAGGTAACGAAGACTTGACAAGCAAAATCTATACAAGCGTCTGTTCTGAGGTTTCGCAATTGAACTTCCAATTCACAAGAATGAGAACACATGACATCCATTCATTTGTCAAATTTTTGTGAGCGGAACTTTAACACGCATGTAAAAGAAAGGTAAAGCATGGAGCCAAAGTTATAGAGCATTCACACCTTGTGATCAGCCGTTTGTCTTGATAGGTCAAATAAGGCCAGGGAGATGAATTACTTAACATTCAACATTGAATAGAAAAATGAATTGAACGATTGAGTCTAAAAGGATACCAGCCACACACTTAGGGAAGCGTAATGTTCATAAAAGATGGACGCATGCATTAATGTGATTTTGCGTTCATGATGCAATTCGCATGCAATAACATTTTATTCCCCCGAGTTATCAGTCCCTCGATCGTTGGTATTGCGGGATATCAGCCACTAGCAAAGACTACTTACACGTGGTTTGCTTTACTTAAAGTTCGAGAGCTCTTTGTTGCAACATTCGAATGGAATGGTATCATTACGGTGCTAGATCCACTCAATGCTGGCACTTCCTAGGCTTACTCAGGTGTGCGATGCGGCCACATGGGAGAATAACTTAGAGAATAACGGCCCGTTTTAGTGCAAAAACTATCGACCCTGTGCCTTTTGTGATCACGTATGCTGGAATCCACCTGTTTGAGATGTACACACGGATGGCTAGTGCCTGAGTCATGGGCGACTGATTTTTTCCTGAATCATACCGGCCCTGGCCTAGGGCACCGCATCGAGTGGCCGACATAACTCATGTAGCAAAGTGATCGGTCAGTGACGGAAATAGTAACAATTAAAAGTTTGAATCATTTTGGCTGATCTAGAGCAGATGATTTGGGATTCATGCATATTGTTGCTGGATTCTTTAGATCACTCTACCGATTCGCACCTCACAACTGAAGCATTGAAAACGTGATTAACTTCAAATATGATGAAACCGTTGCTTTACCTGCATTTGGTGGTGATGCAACCATGACGACTCGTTGGAAAGCAACCGCACACGTGGATTTAATGTTGGATTTTGCGAACGAATAGACATCAATAGTCACAATAATTGCTTTGCGAACAAATCCATTTAATAAGGTGCATCTAATCAAACGACGTATATGGTAACATTAACAGACGCCTCATTTCCAACTATACGCTAAGTTTTGTTGGTGTTTGCAACCCATAGAGCTAGTAAACAGTTGCCTGCAGGCAAATAGCTGTTTGCATATCACTGCCACCCATATGAAACTTATAATCATGAAATCTTTGAAAGCGCCGCTTTTAGTTTAGAGATGAAATAATTATCACAACTGAAAGTAATTTAACACAACATTGTGTTTGCTGCTTAATTAGGTGGTTGCTGATCCTAAGTATATCCACATGCTAGGCACGCGCAGACGCAACACAGAAGGTGAATGAGTTGGGTAAAGCTTTCTCGTAAGGTTTTTGTGACTACTGCTACTTGACTTTTTGTTGTTTCGCGGCATAATAGCATAAAGTCTTACAAGATTGTGTAACTGTCTCTCGACGAATTGCAGATTCACCGAGGGCCTTCCTCACTTTGCTTACTTTGCAGTTCCACAGAGCTAATGTGCTCATTTTGATAAGACTGTCTTTATGAGATTGATATCTAAATGATGACCCCTGAAATGGCGGAGTATATAGAGCCCCTGCTCATGTTTCAAATGTCAAATATATTCCATGCTCAAAACTTTGTGACTTTTGCTTCAAATGACCTAAGACCGTTGCTCTGGGAACGACCGAGCATTTTGGCCCCCTCACCAGTTTAGTCTCTCATTTACAAAACAGTAATTTAACGAAGGAACTAATGTTTTTCAGTCTAATTGGTGAACTGGTAGTTTGCTAGATGATCTTCCTTAAAGTTCCAGATACTTGTGGCCCCCGTTCTTCGTGGTAAGCTTACAAATTAACCCATGCTCTTGCAGATTTTTAGTTCTAGAAGGCAAGATGGTGGTTTCTTCCATCCCTTGTACATGGCAGAACCTTCCACGGCTTTTAAGCGCAATAATGTGGCAGATCAGCACTAGATTTCTAACGCATGTCGTGCATGCGTCATGTTTGTGGTGCATTAGTGGTGTATCCCACCTGATTTCCAGGCCTCTTGCAGTTGCGTAGGCGTCCCATTTCGTTGGTCAAATATGCATGACTTATTTTCTACTGTCGCTATTTGTGAAGGAGCAAATCGGACTTGCGGCCAATGTGAAGACGTAGGTTTATAACCACAGACAGCTATGGCATTATTGACTGAGCCATTTAAGAAATTATATAGGGCAGACAAGAGTTGTTTATGCTAAGATGCTACCAAGGCATACCTTCGAATCAGAGGCGACTCAGTGCGCATCTTTGCATTATGGTCCATTGCCCGACCGAAGCTCCATATTGCACTTTTAGGCCATGTGAGACACGAAGCAGGTGTTTCGCTATCCCTACACAAACATTACTTTTTTAAAGCGAGAATTCAGGATCACTTGTTTAAAGAACTGGCATAAGATTAATTGAATCGATCAACTCTGAGTTGCTGTAAATGTAAGAAGCAAGTTATTTTAAGTTATTTTTAAAATGAACGGAAATGCTTTCATTGTTGGAAGGACGTTATCAGCAATTCCCTTACCAGCACCAACCACACTCCAAGAATCATGACAAAAAACCTTCAGTGTACCACTACAAGGTCCCGATCCTGCGATTGTGCTTTAAGTTACATTACGCTCCTTGCTCTGCTCTCATCCACAAATGGCAAGCCATAGTCACAAAATCAGTCCATCAACTGTTGCGTTCAAAAATGAGCTTGCATACATGCAAAAATTATTTAAGCGCTCATGAATAGAAGGCAGAATCTTGTATAAAATTGACACAGATTTAATGGATTTCGTATAAGATCACTTTCGCCGCAGCAATCCATGCTTGCATATCTTTGCGAGCTGAAGTATGGCTCTCAGCCTTTGCTCAGAAATGGGGCGAAGTTAAGCCTCGGTGGTGCAAAATAAGTCAGTCAACACATTATCCTCATCGAATTTCTTACTTGTTTTAAGAACGCAAATAAGGAACCACAATCCTTAGTCACTTTCCCAACAGTTGATTCAAAATTACATAAATATCCTAATGGAATATTTGGCCTCCCATTTTTGTGCTCAGAGTAGTTTTAGGCTTTATCTTTACTCTATTTTGTGGTTGGAGAATTGTTTGCTTTCATAACTGAAGCAGATAATTCACCATGTTTACAACATGTAAAAATGAAAATATGTATTAGCCTGAGACTTTCTATGCTTATGCTTACAGTTTTATTCTGTGACATTCACTTGCCGTCGTTTGAATGCACCCCATTCAGAACAGTTTTGTTTTGAAGGGCACATGCTAACCACCTCGATCAGGGTAAATAAGTTTTAACGAAGTTTCCAGTCGATGTATGGAAATCGAGCCCTAATCCCTAATGGCATTTATTGTTCTTTACTATTCATTATCATTTAAATATCAATATCATTCTTATCCGAACAGGAATGAACCCACTTCTAAGCAAGGCATCTTGAGCTGACAAATTGCTACGCCTTATGGGTTTCAGTTGGATGGTTCCAAGGCGTGTGTTTGTTCATTTTATTTTGTTCTGTCTGCATGTGAACGAACACTCATTTTATTATCACCACAAATGTAGTAGGCATGTCTGTCAGCAAAATTTTGCAGCATTGCGTTTTTGACATCAGCATTGAACGCAAAAGCCCTCTAACTTAGAGAATTACGCAACACTGCGTCAGTCACTCGAGGTATTTAACTTAACTGCATACTCGTCTCATCATAATGTCATAAATAAATGCTGACAAAATTATGCAATTTGCACAAAGAAGAGTTTCTTGCTATCTGGCATATCTTTGTGCATGCGACAAGAATATGAGCAAGTGGTAGTTAGCTGTCAAAAGAAACACGTATACTTGTTCGTTTATTCGGCACAACAGAAACAAAAAACACAAAGTCAATGATTTACAGCGAAAATGAATTCTACAGTACCTTTGCAGGTTACACACACTACTAATGCATGAGGTTTTAATCTCAGGAATACCATTCAACTAAGTCCATTTGCAATTATTCCTAAGGACAAATCATGTACTTTGATGCGAAAAAATCGAAACATCTTTGCCGCAAAGTATGTTTGATAATGTCTGAAAATTGCTCAATGCGGTTTTATAGTAGACTGTGGGAATCGCTTACTTTACGTACACCATGCCATAATGTTACGACGTCTACTTCTGCAGCGTCCATGGTGTGGAAGCCGCACATCTCACCGCTTCGTCATAAAGAGAGCAGTTGCAGCTCCAGGTTCACGATTAAATTAAGAACGTGGATAAGGCGCTATCGTGCTACTTGAAATCAAAATCTGTATAGATAGATGCTGATACTGTAGAGGATTCCTCCTCTCTCTTCTGGTCGCCCTTGTTAGTAGAAGTCTGAGCATGTTTCGACATCTTTATTATGCAGCAAGGCCGAATACGGGATTTAGGACAGGGAAGGGTCACGCTCTTTCGAGTCTCCACGCCGCTCCGCCACGAGGTTCAAATTGTTTCTCAACCTCCGGCCAGCAAAGCACATTTAAGGATTATGAGCATTACAGTTGCTGCCACCAGTTCATTCGTTTGGTACAAATGGTAAGGATAGCGCAATGCGGCCGCGCACACGGCCTAGTTCCTACTTGGCGTGACTTTGGTGGGGTGAGCAAGCGTGCAAATTGTCACTAGCACTGAAGCTTAATAGGCAGTGTTGGACCTGACTTTTTGCATGTTTGCACCAAGACTTATTAAGATTTAATGCGATATTCTAATACACTGGCTTTTGATGTCAATACCGACCTATTTTGACTTTTGAATTGCATTTTCCCCGTCGAGTTAAGTCATGCCAGCTCAGAATAAAACTGGTCAGCGAGATTAATAGTAGCTTGAGTTAGCTGGTTTTAAGAGCCCGCTAGTTATTAGGCAACAATTACTGAAAAGAAAGAAAAGAAGCGAATCATAATTAAATAATGCAGCCATGCAAAACTGCTGAAGGTTTTCAAATTTTGTAGCGCAATTTACGAGGCAACACTATTCCATAGTGGTGTTCCACTGCCCGCTCCGCAAAACTTTGGCGAAAGCAAGCCGCTGCTAAGGGAGAGCATCTGTGCTAGCGGACTTAGCAGCAGAATGGTGAAATTAAGTGTCGCTGAATGCCGATTGGCTCGTTGTGAGCAGGAAGTCACATCTCTGCATGGGTCCAGGTGCTTCAAAACCCCCATTTCGTTAATGCGTTTGTGACTTTGCGGCGCTGAATTACTAAACACTGTAAGTGCTCAGTACACAGTTCATTTTGCATTTGAACGGCTTAACGTCATCTGCTCTATTCCTCTACCCTTGTTTTACTTTTCGAATAAGCGATTGATTTCATTATTCCTATCCATGAAGGATTATTAATAATGGCGCAATTAAAATGACTCGTTTCATTACAGTCTCCCAGATGACACCTCCAGCAACTCAGCATACATTTGCGAGGATGTGCAGCAGCTCTGCGAAACAAATGATGCCTCCGCCAGTGGCCAAGCACCCATCATCGGAATTGACGCGAACACGGTTAATGTTTTACTGCGTCCCAAATCCGACTAAAACGCGCATGCAGACCTATAGTTAACTGAAAATTTCCTCACCAGTTTGACATTACTTGACTTTACGCAAAAGTTTTATTCAATTTCTGTGATTGCTTACATTTGGTAGAAGGTAGTTGATAAGGCTCAAATGTTTTATTGGAAAATGCATACCGCAAATGACCTTGTGGAATGCTTAAAACACGCAAATGAGACCAGACATTGTCGACACTTCGCACTTCATCAGAGATATTTCGATAAATTCGCGACTGTCATAGCACAGAGCGTACTTTAAATAAAGCGTATTTAATTTCAGATCAAGCGTTGCTCAGGATATCCCAAGGTCAGGCCTTGGGAGCATGTGACGTTTGGAGCTGATTCCCTTCGTAATGCCAAAGCGGTTCGGAATTTCGCATAGGGTGCTTCTGCCTAATAGAATAGTGCAGAGAAGCAAACACGGCTGTTGTGTCCTCGTAAGTAGACGCAACTGAAATCTGTAGTCCTCGTTTGGTGGCTACATCGAGTCTCGCTAGCAAATTGCAGATGATTTGGGTGAGAGCTTGCTTTATAAAGGACAAACAAGCTCTGGTAGCCGTTTGAGTTTCTAAGACAACAAAATGCAGGATGATGTGGAAATTTATCGTAGAGGAGGAGAGCTGAGCTATCAGAGGAATACGCCTTCGCAGACTAAGAGCACTCTTTGAATACAAATTGTCCGTGTTCATTCGCACGCTGTGCTGGTGCAAATGAATCTCACAATCAACCGCTTCGGGCTAATAGGGAGTGATCTATTATTATGCTGTCCCTTTAGCATTCTTATGACATCCTCTTGCACCGGTTGCTTGTTCAAGGAAATGATATGCTTTAGCTTTTTCTTTGCTCCTTTTAACAGCGTGGAACGCCCAAGGTTTTCGCCAGGCATGAACAACCATAAGGCTAGAGCTATGGCTTAGAGGACGCCTACTTGTGTGCATCATTATGGTTTAGGCGTCATTTGCCTAGCGCGGTCGGATGTGCTCATAATTAGAGAAACCAGATAAAATCGTTTTTTCTACCTAAGGACTGCCGTATATTAAACCACAGAGATATTACCAAGTAGACAGACAGACAACCATGGGAAAGGAGAACTGGCACAGCTATGTAGGTCAGCGGGGAAGATATGCGTTCCAAGTCTTTGAACTCATCTTACCAACGGTTACTCTGTCTGCAATGCACAGATTCTCGAACAGCGCGCTCTAATGCGCACCGTTCTGGGCGTTTTGAGGTGTGAACCTGCATCTTCATTGGCATGTTAACCTGCAGCCCACTTCTTCAGGTCCTTTCACAACGAGTCTATCCAAATGCAACTCATGAGGGCGGTGGAGCTGGGAAGTAGTCATTATGTTAAATATAAATGTTAAGCAAAAGTTTAACGTAAGTCCAAAGTCTCACATTGCGGAAGGCTTAGTAACGACTATTTTGCAGAAATTGCTATAAAAATCACTTTAGGAACGCCCTCTTTAAAAACGTATTTGTCTAAGTAAATAAGGTTATAAAAAAGCACCCTCAAAGATAAGAAATCGTAACTTGCTGTAAAATATGGGACTCGGATCAAGGGGTGGAAAATTAAAGAAATTATCAATAAAAAACCTGGTTTTTTAGCGAGGAAGTATACATGACTACACAGTCAACAGGGGAACGAGTAAGCTGTCATGGCTTCTCATCTGTGTTTGATGATTAAAAGCTTTGCCCACCAGTGTGCTGGACCATGTCTATGGTGGTGCCCCTGGCCTGTTGGGGCACACTACCTGCCCCTAGATGCTGCTTTCTGCATTGCAGCAGCAGTTGACGCTCTTACATGGTAAGCAGGCCCATCATTACGGTTTCACACTGTAAAGGTTCCAGACGCTATTGTGAGATGAAGGTTTCCACCTAGGTTAGTGCACTTACTTCCCTGAAGCCAAGAGACAATTCCAGCTCCACGCCTTCGTATTCCCCACGACCTATTTTCAAATAAATGTTTTATTTAGGCGAATATCTAGGTTTTGCCTTTAGGTGAACGCCCAGATACATTGTGATGGCAGGTTGAGCGCTGACGGTGTGTCAGCGTGAAACTTCACTCGGCTCGGCAGCTTTGTCTACTTTATTATGAGTGATATTACGCTTTGACTGCAAGCTAAGATTGCTGCATTTACAAAGCAGTATGTATTTAATACAAAGATAGGTTAGCCCACGTATGCAGCGTTTTATGCGCTCCACGCCTTGATCTGGAAATAACTCAAGTAAAACTCTAGCTGATGGCTTTCTATGGTGCTGTAGCAAAAAAGTTAGAAGAACTTTGATTCCAAAACCATGCTACATATTTAAATTCTATTCTAGAATTAATTGAAATTAAAAATCAAGTGCTATGATGCGTCGGCTTTAAAACATGTGACAATTGGATATGACAGCAATGTACTGCTAAGTATTTCGCTACAAAAGCTAAGACTTCAAAATCGTATGGCTACAATCTTTTTTTCTATATCCAAAAATTACTCAGTTTTTACTTGGCTCTTTCCTCCATCCCTGAGAGTTATGATATTTTGTGTTATACAACAAAAATTTAGACCTGGCCTATGGACAAAGAGATATGGCAAAGACAGTTAATAGTACAAGTGTATATAGCCAGGTTATATTCTGTCTGTTTAGATCTGGAATCGACCAGAATTATGCAATTTCAGCTCGCTTTATGTAGTAATTACTTGCGGTGGTTCTTGTTAGGGTCTGGCTGATGATAAGTGCGCCTAGTTTAGCACAAAAAAAAATCGGATTTCTCTCTGACAAGATTTGACTCCAATTGAGAGTCAGATGCGAGTTTTATTCTACGAATACCTTTAGCAAGGATACGGGCGATAATTCCCTTTTCCTTCCTTTTGATCCTAAATTGATCAGAAATGAAACTTGTCATCCTGCTTTTGACTGTAATTGCTCGCAGCAGTTCCCATTTTATAATTCCCGTATTTGGGCTCGACCGATGCGCAATGCTTCCATTTTAGCTTCGCTTTCTTTGTTGCCATAATTTTTAGTTTTATTCAGAATCTTTGTTCATTCTAGAGGTAGCGCAATCGGTTATGCTCGTCTACCTCTTCTCTCCTCATTCGCTCGCGTACACAAACAACCATTGATGATGAAGTAAGCCTCTCCATGACATTGCTACATGGAAGGTGAATTGAGTAGCTTATTTCCAAAAGTCTCAATCACTTTATACAATCATGCCACAGAGTTCAAGGAATGAGACAAATAAATAACTTCTAACGAACGAATTGCCAGATAATCTTTTTAGTCCTTTTCCACGTTACTGACTGATCCTTGGTTAAAGAAATAGCAAAGAAAAAGTCGACAAAAAGGTTATGTATACGTTTATTGACACGTTAGCAGCATCGCGGTCTTGCCACCTAATTCAGATTAGCTTTACGCAACTGCAACCAACGCCTACCTAAATTTCGCCCTTCTGAACCACTGTACTGCAGTCAACCTGGCGACGTGACGTGTTCCAATGAATCGCCCTCCCTAACCCGAGTGTTCTTGCATTCAGCGCATGCTGCTATTCATTCTGCAGCCTTATAAACCTGTTTATGAGAAATTTTCCCTGGATTACGGTGCTCACGCTCAGCGCGGAAAGTCAAGATAATGATTTCACCCAAGTACAGAATCACACCTTTGGATGGGAGTTGAGTGTTTCCACTGCCTTAACTACATATTCGCAAGCCCTAATCAACATTGATTTATATAGCTTTGTAGGCGTAATCCTACCGAATGCAAAATCTGCCATCTTTGCTAAGAATTGCACTACAGCACAATCACAACCACAATTGTGTAATCCGATTTCGTATCGACGTAGAAAGTAGTTAGACAGCAAAGCAGTTATGTACATCCTTAAGTTATTTGTGTGTTTTAAGACTAATAATAATGAGTGCTATTAGAACTTAAGGTCGCCTGAACTGAGCCAAAATTTAGTCCATAGCATCTATCTTTTGGCGTAGTCATGGTAAGCAAGTACCTTTTTCATGGTCGCGAGGCCTGAACCCTACTTGGAACTCAAAGGGTACCCCATAATTAGTATTCAAGATGTTTGTTGATTCCGCAGCTAAAACTGATAACCATTTTCATGTTCCACACCCATAGCACTACTGTATAATTTGAGAGGGATTTCCATTAAATCATGCTATTCTTTTTAGCTTTAATGTTGGTAGCATTATGCAAATCACTACCATTATTATCTGCTTGTATGAGTGGTGAGTGGGTGTTAGGGGAACAGCAGTTGGTGAACACCGGCGGTGCCGTCAAGCCGTTGCTGTTTTTTAAGAAGTCACTAGATCCTCAATTAGCAATGGGGATGAGATGGATGCCGACTTCTTTCCCTTGTCATTAGAGAAATATAGTAGGTACAAACATAAACAACGACACCTTTTAGCACTTTTCTCACCCCACAGGACTACGTCTGCGAAACGTGTCCAATGTTTAGAAACAACGGAAATATAATAGCTGCTCCTACGAAGAAAACATTCACCTTAAAAATGCTCTCTGATCCAGTTTAATATACTACTAGAAATCACTTTTCCTTTGCGGTTACTAGAATAACTGTACCATGAGACAGAAAAAACGCACATAATTTTGTAATTAGCCCAGAATCAAACATTAATTCGAGAGATGCTCTATGATCCGCGTTCCTTTGCAAAGTACCACAATCCAATATGACAGCCTTTGAAGAGAGCAAGCGCAAAGGGAAGGGCGTGTAAACTCACTCAAAAGGCTTATCAATAAAAGGCACACTTCACTGCTCCTATGAGAAGTTCGAAATAGGCAAATAATAACATGCTCCACAAATCAAATCAAGCGATGCAATGCACATTTGGATGCAGCACTTAAGGCAGAGACGGATGAATTGGCCGCTCATTGTGACCTCGAAGGCGCTACCAATGTAGTAGATTGTTGTGAACAGGATCCATGTGTAGGAAGGAGCTAGGACCATGGCGTGGGTAACGTCGAACGATTCGTGACAATTTCCTTCAGCACAACAAAACTGAATCAAAGATTAATTCGCGAGGTGATCATGCCATACAGCGTATGGGGCAGAAGCATCCAGCACGAAGCAATTACTGGGGCCATATACATCTACACGATTCATAATCTTTTTAAAGGCGTCAAATTCCAACCTGACAGAACTTGAAGAGAACAAGTGAAAGGAAAAGGTCACGAATACCATGAAAATTTAAATGGCCACCAGCCGACTGGTACGTCGTGGGATCGCGTGCAAGACATGGAACGAAACACCGTGTCCACCAAAATGTCAGTGATAGTTCTGAATGCCATAGCTTTCCCACTCGCCTCTATGGTCCCACACTCAAAACAGTTAGGCACAGGAATTTCAGCCAGCTATTGATTCATTTACCAGCACATCACCTAGTCAACAACCCTGCTTGTGATGACCCTGAAAAGGCTCAGCGAGAAAGTGAGTCTTGCAGTCAAGCGCTTAATTAGCCACTTCATGCTGGCTAGCGCTTGGATGTTGGAAAGCACACAACTTTGCGCAATAATCACACCACCCAACAGCTCGTTCACTCACTCGTTATTGAGGGTAGCTGACTACAGGAAGTGACGAAATGATGCGCAGTTTCTCCCTATTTTGTCTTCTTGTTAAAATTACCCCCAGTTACACTAAGACATTTTCTCACTACGCTAAACGTACCATTGGCTTGATACAATATTCTCACGACTGGCCTCTGCGAGACAGGCTATAAAAATAGATGAACGGAATAAAACCCCATATAATCCGTTCTTTAGGGGTTAAAATGACCACGAATCGCCATTGGATAATGATAATTGCAAAAATAAAATAAAAAATATGCTTCGAAATTTGGAAGCATAGAATAAGGTGGCTCAAATAATAGCAGCAGACATAAGCTGTAAAGTTGCTTGACAGGACGCAGGCGATGGTACGACGTAGGGACCTCTGGTGTCCGTCCAGCCATCAAGGTAGTGCTACGTCGGTGAGGGTTAGTGCATGCGTGCTTAACCATAGTAGCGAGCCCGCGAGCGAATGCTGGCTTACTCGACTGCTCCGCTCAGCATTACCCTCCTCCTCTCTCATCCGCTTTCTTCCCTACTCACTCGTGCGCCTTTCACAGCCATTCCATTTCTTATCACGCATTTGCTCAACAGCCAATGAAGTTTTTCACGCTTTAGACTTTTACTGAATTCAGCAGGAGGTTTCATTTTGGCCCATTATTTAAATTTCTTGCATTCGTGTTTAGAAATACATACTTCAACTATTTTAGTGGGCTGATTTAAAGCATATTTAATTTCCAACAGCTCTAACTAATTCTATTTATTTAGAATCCAAATATGAACCACTTTATATTCTCTACGAATACTTCTTAGTTAATGTTAACCATATTGTCGGCAGATAGCTTAGCATTTTGAAGTGCAGGATAAATTGGAAATTTACGAAGCCCTCTCATATTTTCTCAAAGTTGTGCCATTTTGGCACTTCAGGGTGGCTGATCTATCTGCATGACTGACTGATTATTTAGTGGCACAGATATGGTCCTAAAAGCTGCTTTTTTGTTTCGCTGTTCGTATTCTTCAGGAGCCCTACTTCTTAAAAATTTTGGTATATTATGCCACTTTTTTATCTCGTGCTATCGTCTGTCAAATCCTCTAAGCTTTCTGTGACTTCTGGAGTGACTTTATCCTTATTTCGAACTCCGTATAGTCATCTCTCTTCTTACTTCCTTTTGTGAGATGGATCTAGGTGAAGGCAATCTCCACACCGTGGTCGGTGGCCTCGTATCACACGTATCCACTGAGGGGATGCAAGGATTACTGGGCATCTTAATGTACAATCTCTAATCTGCCAAGATGTTTGGTATCGAGTTGTAGGGTCTGCAAATTCGCATGCGCATCACAGTGCATGTTCTTCACTCATGTAGATATTACTAGATATGGCTTTATTAATTACACTGGAAAATAAACGACTGGTTTAATGTTAGCAATAAAAGCTATAAATTTTTATTTTGATCAATATTAAATACAGATTAGTTTGAGCAAACACAAATAACAGCAAAATCCCTGTTATTCATGCCGCATTTGTTTCATTGTTTTGAACGATTCCACATTTTACCTCAAATCTCCGACACCTTAGTAGAAACCCGTGCCTGCGTGCAATGACGAACAGGAAAATCAACAGTCGAAAACGCAAAACGACCTCTTTTTAGGCGCATGTCTATTTCCAAATCACTTGGATGAGTGTACGTCTTTAAGAGGTAGGTTAAGGTAGCTCGTTGAAGAGCCTCATAACACAAGCGAACAAATTTTGATCAATGCACTTGCATTTACGCTTACAAATCGCTTAAGAACGTAGCTTCCCAAACATACACGCTCATATGTTGCTTATGCAACGCTATTGCCTCATAATCAAAAGCAATCACACTATCGATGCAATATGGTGTGACATAATGCAATACGTTGCATCTCGAAGGTTCTGTAAGGTAATGAGCACACCGGACAACGCAGATCCAAGATTGCTGAAACACGTTAAGCATACGTAGCATAAGGTTTCAAAGTCGTGATGCATTTTATTTGAGTTGACTAATAGTTGACTGGGTTCTCGTCATTTGGACTACAACGGGAGTTGTCCTGCTTAAAACGCCGTGTTTATTCTCAGGCTGCCATAAAAACTCTGTGTTAACACATTTTCGCACAAGTTTAAGCTCTAAATTATGTTTGAAATCATGTGTACGGAAATAATTGCATGCGGAGAAGTGTTTTCAAAAATGAACGGCACTTACAAAGATGGTCGGGAGCCAATTGCAAGAGCATTAGGATGACCCATCTGAATTGAGCGAAGCACACTGTGCATCTGTAGACATGCGTTTTAGTGAAGAGAATATAGAGCTGCGCGAAGCTCTGTAAATGAGACTGAGATAAATTAAACGGGTAAGCAAGGGTATCTTCCATATCTGCTGTCAGTATTATATGTGGTTAATGGGCAGAGGAGCAGGGGATGCGTGCAGAGTCAAAAACTTGTATTTTGCAGGCAAGTGATTCGAGCATATTTGAAAGATAAGAAGTTGTTCTTTAAGTTAGACTTGCCAATGCCTACCAATGCAAAATGCATGGGGCTAAAATAATAAGTTATGGGTTGGCTCATCAAGTAATCCAAATCCCATTATTGCTAAAGATTTTTCCGATCCTCCCGATTCCTCTACACCCATTAATCTATGGATGTTGCTTTACTAATTTTATTAATGAGAAATAGCAAGGAATAATTTTAAAAATCGGTGGTCTACCTATAAAATATATGCCTGCTCGTTGGCGTGCCCTTACCTTGGCGATTTTCAAAGATCGTAACTGATGAGCATATCGACGAGATCGCTTTAACAGCAGAAGAGCATTTATTGATCATTAGCAAATGCAGCAACGTGAGTTCACATAAGTGAAGTTCGCGACTGCGCTTTGGTCGAAAGGATGAAAACCCGACTAGTAACCCAAGGATTCGAAATTGACTGGCAAGATTATCGGCAATGCAAGCGCTACATTTCTAGCGTATCGAATGCAGCGCCCTCTTTAACCCAATGGGAAGAGGCTGGATGCAAAACTATGCTCGCCAGGGTGTGCGTAGTCAGAATCCAGTGTCAAGACTGATTGCTGTCAAGTTTGATGCAAATCTTGGTAAAGCTGGTCATCACATAGTGAAAAGGAGCGAGGGGAATTCACTATGCAAGGACTCCAATGTAGGAGAAACATGTTTGATCCTTTCCAACGGTGACTTTACTCAAGTGAACTTTTAGCTTAGGAGTGCTGAGCAAAAGTTCACTAGGCTGGTTATGGTGAGAGGAGGAAGAGGTGGAGACGAAGGCGCTAGTCGTGGTTGTCTCGCCATCAGTGCTGGTGATGCTTCAAGTGAGGGTGATGGTGGTATGACTGGGAGACTTCCACATTGCTTGCTCCTGCAAAGACATCTGCGGAGAGGAAGTGTTCAAACCGCGGATATATAGTACAACCTCTGCAAGTGATAAGACACGTGAATCGGTGTAAAATCCGCATACGCGTGAGTAGACAGCATCCTGCCAACTGACACCCTCGAAGGCGGTACTGTCTGTTGAAGCATAGAACGGTGGTGGTGGTGGACAATTGCACACTAATACATCACTTCTTAATGTGCAAGCAAATTATTGATGAGTCAAAGTGAGTTGCTGGTCAGTCCGTCAAGAGCGGACAACGACCTTAGAATAGGAGAGATGACGCGAATTGCGAAGCAGTATGTAGTCGCAGCTGCGTGCGTGAGCGTGATATGTATTTGTAGATACAAAATAGAATCATTTAGAAGTGCTTTTCAGAGTGCGTGGTGAGGTGGTGGACAAAAGGAAGCAAACTTAAGGGTGGCTTCGTTGCCTCACTGAGCTTCTCGCCCCGTCATTTGAGGTCACTCCAGTGCCGTTAAATTTGCTCATGGGTTAGAAGGGAGGATTAGGGAATAAGACAGAGTAGAATGAAATAGAGAATCCGAAAACGGTGCAGATGGTAACAAAGTAAGTAAAGGGGCAAACGGTTGCAGTCATTATGTGTTAGTGCTGAGTGATATGAGCTTCTATTTGTACACCAGACTTTCTGCATTTTGACGTACTGCTGCATTGAAACGTGTGCAAGTCCCCTCAGTCACCGCCATGATTTCACTGTCCATTCATCCGCCTTCTCCATACGCTTCGAGCCTTATTTGCATCAACAAATACGGTCGTGCACATTGAGAGAGTTCTTCGCTATTAGGTCAGTATTCCTACGAATAAAGATGATGACGCGTGGTAACATACACACTCTCTCGGCTTCCCAGCGTGTCAGATGAAGTCAAATCGCCAAAAATGAGTACTCAAGTTGGGATTAAGCATATTTTCGTTTGTATACATTTTGATTGCTTAAGCGTTGGCTCGTAGGTGTTATTCTCACACAACCCACTGGAATGCAATGGCCAACCTCATAAGTTGATCAGAAGAAGAAGCTCGAGGCAAGTTAGAGGCCATGTTTAGCCCTCGATGTGTGAAAAGGAGCTGCTTTTGACACTTGCCTTTGCGCTGTGGCAAAGTGGGCTGTCTTTTGAGCTGGGTTATAAGTCCTAATCCCTACTAAGTGCGCCACGTATGTTACGCTCGTGTATTGTCTTCTTTCGGCTTCAAGATAGCTCTAGAACGAGCCTGATCATGCACAAGCATAGCAACAATGCGTATTTGTAAAAACGTTACGCGCCTGCTGTTGTAAAATCCTTGTTAGATTGTTTTGTCAGCACAACTTATCAGGGTAAGCACAATTTAATTAGAATACGATTTTTAATTTAAGCAGTGCATATAGGAAGTGAGGGGAATGAACGTTGTTAAATCAACTATAGGTGAGCGTTTTACGTACTTATTCACAAACTTAGTTGAGAATAATTAAAACGAATAATCTAACGAAACTGAAACAGACAAGATCATTCCATTGCTTGTGGTGCACTTGCATCCGGTGGGATAATGCAAAGGGAGAAACTGTTTGAGGTATCTGATGGTACATGCTGGCAGGTGCTCATGGAGCATATTTAAAAATCACCATCAGGTGCACTCCCTAGATTGGCAATTAAGCACTGAGGTTCCTTGAGCAGATGCTGCTATAATGTGCCGAATCAGAGACCATCTGCTCCTGGAGAAATAATTCGACAAGCGAAATTGCATCTGTAGTCATTTAACTTGTTCAATGACAACCTGCTATCATTTCGCTTGTGATAGCTGAGATGTGATGTAGGTTTGGTACAAAACCTTAGTGTCAGTAAGTCTGCAGACAAGCTTTCCCGCTTTCTTATGAGTGAGACAATCCTCCTGGTCAAGATCATCACCTTCACCTTTGAACCTTAAAAACGATCATTATCTGTGTCGACGATGAACTACTCGACTAGTATTCAGTGGGAATTTTGAATTGAGGCGACAGATTGTGCTCGCCGAAAGTTAATGCAGCTGTCGAAAGCGTGTGTAGGTAAAGAGGTATAAGAATTTCTCAATCATGGATGATAGCTTCCATTTTACACTAACTTCACTTCGGTAAGGTCATTGGCAGAATTTTCAGTTTAAGGGCTGCCTATAATAAAAATGGACGTTAGCCACTTACTGAGTGGCAAGTGGCGATTTTGTTAAAATTTATGCCATGCGTTTCCTTGATCCAGTCAGAGCTATATAAGCCACCTAACTTGGAAAAAAATCCGCGTCTATTACGATTCGTTGCTCGCACTTATTATATAAATTGCCCAAGTCTGAATTCTGGGACCAGATCATGCCAACGTCGAAATGCTTACACAGCTTTTGTTTAGTTGAGCGCGCAAGGCTGATAAATACAAAGCTCGCCTTGTCTGTTTCTGTGACTATAGTTACCTTATCGTCTTGGCTGAACCCATCTATTTTATCGTCTTCCGATTAGCACACTTCCCGAAGCCTACTGCCATTCGATGTCTGCCCTACTCGTATGAGGCAATAATGTCCAGCGTCTCTGTTTTATCGCCACTCTTATTGCGTCTTTGTTCTCTGCTACGAATTCAATAGTTGTCAACGTTTATTGGCGTGGCAGGTGCCATACCAATTTCGAAGGACTAAATTGTGCTTATCTGGCAGTGCAAATCTCCGCTCACGAGGTTATTATTAGAAATGACCCTAATGCACACCTTGGAATGAACAGATCACATCAATGTTCGCAGTGAAATCCTGAGAATTTTGATGCTCAATTTTATTGACAGTAATGACTTGTGTCATGTTGCATTATAAAACCTCAAAATGGGCAACAACATGCTATTTTTACAACTCTGACCCTATTTCCCATGCTGCATCCATTCAAATACGTTGTAAAATTTCTTATTTTTGACTCAATTTTCTAACGCTTTGATAGAAACCCACCCTTGCGTGTAGCAGCGATCAGGATAAAAACAACGGAAGTAGTAGTTGCAATATTCCTGCCAAACATTAAGCACGTATCTACTCGCAGAGCACATAGCCAAGTCTACATCTGTAGGTGGTAAGCTGAGACATCTCATTGGAGAACTCTAAAAGCAAGCAAATCGATTTTGGTTATCGTATTTGAAAATGCGTGTGCATATTTCATTAAAATGCCTAGTGGTACACAGATACACGCCCAATTGTCGGTAATGTGGCATTACTGTGGCATCGTCTAAGCTATCTACAATACCGATGCGGTATGACGTAACGCAATGCAATACGATGTTCGCCTTATCGCATCTCTCTGGCGACGCCCAATTAATTTTACATGGTCAGACCTTCTCCAAAAATTCTTTGCGATGTGTATATTTAAGACCTATGCACTGAGTGCTTTAAACTTACTGGTGATTATTTTAATATAAAAAGGCAATAAATTGACATAGGCATTGCTAATACTTGCCGATTTCGCTCACAAAATTGTGAGTGTATGCGTTCCACTAAATACATTGTGCCAAATGCCTGCAAAAACTTCCAACAAGCAGTCGAAGTACCGATGGAGCAAGCAACACAATCGCCATTTTTTCTCACTTTCTCACCTCCTCCCACCTATCTAATACCTCTCATTCTCCTTTCTGTTACACCGTCCTACTCTCCGATCTGCATTGTAGACTGCCAGTTGCTCTCGACCACCTAGAAATCGGTCTCATTCGAGAAAAGAATGTTAATAAAAGATGATAAGGAGAGTGAAGGAAACATGAAAGGCGATTTCATGGAAGAATTGCCTGACGTTTAATTCCTGGTGTTCTCATTTCATCACCCCCTCATCATGCACTCGAGTGTCCTTCAGCCAACGGAATGTAAAGAAGACCATTAAAGTTTGTGCGTTTAAAAATTATCCATGAGGTTAATAAAGAGCTCATTCTTGGAGGTATTCAAGCAATCCTAGCCCTCCTTTACTTTAGTTGTGAATTCGTATGCGCCGGCTTTTGCCCTCTTTTTTCACGGTCCTACTCATATGCAGGAAGGACCTAAATCTAGTGACCTTAAGTTATTACTACCATCTGGAAAAATTGTGGATGCAAATTTTGAACGCTTGTTCGTCAAAATGTGTGGTCACCATGCTTAATATGTAGTTAGGGCGAATGAATGAAGAGATGAGGTGATGGATGGTTGGATACCCAACAAGTGAATCGGCCGATTTCTGGTTAAGGCAAATGAAGTTCAGGCAGAAGGGATTAGAATAAGGAGCACTGTAAAGCTGTAGCAAAGATATTGCTTAATTGTTAGCAAAGTAGGAGGTGAACATCTTAGCTGCACATCGACTGCGGTGGTCTGAGTATCTAGCCGGGGAATGGTGTGTGATTTTGAAGTGAATTTAGATGAATGAATGGGACGATTCGCACCAGTCATCGGCTTTGTGCGCAAATAAGAAGAGAGGTGATCCCAACGGCAATGGTGTCTCTCAGCAATTCTACTAAGTCCGGGATTTCGTTTCACTTTGTAGTGACTTTTGCTTTCCGCTACCACCGATGCAGATCCTGGTCTTTTCTAACGGGAAGACGAAGTCACAAGACTTTGACGGCATGTGCGCTGCTGACGTGTGTAAGGGATGGGTGACAACCGGTGTGGCTTGTCTGCCCTGTCGACAAGCGAAGGCACAAAGCTGGGAAGTTAATTAATATCCAATTGCAAAGAGGTCATTCCCTACTATCCTAAATATTCCAACACCAGAAATTTGATTGCCTTATGCCGAAGCGCGACTTCGCACACACTGTGCGACCAAGGATTCAAAGGCTTCTAACTTCAATCCTACTGGAAAGTCCTTAAATATTTCTATCTAGTTTGAATGCCTCTTGACTGTGAAACACTCCCATCAATCATTGCTAGCAGCTCACTCTCCGACTGCCAACCGCTCATTTTCTCACCACCATTTTACCTTTTTCCAGACGTAACAAGATGCTTGTACTTGTATATGAATTGAGAACCCCACCGTGGTTACTTTGCGAAGTGGGATAACCAACTGAGAAAGTGCTGTAAGCCGTTCGTGTGCTGCATAGCGGTAGTTAATATCAGCGAAAAGTGGCCAAAGATGCTTAAGCGGTTGATAAGTCGTAAGTTGTTTGTGCAGTACGTGTAATATTGTTACAGCGTTCAAGGCCACCTCTTGTTCGGCTCATTAAAACAAATCACACAGACGCGCTTGCATAAATTGCATGCTGCACACGCAGGACTTTAATAAGGCTTTCATTTAAATTAGTACTATGTGGTTCTTTGAACGTGCCTTTGGGTGTCAAACGAGCAGATGTCTTCACATTAGAGGCTACGGAAATGTCATGCATCGAAGGAAGAAAATATTCTTTTTCTCTGGCGATAAACGCCATTCAAAGTGTGGTTTTCGATGTATGGGAAAAATCAGGAATTCGTAGGAAGTGTCGGTTGTGTTTTCTTCTAACTTGTTAACATCACATATAGTCACAAGGAGCAGATAAAATGGTGGCTATTATCTATGCAGCAGCATATGTTCCCTCTTCGGCGCCAAGCATATCAGTCTCAATATCTCCGCTGATACGCCTAATGAGTGCATGGTTCATTAATAAGAGTAGAAAACTGCATACCTAACGATACCATCCGGAGACAAATTTAATTACGTTGCTGGCACACCCATTATTATCCAAAGCAAATAATGCTTCTTCAACCGCGCCTCATATCCAGTTTTGCGTTTTGCTTGGTTTTAACATTCGCTTCAGAATAGCTTCCTTGATTATTATTTGTGCAGTGAAGTTACGGTGAAAGCCCTCAACACTTGCGCACATTGGTTCTTCTGCCGCAAAAATACGCAAAACCTTTTAGTGATATTCGCAAAACGATACTGAGCATGCTATGAGATCTTCTCTTAGTTCATATTGTACTCAAGGAGGCCGAAACGCCTGCGCCTTGTACCATTTGATGGTCCATATTAGGCGATTTGCTTTGGCACGTTGGTTCAATAAGTGTGAAGATGTTGTTTGATGACATCAGCACGCAACGCGGTCGCTGCCTACCTCCCGACAAGCGCGTTGCGTACCAATACTCTCCTGTCACTGGTTCCGTTTAATCTGATTGAAGGGCATGGGGAAATCATCAAACAATCACATCGCCAACTTCAGTCCAAATGGTTAAGTAGTAAGAGTTCAGACTCCCACTGCGAAAAAAGAAATGTCACCACATGACTGGTTAAGTGGTATTCGTATGAAACACTTTGACAAATCTTGTAAGCATCACACTTAACTTCGAAGCAAATGTCTTACCACTGCGGGACAACAGGGTGCAAACGAATGCATCTCGCATAAATGATGAATGGCTCTGAGCTAATTCTCTCCCATGAATGGACGGCGTGGCCCCTTACACACGATATTTAAGAAATAAATGTCAAATCAAAAAATTACGCATTTTCTTTGGCTAGAAACACCAATGCTTGCCAACTTTAGTGGTATAAGGTAGTCTAATTTTGCTGAAATAACCGTATTCGCGGTACTACGTATCCCTTCTTAGAGCTATTGGAATGACACAGAACCTGCATCTACTCTTACCGCCATCGCAGACAAAGTGGTTCATAAATGTCAGACTACAATAAAACCGCATAAATCAAGCACCACTGCTGTATTAGTTAAACTACTCAGTAGAGCTTGTGAGCAATCAAATTGCTACAGGACCTTTCGCCAGACATTTCCGTTAAGTCAATGCGCGCATTCGACTTCTACACATGCTGGCAATTCTGAGGGAGGAACTGAACAACTTGTGGCGTCCCTTCCATGGTGTCATGCATCCACGAGAAATGCTTCACCGCTATCGGATCGAAAGCCAGAACAGAGGAGCGTTTACTGATCATTAGTCATTGGCATGTGGAAACTTGCATAGAACGCAATGTCGTGTCTTTCATGACCCATACATTCGACTTAAATGTGTAATTACCTTAAAAACACCATTTTTATGCATGGTCATTTTGATCACCAAGATAAGGCAGCGAAAAGACACTTTGAATCGAATCTAAATATACGGATGTGTGTGTAAATGTCTCAGCTTCTTTTGCTGAATACAAGGAATTTTACTTCTGCGAAATAATGGTCCCATTCATCTCTCCTTTAACTCAATGCGAGCAGAGGATTAATGCTGTGCGATGGTGTGGGGACATCGGAAGAACTGTAGAGCAAATAGCGTGTGTGGTTTGGGGGTGACATCTCAGATGGCAGGCCGTTGGCAACAATCCTTTTAACAAAAGACACTGTAAATACTAGGAAGTCTATCCTTATTTAAGGAGCTTTCTTAGGTATTCAGTGAGCTTCAATATAAGGATACTTATTCCTGTTGGCGGGTTTGCTCAGAATTACAAAGCATTAACAAAGCGACTTAAAATGGGACTAATTAATCAATAAAAATTAAGAAAAATGGGGACTGCTTAAACAACACTAAGACATCTTGTTTGCACATCAGGCTCCACTAGGCATAACCACTTCAAATATTCTCGTACCAAGCATCGATGATCGGGAGAGTAAAATACACCACTCACCAACTCTCGCAATGGAACATCAGAGATCGCAGGCTGCTTGAGCCATAGTAAGCTATATAAGTGATTGAGTTAGCTTACTCTACATACAATGCAACTAAAAGCCTTTCTTAGTTAGGCATTCCAAAATACAAGCATAAAGGACAGCCAACCTGTGCTAAGTGGTGAAAGCAAAGGAGCTTGACAACAATTTGGTCCTCTGCTTGGTGTCCACACCTCCAGTGCCTCTGCACTTATCAAGTAACGGCTAGATTGAAAGCCTTTTAGTGCCGTTGAGGAGAAGGAACCTTCGTAATATTGTTGACAACGCAGATGGCAGTTCGTTGACAACGCTGTAAATACCAGGAAGTCCATTTCCATTTTTAAACAACCAAGTTAAAAGAAGGCGAACGTGCATGCCACGCTAACTAAACTGCAACGCTGCTCATCAGTCTGAAGAACTAAGAAGCAAAACGGAAAGGAAACACGAAAACAACCCTCCAGCGCTAACATCTTCGTTGCTGCTGCCAAAAACAAGACCTTTTATAAATTGTTAAGACTTAAAGTTGTTTTTTCTAAAGCGCATGTTATCAAAGACAGTATAAAACGCTCCTTACAAGCAACAATTATGAGTGACAATCTGTGTGGGTCATGCATTCAGCAACGATGCATCCAAAGCTTTTTTGCTAATCGAATTTTACCCACCATCGCTCGATTTCTGTTAGCTGTAGGAGCAAGCAGCAAAGAATTGTATGCGGCAAAGTAATATTTGGTGAATTATTTATTGTGTTTTCGAATTTAATAGACGAAACATTGTATTGCCCTATGAGATGTGGTCTGCTCAAAGCATTAAATGCATCAGCACTTCCATTATTGACATGCCACATCTTAAATGTTTTAATGCTGAGTAGACAATTTTAGATATGGTGGACATATTGAACGGATTTACATTTAAGTGTAACGTTTGGCTCCACTAATGGCACCGCTCTCAAATTTTACCCTGCTTAGCAATTTTTAATGTTTATTTCGGCAAATTATGCTTATATTCCTCATAACTTTGTGCGGCGGATGTAGAAATGGTGTGGATTAGGTGGAAAAGTCAGCACCATTGTTGTTGGCATCATCCAAGGGAGATATGATTGGCAGTCTAATGCTGCAAGCTGCCTCGACCCTCCACAGCATGAACAAGGCAACTTTCCCTGACTTGTGTGCATCACGTTTGAGTTTAATCTAACAGCCTTTCGAACAATTGATGTGCTGCATTCCGGTAGGATATCGTGAAATTCAACCTTTGCAGAAATACATTTGTCATTAGCTGCTAATGAAGGCTACTTATTCTTCCAAAGCAGGGATGCATTTCATAACACAGTGGCTTCAAGGAACAACAATCGCAAATAAAGCGGTCATTCGTCAAGCATACATGATGGTAGCCATCGCAATAAAATGCAATGTCTGGACAATGGGAGTAGCATATCTGGAACAAAATCATGTGCCACAGTGTCACAAGTTCCCATGTTTGTCGCGCTCTACGTTGATGTCGAAGGCAATTATTTTGTGTCAAACTTGCTATTAAGCCCGCCAAAGAAGAGCGCCCAATATTTGCCTCGCTAATAACTCATGCTTAATTATGAAAGGCAAATGTTTGGTGAATGAGTCCTGACTGCTCGGTGGAATATGACCACAACAGCGGACTTTAAGGCTCTAAGATTTCTCATTTCCGTGCCTTCTTTGGGACGATTAGCTTAAAATATTCATCAGATTGTACTAAATGAAAAGAAGCACTAATTCTGCCAGTTACGACATTTGGTCAATGGCAGGCCGTATATTACCTCATTGGCTTGACACCAATCAAGTCTTCTGCTTGGTATCCACACCTCTGGGGCCTCTGTATTTATCGAATAATGGCTAGATTGAAGGCCTTCTAATGCCGTTGAGGAGAAGGAGCCTGTAAAATTACTGTTAACAACTTAGGTGGCAGGCCGTTGGCAGCAATCCTTTTATCAGAAGACACTGTAAGTACTAGGAAGTCCATCCTTATTTAAGGAGCTTTCTCAGATATTCAGTGAGCTTCAATATGAGGACGCATATTCCTGTTGACGGGTTTGCTTAGAATTACGAAGCATTAATGAATCGACCCAAAATATGACCTGGTAATCAATGAAAAATAAGAAAATCTGGGACTGTTTAAACGAAACTAAAATGCTGCGTTCCCAAAGCAGGCTCTACTAGGCATCACCACTTCGAACGTTCCCGTACCAAGCATCTATGATCTGAAGGGAGGAATATGTCATTTCATCAACTTTTGCAAAGAAACATCAAAGATTGCGGCATGCTTTAGCCATAGTAGGCTACATAAGTGATTGAGCCAGCCTACCCTACATGAACTACAACAAAATGCCTTTCTCACTTGGGCATTTCTTAGCAAAAGCATAAAGGACAGCTAATCTGTGCTAGATGGTAAAAGCAATGGAGCCACTAATGTCTGCAAGGAAGAAAGAAATTTAGACATGAATGCGGCCAGCCAAAGTTTTGCTCCACCAGCCGCGACCGCATATGAAGCGTAGATCAATGCACCCATCTGCCGTGACTTTAAGAACAGAATGAAGCAACTGTCTTTTACTGTACATCTCCTATTCATGTAAATCGGCATTCCTAAAAAGACAAAAAGTTACCGTCTTTCACCATGCTCTGACATCGTGAGTCCCGAGTGGTGGCGAAGTGGAATGTTTACCTATCCTTATAATTGATGCAACTTTTAAAGCACTGCATGAAATGTCCGGCTGGATAGAGTTTAATGCATTGTTCAAAATTATGGAGCATTAATATTAGTGCGAAAGGTGGGACGACTCCCCATCGTGTAGGGTCCCTCTGTAGCTATGGCGGTAACACAAAACTAGTAGCTGCATCAGCAGGAGTCGCACATAGAGCGTTCCACTTTTCGCAATAAGTTGGAGGAATTGCTTTCAAAAAGAATCAAATGAGTGTACTCTTGTCAACATGTAAAGATACATAAAAAGCCCGATTAAATCGCTGAAATTCCTCAAGGAAATGAAGGTCGGAATGTGAGGTATGCAAAGAGCACGTGTATATGTGTGCTGCTTCGAAATAAGCCTGAGGCTGACGGTGGTACTTAAAGTGCCAGAGGTGGAGGGGATAGACCACTCTCGCAGTATGTTTCACCTAGAGCAAAAATTGCAAATGGTGCTATGATCTACTTAACTCGTAGTTTTCTTGACGTCAAAGATTGATTTGATGGTCATGATGATTTGAAATTTGTTTTCTGACTTGTTGGTTTTTAAAATAATCAATATGAGTGAGTGCCAAAATCCTCCCGAATGCAGTTGAGATGAACGGGTTCGAAGCATTCAGGCAGAATGCATGCAACGCAGCTCAGCAGTAAAGAAGCAGAAAAACGAGGCCTTGCTTAGGCGATCCATCGCTTGGAACCACTAATCCTATTGTGTGGACTGGTGAAATCGTACCTTCACAAGGAATCCATCCACCCCTGTTGTGAATCTGCCAGGACCTAGTCCTCATACAGTCCTAGGAATATGAACCCGTTTCTGGATTTGCCATGCAGTGACTGCTAAGCAGCGTTTCCGTGGTGTCGGTATTCAGCCCCAAAATTTTAGCATAACTAAGGTGCTGAAGGAAGACAAGACGTGGTAGAGTAGAGTTGTGACGTTAATTGCCCATCTCACCTCTTCACAATAAAATGAGGCCTTCGGCCTAAATTTGTAGATAACCTCCGTTCCAAAACAGAGGCAAGTGAAAGGAAAAGCGTCACTATCTTCACATTGTCAGCTATAAAATGACCGACTGGCGATTGCGACAGACTTACATGCTACTTTGCTGCGAAACGTTGCTGACGCTATGGATCTAAACTAGATATCGCCTCCCCAGTACGGTTATCAAATCCTTAGCCTACACAAGGTAGGTGACAATAGGCTTGCGATTCTGAGGACCCGTCGCCTTTATTATTAATAACGACGCTTCCAAGCCTAGAGGACTTGTTTCGCCAGTCAAATCTTTTTCTAGTTTGTTAGCAGCAGAGATAGTAGACCACTTTTATTTTGCTTGCCGACAAAATACAAGTTCCAAATAGACACATGACTGTGTCAACCATCGTACGCATCATGCGCTCGGAGTAGTTGCAAGAGTAGAAGACAAGCGGAACATCAAACCTCAAACGCTTATTTCAGACCAAGGAAAAATCAAAGTCCGTCTGTCAAAATCTGTCGCATACTCCATGCACCATCAAAAAATTCCATTTTAAACCAAGGCCTTCCATGAGATCCATGTTGGGAAGCAACTATTATTTTAAGTTCATGGCTATCGGAGGATTTCAAAAATTTGTTATTTCTAACATGTCTTTAATTTAGCTGGCTTCAATTCTTCCAAACAAAGCTGTCATCTCGGCATGTCATGCTTCACAGTTCTCGTCCTCTGAGTGAAGTCCATTAGGTCCCACCCGCTCATCTCACCTGCCCACGCAAACTTTTCCACCTGCAGTTCCCATTATCTCCCTTTATTTGCCTTCTTTCTACAGCCACTCCTTCTTTACACACATCTTGCACAAATTTCACTCCTGCTTCTCCATTTCTCCCTTCTGCAAGTAGTAGTATTAGCAGTAGGTTCCCCTGTACCATTGCCATTCACTCCCTTCCTTCCTCCATCCACCTACTTATCTGCATGCACCTACAGAGTGCTAATTTTAGTGACCCTAACTCAAGTCACCTCTTCAATCCCACCATTACCACCACCACTTATAGACTGTTAGCAAAATCCCTCCTCGCCTCCTTCATTTAATCACGCATTCATTCATTCACTCATTTTATCCACTTCTACTTTTTTTACTGAAGTTAAATCGCTCCACAAGTTAAACAACTACCTGTCAAAACAGTTGCTTTTCTCCCATAATGATGCTGGTTCACCTCATAATTTGCGTGTTCTATCTTGTCGTCACACATATGTGGCATACATATAGTTCCAATTTACCATTTCCTTTTAGAATCCTACCACTGATGCTGCTATTTGTACCTCTCACATAAATTAATGCATATATGCCTACCTGGCTGTCTCTTCTTCCAATTTCGTCCTACACCCAATTTAGTACACCGTCAACCAGCTGCCAAATCTCGTTCCTTTTATTCCACTTTGGTGAGAGCCAAACGTCTATCAAACAAGTTCTTGTGTTTTCGATTTGTATTCTACTCTTAGCTTCATGAAATCATAGTCCTCATTTCGTCTCCCTTTGCTCCTGCTGCAGCTAGTTACTTTGTTCATTTTCCAAAATAGCTTGCCTTCGTCCTTTCAGCTAGGATATGCTGCAGTTAGACGCTCACCGTCCAATATTCGTCAGCGGTATATTTAACGCAGGATTTTCACTGCTTTCCTCACCTGTAATGCGCTCTGCTCTCGTTTGTTCCCTTCGTGGCATTGCTTGCGCTTACTTGGGTGACCAGCTTGTAGGCAGTGCCGTCTCGGCACAGAACGTGACCCACAGTTCACTCTGTGAAAACTACCTATCCGAGGGCACTCGATCCGACCCCTTCCACCTCCTCTTCGTTTGTCACTTTTACAAGTTGACGCGCTGATAACACGTTAACCCACCACTGAAAATCAGTGTGATGTCAAAGACGTAAGAATGTAAGTAAATTCTGAGAGTCTCTCACATGCTACCCATGGGGTTTGGAAAATCCCATCGCACCAATTGGTGGCACACAAGATGTGGCATTACTGACAGTAACACCAACCAATAACAGACGGGTGTGAGTTTAATGTCGCAAGAATGCGAGTGAATTCTGCAGACCCCTCAAAAAACAAAGGTGCGCTATAGATTAGCCCTCCAAACGATCGGTGGCACACAATTTGTGGCACAGTAAACGCTTAATCAACTACTGAATGACCTGTAAGGAAGGGAAGAAGCAAATGTGTGCAGATTTTACAGATTTGTCAAATGCTATCTATGACGAATAAAATTTAACTTCCGCTCTGATAAATAGCACACAAGTTAAGCATTGCTAACAGTTACACCCACCACCGACAGACCGGTGTGAGATTAATGTCTAGAGAATACGAGTCAATTCTGCGGGTCTCCCACATGCTATCTATGGCGTCCAGATTACCCCTCCACAGTAATTGATGGAACGCAGAGTGTAGCATTGCTAACACTTACTCTCATCACCGACTGACCTGTGTGAAGTGGAAGAGGCAAATATGTGTAAATTCTGCAGCTTCGTCAATTGCCAGCTATGCGCCTTAGAATATCCTTCTGCATTGACTAGTGACATACAGGATTTGCATTGCTAAATCTTACACTCAACACGGACAGACCGGTGCAGGTGCCTCACATGCTATCTATGGGGTTAAGATTATTCTTCCACACTGATTATTGGCACATGAGGTGTGGCATTTCTGATACTTACACCCACCACTGAACGACCGGTGCGAGATTAATGTCGAAAGTATATCGGTCAATTCTGTAGATGTCTCAAATGCTATCTATGGCGCGTGGATTAGTCCTCTTATTGATTGGTGGCACACAAGTTGTGGCATTGCTAACACTCACCCACTACTGCCATATGGATGTGATTTTTACGTCAAGCTCAACTGAGTGAATTTTGCTGGTCACCTACATGCCATCGATTGGGTCTAGTTTATCCCTTCACGTGAATTTTTCGCATATAAGGTGTAAAATTTTTAATGCTTGCACTCACCACCGACATCGGTGTGATTTTAAAGTCGCAAGTATATGAGTAAATTCTGCGGGTGCCCAATAAGCCATTTATGGGCCTAAATTATCCCTTCACACTGATTGGCGGCACCCCATTTGTGGCATTGCTGACACCTACTTACATCTCTGACACAAGCCGTAATAATGTGGACGAATTCTGCAGATCTACTACATGACTATATTGCGTTCTGGATTATCCCTCCACATGGATTGGTGGCACACAAGATGTGGCTTTGCTAACACTTATGCCCACCACCCACATACCGATGTAAATGTAAATGGTAAAATTCTGCAAAGAAAGCATAGAACATAATAGGAAAATAAGATAGCAGGTGGTTTTGGTAAAATCCAACATATTTCATGCTAACCAAAATAGGGGAGTGGGATGGAATGAAGCCTAATTGCGCCAATCTTCTTTCCACCGAAAATTACACCATCGCAAATTGGATGCGTCAAAATTGACAGCGCTTTGAAGTTCTTTGCTGTGTATTTCAGAATGGCTTTGTGATTTGACACTTAGGGTGAAGTGAGGCGTATTCCTTCGTCAATCGAAGCCTACTTCTACAGAAGGTTGTCAATGTGAGTGAGTTAACATTGCGGACCCAACAACGGATAAGACTCTAGTTTCATTGAAGGACACTTACATGTCTTGCTTATCTACCCACATTTCTACGCATATTTCTGCATTGACCACGTTACGACGTTGATATTAAAAGAAATTTTGCAAGTGTACTTGTCTAGGCGCATTTTTTGCTGGAAATCATCCATTATCAAGCATCAATTTTCCACCTCCTTTTCCCCGGACATCATTTATTTCTCGCATAAATGCGAGATCTACTAGACGTGACGATGGAGCCAGAAGGGCAGTCAGTCAGTCCTTAATCGGTACTACAGGGGCTTTTGGCTGTGATTTGGCCTCGCTGAACTAGCTTTATATCTCAAGGCTGCCTAGCTGCATCAATTCGCCCTCTGTTGACATGACATACAACTTGAGACCAATGGCGTCATTGAGCCTTGTACTTTATTTCAGCCTTTGCCTCTGCGCACCTTCATGATAAGTCATGTGGTAGCAGACCACTGATTTCAGAGCAGAAAGCAACACATTATTTCACGATCAACTACTTTGCGCATGTAGGAGTTGCCTTGTAGTTCAAGAACACGCATTTGATAGGCTGGTATAGTGGTGCCCAATCTTATAAATGCACCATAATTTAGACTTGTAATCCAATTCTTCGTAGGCAATGTCGTTTCGTTTGTATCTTATGCTGCTGACACTTTCGCACTTTGCGAGGAGCCGCATAGAACTGGGTGGTGAGTTTCAATCTACTGTATAATATTGATCAGCATTTGTACACATTTCTCACCGGTTAATTGCTTCCGTTCCTCTTAGGGGAGGCACTATGTGCGTTTACCTTTTAATTGCTGCATTCACTTGATTTTACCTCGTCATCTTCCATCCACTCATACATAGCTGCGTTTGTACCAGTTGACGGTGGCATTTGTGTGCGAATGACAATCATGTCACACGAATTAAATGCCGCATTTCTTATCTCTGCTGCGTTCCACTTAAATTATTAGCGTGATTCTCGGTGCATACGTTTCATTTCAATTCAAGCTCATACGTCATAGGCTAATACTTACAGACACCTGTCCCACAGATCAAGCATGCCGATTGTCGTATCTTAAAGGTAACTTGCAAGTAGTCATACCTCTTAATGCCAGTGCTTTCGTTTGGGAAGCACAAGTTTTTGGTATTCCTGCTTCGAAGTGATTCACAATGTCCGCAATAGTTTTGCTAAGCAAGATATTTTTTTTCGATTTACAGAAGAAGCAATAGAAGTAAAAATACCGCTTCCAAAGCACTTTCACTGGTGTTGTGTGGGAGCCCACACCATTACGCTACTTTGGGAAGTGGAACAGTTGGGCGAGCACTACGCGAACCAAATTAGACTGACTGCATTTTCACCTTCGAACCCTTTTTTACTCGAGAGCAAAAAAGGAAATTTTTCGAATGGGATATTCATTCTTTACGGATTGGAGTCCGACACACGATACCATGTGTTAGTAAACGCAATTACGAATGAGAGCTCTGATGTTATATTCTACGGATTCATTACAACATTGCCCACTGGTAAGATGGCAAGTGTGATTATGATATGCATCATCATGCCAAAGGCTGGCATGCCTGTTTACATAAGGAAGGTTGTGATGTTGTGCTAGTGCCCTATTTTTTTCATTTAATTGGCAGCACATTGTGAGCAAGTGGATATTGGATAAAAAGTATGTGCCAAGTGCCTAATACCCGTCCCAAAGGCATGAGATATATAGCCCAAAAATGTCTGCAATAAAATTCGGACTATACTCACGCATCAATAATGAACATCTCCCTCACAGCACGCCCGTAATTATGCTGCACACCCTCAAATCGTAAATTAGCGTTCACTTTGAGCAAGTGCTTGTTGCGGATTGGGGCAAACACATTTAATTCATGCTGCTTGCTGCTATCACCCTAAATAGCTTAGCATCAAATGTTCCGCATTTTCGCTCCGCATGGGGTCAGAATGCTTAAGTGGTTGCTATCATGCATTAAATATTTTTCCATTTTGCAGACGGGACAAAGGAATGGCCAAAACCACTCCCAGCACACTTCCGATGGAGTTTCGCGACGCCACAAAGCATTACTTCAACTTGGGATGTGAGGGCGTTGGGTGGAAACTACGCGAACCACATTAGACTGACTGTGGTTTCTACTCATCGACCTTACTTCTCCAGGAGTAAAACGGTAAATTATTCACAGGGTAGGATCACTCATGATGGGTTGGGGGCCAAAACTCGATACCGAGTGTTGGTGGACACAGAGGCGGCTGAACTATACGATGGATTTGTTACAACACCACCTCCAGGTAAGCTGGCAAGTGCGATTGCGATGTGCTCTACCACACCGAGAGATGACTTGTCTGTTTGCATAGGAAGAACGAGGGTATTATGGCGACCAACTGATCTGCCCAAGGGCCCATTCCGTCTGGCCCCCTCTGGCACGGCAATGAGGCGTGCTTGAGCTTACTTGTGCGTAAGTGCAAAGTGCCAACAGTTCGACCATGCCTGCAACCACGGTCTATTTCGCAAAATTACCAGACTCCTCTTTTCTCAACATAGGATTTCACGGTGCGTGCAATGAAGCAGTGTTACTCGCTTATGTTTAATTATTCCCGGTGTGACCCCTTTGATTAGACAGCTACTAAAAATACAGGCTTTTTATGCTCACCTTATTCTCTTTGGAGGCTAACATTTCCGCCAACTCAAAACTGAGCTTACATTGTGCTGCGAATTGGGCAACTATCTTATGCTTCAAATCCCTACATTTTTGATGATGTTCTACATTTTGTGCAAAAGGGATGCAATATTAGGGCACAAAATCAGTTCCGCTAGCAAATTTGTGGCAGTGTATTTAAACTGAACATGTACTTACCGTCCACGACGAATTATGCTGGGAGTACGCCAATGCAAGGAAATTTGGACAGAGCTCTTTCTAACGCAATTGTCATGCATGACGTCCAATGCTTATCGCGAGAGAGAAAACTTACTCAGACGACATGAAATTGTTTGTGCCTATTTTGGGTCCCACAGCAGACTTGGCATAACTACCTTTCACGTCAAATGAGAAAGGGTATGCCCAGCATGTCTAATCAACATGTTAGCGTGCACCATGAGCAACGGAACCCTTTCCGCTCTTGACTTTAGCATTACCGTCACGTTCCGCTGGAATTCCCTTTGATGTTAATTGTGCATTAAAAATGCTGAAATGATGCGACCATAAAATCAGGTGACTGTAGTTGGTGTATAATTACCACCTCTGGAGGGCATGGCGAGAAGACCCAGATTCCTCTGACGTGAACTAAATATATTTCGTCTTAAGATCTTTGTCTCACCTCGTACAATCTGCCCTGAATTTGGTTTAAGTAGGACCCTACAATACAATGAAAGCGTAATGTGGTTGTAGATGTGATGAGCTGTTGTGGTTTCACGTCCACACATCATGAAACACACGGGACCACCTCAAGATTTGAGTCTGATAGTATGCGCAGTTTGCTCTTTGTCAATTTTACTTATGCTGGACACATCACATACACAGTCCACCACCATTCAACCTTAATGTTCGATTAGTTATGTTCTGTCACATGCTAGTGGAAGGAGGTCAAAATGCTCCTCCTACACCGTCTGCATCAGCAAGGTCAAATTCAGGTGACATTTTAACCGTCATCTTTGTTGTTCTCTTTCTACGCTAGAGATTTTGACAAAATAAGCGGTACGTCGCCGAAACTGCATGGATTGAGATTTGCGACGATTATAGAGGAGATGGGAGCAGCCCTTCGGTGAGGGAGGAAGGCTGAAGCAATAATATGGGAACTGGCCTCACCGTTTGCACGACAACACTACCAGCTTTCACTTCACTCCTTAGTCGTTGCCTTCTGTTTTCTCCAACCCTCCTCGTTTCATTGAGAAATATTTAGAAGTCAGCTTTGACCTAGCAGGGAATGGGTGTTATTAATATCGTCTCATGTCACGGATTCGCCTCTTCATTGGTGTCTGGCGTGAATTCGATTTCTGACATGATTGGAACTTCTAGCACTTGCGAGTGCCGAGCCTACCGCATTGTTGACTATTGGTCCCATGCTTCGCTGTGCTGTTTAAGCTTGATTTCCATCCTCGCCTCTAGCAGTGCTTAAGCAGTGTTTTTATTCATCCGAAAACGGGGATATGATCTATCGCGCTGCACTATTCCATCCGCTCGAAAGCTTTGAAACGCTAAGCGCCATCTTTATTGCAACTTGTGCTTTGGGATGATGCTGGCAGTTCACACCACACTTTACCTTCACTGGCCCTGTTCGCTGAATTACCCTCCTATTTGGCTATATTATTACTGGCGACTCACCGATGTGCACTAATTGATCGACTCGATTGGGAAGGCTTTAGCTTTGCTCTCTAATCCTTAGACCTTAGGCTTTAAGACTGGCTGGGTGTGCTTTTATTGCTAGCAAAACTCAAAACAACTAACCCGTCTTTGCCATACTTCGAGTTTCTTTGGTGCGCCATCTGACGTTGGATTTGACGGGTCATGCTTCTTTACTTGGGGTTATCCTGTTCCATTTTACTTGATTTCTTGAATGAAATGTGAGATTGGTTGCCCATTGGCACAGCTGGACCGATAGCAGGAAATGGTGAAGCCTCTTTGCTTACCATGCACCAGGCATTAGCAATGTACTCATAATCTATGAGCCGGACAACATCAGCAGTGCATGCGGACGGCGAGGGCATCAAATCTGAGCATGTTGACAATCGCTTTAAGCGCAGTGTTGCAATAAAGCATATTCTGCACTGGCATATCATTAAACGGACGCACTAGTGTAAATTTATGCCGTGGCGGTTCCCTATTCTGCAGGACAAGCATTTGCATGTTTAAATGTGTGACTTACATAGCCGATGTGTAAGCAAAACCGTTATTAGGGTGTGTGCAAAACCATTTCTCATGCTAAGGGAGAAAACAACAGCTCTTTTTTGGAAGCAAATTTTTTGATTTACGAAAAGTGGGCGCAAATTTGTATTCAAATTGTGTGGTTGTACTGACACACCTCCTAATATTAAATGCCTCTAGATTGTGAATCACATGGCTAGGTGTAAAGAGATTTATTTAAAAGGAAAACAATACAGTTCTTGCTTCTGGAAAAGTTCCTTCTCTTTCTTCTTTTGCTCGCATGGCTTTCTATTTCTGTTTTGGATCTGGAGTGAATATCTTTTGCTACAGGTTCGCCATTGTCTTTCAATTATCTTCTTACTTTAGCTAGCATTGCGTAAATAGGTAGAGATTTTGTTTAAAAAATAGAGAAAGAATGCTTTTCAAACTGGCCCCGTTCTTGCCTTAGCAATCAAAATTTAGGGTTATTAAATCTGATTTTTGCCAAAAGGATGTTTATTGAAGGCCTGAAGTCACACAACAGGGTAGAAATATGGTTTTGTGCTTATTAAGCAGCCGTGGATAAGCTAATCCACGGTGTCCGATAATCAGGTCTCTCCTGAACGTCCTCTTGGTGAAATTGGAACACAATTATTGGCTTGCTTTCTTTGTCTTCTACGTCGTTGCATGCAGTTACTGCAGGCGCTAGACCAGGCACCCGACATTCTGTCGCCACCGCCGAATTTTCTCAGCGCGAAGAGCTATGCGTCTGCCTTGGATCCGCGTGCATCCATTTGCTAAGGATTCGGCTTAAATCCTTATCGACACCTGGTGAGTTTGCACGATGGCAATTACTTTATCATCTGCTTTGTTTGCAACGGATCCTTATAGGGTTTGCAATCACTGACAAGCTAAGATCGAAGGTGATAGGATGAGCCCACATCTTTGGAACTTACCTGATGTTCAGGTAAACTCTACGAGAGTAATAAGAATCCCTGAATTTCGCATCTTCTATGCTGAACAAGCGGAGGAGAAATTACCATGTTCTCAGACCTTAGAATCGTGCATCAGCAACGTCTTTGGGAAATCCTTGAGGTGCCATTTTAACAGTGGTCCTCAAACTGAACTTCACATTAAGGCTTTGTCAAAATTGGTACTTCCATAGTGAGTCTTCGTTGAGTTAGCCATTTACTATGCGTCCTTGCATTCACCGAGACTGTGATTCAGTTAGATTTGGTCAATAATACGAGGACTACCACTGCCTTACGCACTGAGCGAATTTTATGCAGTAGTCACTGGGCTTGGGATAATATGTCTAAAAGCACGTTTCGCTTGGTTCCCCTGTTCTCGCATGAACTGCACCTTGCTGTCTATCCGGGTTCCATCTGCCTACTATAAATACGGAGGTATCATTATTTCGGATACTGCACATGCATATGCATGTAAATATTTTGAGCAGGCCTCTAGTGGTCATTCCTGATCCTGTCTTCGTGTGCGCTGTTAGTTGCTTATTCCTGAAATACAAGGCATAATTAACCCCCACTTTTGGGTGCGGATTCAACTACTCTTCTGTCGTAAGTCCATTTTAAATTCAACCACCCTCTCTGTAAGATCTCTGTGATGATTTGGCGATACTTAGCTTCACCACATGAAAAGAGCATTTGGATCCAGCGCTAGACATTTTAGTGCGTAGTATCAATCGGGTCATCATGCGTTCTATGGGCGTTTTTCTGCCAGACTCTATTTGGGGTAGATCAGTTGCTCTCCACACTTCTTGTCGTGAGGCGAGGGATCTTTTGACCTCCACCGTCTTGGAACCAAGTCTTCCTGCAAATTATACTGACGACCTTGCGTGATACTTTTAGCCAAATCTTATCCAGATACAGCTCAGAGCTGATTCTTTCTAGAGCAGTGCAAGGTAACTGAATCGTAGCAAGATGCTTAATGTTGGGACGGAAGATTTGCTATCCGTAAAATCACAAAGATATGTATCGTAGGCTGATTGCACGCAAACATTTAGTGTTATGGCGTTTCCATACTTTGTATGTGGGTGCATGGTACAAAAAGCGTTGATCGGTTGTTATAGCCAACACAGATCATTACTCTGGAAAAACGATTTCAGGGTCTTTCAGGAACAGCAGGGTGGTTAATTCGTCTGCAAAATAGTTAATAATTCGAGTCACTAGAACAGGTCTACCCTCTTTGGCACCCATGTCATCAAGAATTCCTCACAACCTCGAATCGCAGGAAGAAATTGTGGAGGAGTCAGTGCCTACAACCGCTGAAGTCTTCGCCCCAAGCTCTTGGTCTTTTGGCCCATCAATACCTCCTTTAGCCACCTTATAGTTCAAATGTATGCAGAGGGCGGACGAGGTGCTCTGCTTAACAGTGGTAGTAAGAACAAAGCAAAACGGCAAAATAAAACTAAGCTCAGAATTTCTATTTTGTTCCTAGCCTCGAAGCGGCATTTTCGTCGCAGATTTCTACCAACCTTTCATTTCCTCTAAGTCCAAATTCAAATGTAGGTAACACCTGAATTCTTTTGTTCTCGCTTGGCTCTTATTATCCATTTGGCCTTAATAGTAGGAAATATTAGAAATGCCTGTCACTCCATGAAGGAATATGCTAAAATTAAATAAAAACGAAGCTTTATGCAGGTTGAATTAGAACGTGGCATTTGAGCACTGAGTCATACATATCTGCTGGCTTCTCAATAATGATTCCTGCAGTATCTTTCTAGCCGTGATTAAAAAAGGGAATTTTCAATGTTCGTAAACGCCTACTGTTGCATAATGGCTACCGTATACTACTAATATGCCCCAAACTTTTGCACTAAGCCTTATTGAATGTGCATTATTGACCCCCAGATTTGCTTTTAGCACACAATCCTACCAAGCGAGGATGTTAAAATAGCTTTGGATAAAGTAAAATTCAGAATGAGCGAGATTGTGCGCAGCAGATACCTGCTGCATTAAACCTATTTGTCGACGATTAGCCCATGCATATATTTCTATTAAACTGAAGAATCCAGGAATCAAGGAACTGGAGTAACTTGCGCGTGTTAAGGGTCATGGTAGCAGTAGCTAAATGTTTCTTCAACGCCCCACTGATACTCCCTGCTATGTTGATTTGCTTTTGTCCCGTGCACCAAGCCTCACAGTGATCTCTGCCACTGTCACAATCTCATGGAAAGCTCAATATACCCACTACATACGAAGCATCTGCTAAAACTTTGAGTTGAAACCTTCTCCATCACATCAGATTGAGTGAAATTAGAAATGCTTTCCTTCCCATTTTAAATGAGTAGACAGAATATTCTATGATGGCAACGACACCTGACTATTGGAGGAGGCAAAGAAGACATTCGAATTCCGTTAGCTTAGCTTGTAAATTAGAGCTATAAGGTGTAGATAGACAAATGTGTTTCAGCGGAGACCTCACTAGATCCGATATACCATACTGCTTGCGCCGGTCCGGTAACGAGTCTGTCAAGGCAACAGATGGTTCACAACCACTTGGATAGCGTCCATAGCATGAGCCAAACGAATGGGCCAGATTGGGCGGTGCTTACGATATCGCAATGCCTTTTGGGTGTCTGGTGACGATTTGGAGTAGGGGCAAGCAGACAAATTTTTAATAGAACATTAGGTTGACACTAGACCTTAGAAATTCTCAACCTAGCGAGAAGCCAAAGACATTTGCTTTCCTCTCTGCGCAAAACAGGGCCAACTCAAAATAAATTCGATGGTTAAATGTCAAATACCTGACCGCATCAATTCACAAGATCAAGCGAGTTGTATGCTGTTGCGTGCAAACAAATTGATTTATTTGGATCCTAGTGCGCTCTTACCCCTTGGACCCTATTTTTCCTAGTGCGCACATTAGCACACGTATTGGTCACCTTCTACGTTTGTCAACTATTGCAATCGTAAGTGTGCTTTGCTCACAGTCGCACGAGTATTTTGGCCACGAATGCATTCACAGCTTATGTTGAGCATGTCAATTCAAAAGCTGGCTCATTGACTTATGCAAAAGTAAATATTTACCGTATGAAGAAGCGCCTTTGAATTCAGCCTCCATTAAGTTCACTCCACGAAAGGTTTCCTGTCTGCAAACAAACTATGCACTCAGTTTCTTGCGATTCCTCACAGCGTACGCCGCATTAGTGATTTTATTCCCCCATTACTATGTGAAGCTTTGCGTGTTATTCTGCTTGTAAATAGCTCCAAAATCCACCTCAACCATTGCATCAGATCTGGACAGGGTCGCAATGCCTCCGCTGAAGGACAAGATTCGCATCCGATGAGGGTCCAACACCGCTGGCTGTAGCTGCCGCACTCAAAGTCACATCAATTTTTTTTCGGAACGCTAAGGAACACGGATTGTTGTAATCATCTTACATGGGTCAACTTGCAGTGATTCTTGACTTAATACACCCTTAAGCGTTGAAACTGCAATTCGCTGCATTTGCGGAAGGGTGGGGGCTCGTATCCGCCTTTAGAAGCGATGCAACGCGCTCCCGTAGTTGCGGATATCCGCTGACCGCCAGTCACCAAGAGTGCATTCGTAAGGAAGCATGCATTTCATAAAATAAAGCACCATTTATAAGCTTTCAAGATCGAGGTCAATTTTACCAAAATTTCCATGCTACAACCCTAAACCATCACACTCACGAAAGCTTAAAGGCATAAGTATGCATTTCTTATAAGCTGGGATTGTGATGTGCTTGCTAAATCACAAAATTTGAAGACGCGATTGCAATGATATGAAGATTTTTTTCGAATTACATGGGCAGGTCATGGAAAATACAAGGTCAATGAGGGGCATAAAAGGTATCCCGCTGTAAAGAAATGTAATTCTTTAATCTCTCAGCCTTATGCAAACTGATTGCACACTCTGTAAGTCACAATGCTGTGAATACCCGAAATTTCCTGTGATTTAATTTTGTGCCTTTTCAAATAAATGTTCAGATTTCTTTGGAGAGGTCGTAAATGTTGTCACCTTGATATCTGCTGCAATATTCGATAAACATAATGGTGGATTTTTCCATTATCTCACCTCTTTTCGCTTGCTTTTAGCTTCAAAACGCTTTGTGAGAATGGCATTGGCGTTAATAAAGCAAGTATTCGTTTTCGACTGGCGTTGTATGGACGATCATGTATGTAGATCGCTGAAATTGCAGAAAGACGACCACTAAAAATATTTTGCAATAGCAAAGAACGTGCAAGTTAAAGCTACTTGTAATATCGTAGAACCATTGTCAACTCCAAATCACTCAAGTCTCTCGATAAGAAGCTTTCTCTTGGATGGGATGTGGCAGGTGAGGTCTAATGCGTGTCTGCCACTCACTCGGCTCTACACTGGTGCTAAGGGTGTTGCGCGCCCAAAGTACGACGAGGATGATTTTTTCCGCACGAAGTCTTTTGTGATGGCCATGGAGACATGAGTGAGCAGCACGGGGTGCTAGCTTTGCAAGCTAGCCTTGTCACTCAGCACAGTACTTATGTGTGCTGGGATAGTCAGTAGCCTCCGCCACTGTCTCCACAATGCGCAAGTTCTGGTTGTGGGAGGCTTTCTAATGCCATTAGCAGGCTGCCATCGGTACTTGCCAACGGTGGCAATAATGACGTGAAGGAAAGGATCTGTAGATCGTGTCGCTAGATAGTTAATGAGAGGTGTTGTGTGCAATACATCCTCGCCATACGACTTTGCCTTTATTGTTGCTGCTGCACTTCTTCGGACATATCGACTGTTACGTCGTCTTCTCAAAAGCGGTGTTTTTTTGAGCCATGTCATGTGATCCGCCTCTCAATTTACCATTTCGGCCTCGAATACTAGGACTTGAGATGGAATGGAGGAGAAGTGTGGGTACTCCTGTAAATACGATCTCCTGCCACTTGGAAGGCATCGCCTACTCTATAGCGCTGATGTGTTACGACGGCAAAAGCGCGACGATTGCAGTTATGTCATCAAACGGACCCCTGCAGATGCCATTTGGTAGCAGACCTCTGCTTTTGAATACACCAATCAGTCCATTCTTTAATGTCTGCTCAGTTGTTGTTGCCGTGGACACCATTCCTCGTACAGCCGTCACTGGATTAGACCGCCTTATGACTTTCGAACCGATTTTAGATGAAGCGTAAAGGCGATTACGTTATTGACTTCAGTCATTCATAAGGTCAGGGTGTCAAGTGAGACCACTTCCATTTGATTTTGCAATCCTCAACAAACCTAAAATTTGATTTGGTAGAGGATGTATATGCATGCATTCATATATAATTTAACCCGAGAATGTGCTTCGAGATGTCGCATTGTCTGTATGCTATCTTTTTTCTTAGGTAGAATTGCGCTTCCTCATTGATGGAGCATGACATTGCCTTGACAACTTGGCCTAACACAATTGTGCCAAAGCAGAAGCACGCCCCTCCATTTGTGCAGGCGTAGCAATATCCTTTGAGGGAGTTTTGCTTTTGCTATTACTATCCGCCAATTTGTGTGCATAGGGGATGCGTTTGCCCTAACCACAAAAAAGGACATAATTGGCGTTGAGTTGACGAATTGCGTGAAATTGCAGCCTTGCAGAGATCTGTGCCAATTACATCGGAGGGAAGGGGCAATCTTTTTTCTATAAAATGCCATTAAAGTGTGTGCTTGTGCGATGGTAAGGTAATGGCACATTTAGGCCTACGAAAACTATTCTCTTCCTGCCTACAAAATTTGTGCAATACATTAAATAATGCTGCTTAGGAGAGGCAAAGTAGGTGATGGGTGGCAAGGCGTGTGCCAGTACGGCTTTGCGTACATGTGTGCCCAGATTGCATAGTCGGCCTATGTGAATGAGCATTCACAATAGTGAATCGCCCTAATCATTCTGACTCCAACTGCTTTCTAGTATGTCGGAAAGGAAGTAGCCAGTGGTCGGCTTTGATGCTCAGCAGTCATTATGCAAGGCGAATAGAGCATATGGCTGAGATCGAAGATAAAACCCTTGTTAAGTGACAAACGAAGAGGAGGCGGAAGGGGTCGGATCAAGTGCCCTCGGATAGGTAGTTTCCACAGAGTGAACTGTGGATCACGTTCTGTGTTGAGACGGCACTGCCAACAAGATAGCCACCGAGGTGACCACAAGCAATGCCACGAAGTAAACAAACGAAAGCTGAGCGTATTACAGGTGGAGAAAGCAATGAAAATCTTGCGTTAATATATATCGCTGATGAATATTGGGTGGTGAGCTTGTCAATTTCGAGCATCTAACTGCAGCATTTCCTAGCTGAGAGGACGAAGGCAAGCTATTTTGAAAAATAAACAAAGTAACTAGCTGCAGCAGGAGGAAAGGGAGACGAAATAAAAAATATGATTTTATGAAGCTGGGAGTATTATATAAATAAAAAATACAAGAACTTGTTTATTAGACGCTTGGTTCTCACCAAAGTGGAATAAAAGCGACGAGATTTGGCAGCTGGTTGACGGTATATTAAATTGGGTGTTGGACGAACTGGGAAGAAGAGACAACCATGTAGGCCTACATGCATTAGCGTATTTATGAGGCAAAAATAACAGCAGTAGTGTTAGGGTTCTAAAAGAGAAATGGTAAATTGGAACTATATGTATGCCACATATGTGTGACGACAAGATAGAACACGCAAATTATGAGGTGAACCAGCATCATTATGGGAGAAAAGCAACTGTTTTGACAGGTAGTTGTTTAACTTGTGGAGCGATTTAACTTCAGTAAAAAAAAGTAGAATTGGATAAAATGAGTGAATGAGTGAATGTGCGATTGAATGAAGGAGGCGAGGAGGGATTTTGCTAACAGTCTATAAGTGGTGGTGGTAATGATGGGATTGAAGAGGTGATTGGAGTTGGGGTGACCGAAATTTGCACTCTGTAGGCGCATGCGGATGAGTGGGTGGATGGAGGATGGAAGGGAGTGAATGGCAATGGCAAAGAGGAACCTACTGCTAGTACTACTACATGTAGAAGGGAGAAATGAAGAAGCAGGAGTGAAATTTGTGCACGATATGCGTAAAGAAGGAGTGTGTGTGTGGAAAGAAGGCAAGTAAGGGGAGATAAAGGGAACCGCAGGTGGAAAAGTTTGCGTGGGCAGGTGGGATGAGCGAATGGGGACTAATCGACTTTACTCATTGGACGAGAACTGTGAATTATGCCATGCCGAGATGACAGCTTTGTTTGGAAGAATTGAAGTCAGCTCACTCAAAGACACATTAAGAATAACAGGCTTTTGAAATCCTTAGATAGCCTTTAACTTAAAATAAAAGATGCTTCCTAACACGGATCGCATGTAAGGCCTTAGTTTAAGATGGATTGTCTTGATGGCGTATGGAGTATGAGGCAGCTTCATGGAGTCCAATTGTGGTCTTAAATGGAACCACTTATTAAGTTTAAATTGTGCTTGCTAAGGCTTCCAAAGCAGGGGTAATTGCCTCACGGAGTTTACGATCGTGCTGGATTAAGAGTTATCTTCAGACTGTCAATTCTGCGATTATTTGCACCATAGGGTTGAAGCGCTTTGTGATGTACGTGGCCGATGCATTAAAACCTTTTGTAAAAGAGATGACGCCTGCGATCGGACTATACTCCATTCCACAGGGAATTACGGAGTGCACAAATATTGCGGAATGATAGTGGCAATGAGCTGGAAACGCAAATTGAATTAAATTATTACTTGAACGATTTCAGTGTGAAGTTGCTATGATTAAGTACGATAAGAAGATGGGCGTGTTTCTCAGAGAATTTTTTTGGAATAATTAATATTTAGAGTTTTGATGAGAAAAAACTGACATACAGGGTTAAACCTTAGGCTTGCTTCTTAAAGCAATCTCCGGCTTCAGTCATGCTTCGATGCTCTGTTTGTTTGGTGAATACTCGGAAGGCTTCGGTGTGGAACAATTCTTCAGCACTTCTGAAATATTTATGACAGTCTAGATCAACGAACGACAGTAGCCTCGATGCTTAGCGCAGCCAACTTTTTAGTCCCGCAATTGATTGTATTTTTACTCACTAAATTTTAATTCGCATTGCATTAGTTATACGGCCTCTCACATGCAGACTTACAATCATCTTTGGATGTTTGAAAAAAAACAGTTATTTAAGTCTTTTGTACATACATGTGACTAGCGCTATTAATGTACACACGCACTAGTTCTTAATGGCTACCAGTGTTCCGTGTGGTGTTGATACTAAGAGATCAAACTATGACACCACTAATTAAAGTGAGTGCGACGTTGAGGAATTTTCGATAGAGGTTACATTTATTTGTACCAAATTAGGTCCACGAAACAGTAATAAACGTGTGAGCAGATACGTCATCCTTCCCTCAACAATACACGGTTGTTCATTACCAAAAAACGATTTGCGGACATTTGAGTTCCCCTAAATTTCGATCACGCACTTTTGTTGCTGCGCCAACACTGCTGCTCTTTTTGCGTGCGCCTTGGCAGTATATGCCTTCCACTTAAATATCCACGACTCTTTCATCCGGTTTGCTTAATTTCGTAAAGGTCCGTGGTTTTAATGTGCATCGTATGAGTCCGGCCGCTTCTCACTTGAAATCGTGATTAAGTGCGAACAAGACCATGAGTGTCAGGGAGCAGGTTGCAACTTAGGTGTGGTGATTTTGCTCTTATCCGACCTGCTTTGACTAGTCTAAATTCATACTTATTTCCTGCATCAGCCGACAAGTTGTTTAGCATTTCGAATTCCTTCTTTGGAGGCTAATTTTGCTATCTCTCAAGATTAAAGTTGGCCCAATGTTCGACTCGCTCGATGCATTAGCGCATTTTATTGTTAGCATACACAACATGCCCTTCTTTGCTCACTGGAAGTAGACTTCCTCCTTGATTTAAAAAGGGAATACTTAAGGGTAGAGTGCTCCTTTTGAAAGAGGATTTTGGTTGAAAGGATGTAAAAATTAACTCAGGCGAGAAAATTAATTAAATCCTAACCAGCACAATGCACAGCCTTGCAAAGCAGGAGAGTGATAACAGTGAACGCTGGAGAAGACGCACAAAGATAGGCAGAAAGTAAGAAGGTTGGCATTGCTCGAACCCACCGGGTATGGGTGGACATTTGAGACAGCCTCCAGGTAGACAGATGGCTCGCTACGCTGCCAAAGGTTGACGGTGGTGACGGAACATTATGCACCACGTATGCCACCGATGGTGACTGCGCGCTACGACGTTAAAGACAACGGCAGTGGACCAAAACTCCTATGTTCAACATCACCAAAACGGTATTGGGGAGAGGCCAACTTATGTGCAAGGATGTTGGGAGTACTCCCAATTGCGTAACTTGCAGTAATTCATGCATCGACCTTGTTTTTTGAAGTTAAACATCCAATATGTGCCTCAGCAGGGAAAAACTATTTTTTAACTTGGTTTCCTACTGCTATGACAAGAATGTTCAGTAATGAATCTTCCTCCACTAAGTGCGGCGCGTTTTCCTCACGGAAAGACGTCACCTGTTTGAGCCATTGGCGCTAATGTGATGAAGTCGCGGCAAAGAACAATAGCGGCTCGATTATTTATATTCGACTTAGCTTTTAAACAATGAAAGTTTGGAATTGTGTTTGACGAAAGTTAACAAGACTCGAAACTCCTGTGTCCAATATCACTAGAAGGGTATCAGGGATAAGCTAAATTATGTGCAAGGTTGTTGAGAGTACCGTCAGCTTCAGCATTTCGCCGCGTTGGAGGAGCATGGGCTGCATCGATCCATCCGGCAGTAATTCAAGGCCTATTTTGAAGGGTAGATAAGCCTCTAATGAGCGCACAACTTAGCTTGATTAGCGTGGCTGGTGCATTCAGTGCTTGAGGTTTCCATCCCAGGTGGCGCCGCTACTCCCAATCATATGTAAAAGGTGGTATCATGTTGAATGTTGGCCAGCCGGCTGAAGTAATAAGGTAAGGGTTTTTATGGAAACCTCGGATATTTGTGTTTGGTATGCAATGTGCTATATCATTTCCCATAATTTAGGCTGCATTTTGCGATCTAACAAACGAAGACGGCAACCAAGTGCGTAGTTAATTTGCTTTGAATCATTACTTAGGGGTCTAGTGTAAGAACGATTTTTGAAATGAGTCAACTGCAAATTGCCCAATGTCTAACCACGCTGCAGCATCGGAACCCACTTAGGCGGTGACCATAATTGTCTGACTGGAACCACTTTATGCATGGCATGCTGCCTGCGAGACAGATGCCTTTTATTCCCATGCAAATTTTTGGATTAGCTTTCCTTCTCCTCCTCCAAAATTAGTGGTCAGTTGCACATAATTCAGTCAGCATTCAAACTCACCACACCATCGCCTCATATATCCAAAACCTTGGTAAATGTGTAATAACCGCCAAATGATACCTGAATGTAATAATTATTGCTCGTGGCAATTGTGGTGCACATAAAAAGAATTTCTCGCCTCTACTTAAGAAGATCGCATTAAATATGTCCCAATAGTGGTGGATGATATCCACGTAGTAATAAGAATCTGTCAGATATTATCATTATCTGACGTCACCGAACTCCCACTCAATTTCAGTCAGACGTGCGCATTCAAATGTCATTGCTCTTCTACGATTCTGGTGTAGAATAAGAAGATGAATCATTTTATAGCGAAACCTTTCTTATCATTACGCCTTATCAAAGACTGCATTCCTAAACCAAATTACATAATTTAGGACAAGCAATTGCTGGCAGCTGTCCAATTTATTTAAATTCGAGTTTAGTAGAAAATTAGAAGGGAAGCGAATAGAGCGAATGCACGAATGAGTGAAAGAGGGTGGAAGAGCCTCCACTAAAGGCCACAAGTAGCGATGTTGGTGGTGGGATAGAAGAGATAGCAGGGGTAGAAGGGCTTAGTAAGTGCATGAAGATGAGCGAATAGGGAGGCGAGGGAGAGGAATGGCAAGGGTACTGAGCAGCCCACTACCCCTACTACCACTCAGATGGTGTGAGTATGAGAAGAGGCAGGTGTAATGAAGAAGAATGAAAGGATAAGATTAAGTAATCAAAATAAGAACCTGCGTAACAAATATGTAGAATAATGTGCGGATGCAAGGGAGTTAGGGCTTTCCAGAGTTAACTAAATAGGGTGACTTGTCGTCCTTTATTGTCATTTACAACAAGGTCTTCTTTACGCACTAGTCGTAGTCTTCCTGGTAATGCCAAAGAAAAGGATGTTCAAGGTAGGGGGCAGTTCTGCTCATCCTTTCTTCGTGAATTCGCTCCTTCGGAGGCAAAGATGAGGCTGAATGGCTGGAGAAGGAGAGATTGGTTTGCTGGCAACCACTGCATCAGCCTTTTTAGAAAATTTAGGGGCAATTAGAAGTCTATTAATGAGAGGTCGCATAACTAGCATGGCTGGCACTTCGCGTTGACTGCCACTTTTTGCCTCTGGTTTATGAATGGAATAAAATCAAACGCAATCAAATGTAAGCATGCTCGACGAAATGGCGGATTCAATTTTTCTGCAAAGCAAGTTCTTTATTCCAGTTTCAGCACTGTAGCATCTTTTCTAACCACTATCCAATGCGAATAAACTAAGGATGCATGCCTTTGATTCTGCACTCGCTAGATGGCTATGAGGTAACTCGGGAAAAGGGAAGACAAATACCTTATAGATCAACTCCTACTCAACTACATTCGCTTAGCTCTAAATGTCCTTGATCACCATTTGAAACAGGCACAACTATGGTTGCTTTCGAGAAATTCTGCACTGGTCAGCCGTGCATACAAAGCTAACTCGGCTAAATTAAACCGAATGACAAGCGAGCTGAGTGAGCCCAGAAAACACTTATTTTTGGATTTAGGAAAATTCGGTCTCCCAAGTACGGAAAATTTAAAAGCGTGTGCTTATCAGTTTAAATTTCACGGTGATAAAAATTGGACTGGAGCGGCTGACACATTATCTGCAATATCGATCATTCAAATGGGCTTAATATTACAAAATATTTGAGCATTGGTGCACCTCATAAATAGGGTTCTGCATGCACTTGCCTTTCGATAGCAAAAGAAGCTTGCAATTTTGAGTAAAAAATTGTCAGAATTCCATGATAGAAAAAAAAATACATCCATTTAAGTGAACAGCCAGTGATTGGCAGATAGACTAGTGGAATTAGGCTGAAAGTGCATAGATATTTTAATGCTTAATCAAAAGAGTAAAGTAAGCGCTAGTTAGTCACAGAGAAGCATGCAGGCAAGTCGATGCTTTCCTACTAGGATGATAGATTGAGCAAAGACGTCAGAGTTAATGAATAGGCCTTGACGAACCCGCTTTGCGTCTTTTGCAAAAGTTCTGCTGAGGAGAATTTAATGAAGCGCCAAGGTCGCGATACAGTTTATCGTTACCGGAAACAGTCAAAAAGATGAACCACCAGATTCATATCTACAGTAATCCAACCTGGTCACAAAATAATATGATGTAGTAAGTCCGTGTAAAAGAAGGGACACGAGCTGTTGCATGTCGTCACAAAGGGTGCCGACTAACTAGTAATCCTTCCGACATATATGGAAATGCGGTTGCCTTGACATTTGCTGCCTTGGAATAATGATAATATCCACCAAAATGTGACCGTTGCAACTATGCTGGCAGCGTTTAATCTAGGTCTAGTCAGTCGTTCGCCAAACTTATTTCTCAACTTCCATTATTTGGAACTCAAGTCGAATACGTTTAGCCGCATCGCCTTCGTTTTTTACGGCATCTTCCTCGTGAAAGCTTTAATATCTTAGATAGGTGACGCATTTTCGTGGGGAAAAACACGCTACACTAAGTAGGAGGCGATTCATCGTTGATCATTCTTGCAGTATCAGAAGAAAACCGAGTTAAAAAAATGCTTTTTCTTTATGGGACTCATATCTGATGAGAGGAGGATGATGCATACCTTGCTGCAATTTACACAATTGCGGGTACTCTCGACGACATTACAAATAACTCAGCCTCTTCCCGAAACCCTCCTGGTAATATTGGACACAGGAGTCTCGGTCCACTGCTGTCGCCCCGACGTCGTGGCGTGCAGTCATCATCGGTGGTTCACATGGTACCCAACGTCCCATCACCACCGTCAAATTTTGTTAGAGTAGCGAGCTATCTGCCTGCCTGAAGGTTATCTCAAATGTCCATCCATGCCCGGTGGGTTCGCTTATAGGTTACCTCTTTTCTTTCTGCCCATCTTTGTGCAGCTCTCTCAGCGTTCACTGTGATCACTCTCATGCTTTGCATGCGGCGACCGCCGCATCGGTAAGGCTGTGCATTGTGCTGGTTAGGTCGCAATTGTTTTCTCTCCTGAGTCAGCCCTTCTAGCTCCTCTACCTAAATTCTTCTTCAAAGGGGCATTTTGCCCGTAACAACCCCTCTTTTGGCATCAACCAGGAAGACTACTGCCAGTGTGTAAAGAAGGACATGTTCTACATGACAATAATAAAAGATGTTAATGCACCGAATGAATAGAAAGTTGAACTAGCTGTACTCTAGAGAGAGGTAGCAAGATTAGCCTTTAAGGAAGGAATTAGAACTGCTAAATAACTTGTCTGCTGATGCGGAAAACAAATATGAGCTGTGACTAAACAAAATAGGTCTTGATGTAAGCACACAAGCTAGATTTAATTGGTAACGTAAACGTAAATATACATTGCTCGCCACGAGACATTAAAACAAAGGATCGAATAAGGGCAAAGCCTCCAGCATTAAGTCGCAACCTGCTCCTTGATATTCATCTCCTCCTGTGTACTTACTCATAAAAAACACTTAAGAAGCAGCCAGACTTATACGGAGAACATCGAAATCACAGAATTTCATACAATGCAGCAAAACGGATGAAGGAGTCATGAGTTTTTTCGTGGAAGGCACGCATTGACAAAGAACACGAAAAAAGGATAGTAACGTTAGCGTACCAGCAAAATTGCGTAATCGAAATGCAGAGAAACGCAAATGCCTACCGCTTTCATCAGTGTCACATCGAGGTCAAGACTATAGCCCTCTCGCCTGGTCCCAATGGGACCACCACCACCGCCACCACCACCACCATCACCATCACCGCTACCAACATCATAGCCTATTAGTAGAAGCGCTTCCCTCCTCCTTTCACTCGCACATTTATTTTATCCACTTTTCTTCTAGTTTTCATGCCTAAGGTTAAAGTTTATTAAAATCAAATTATCCTTTGTTTGATTACTTGCATTCGCCTCATAATGGTATCGTTTTACCTCATTTTTTGCATTTCATCTCCCCATCACACAGATGACACGTATTTTACCACTGCTACCGTTATTTTTGTCTTATGCATGCATCAGTGTCCCTTTTTATAATCCTATCCTATACCATTTTAATACATCTTCACCGCGAAAATCACCGCCGCTTAACAGCCCTAAGTCTCTATTTATTTCAAAAATAAAGCAGCTATTAAGCAGATTTTTGTGTTTTTCATTTAAGCGATGCCATGCCCATCATCGAGTCTTATTCTCCATTTCATCTTCCCATCATATATGTGTGACATACACAGATTTCACTATTTTTTCCTTTACTCATTCTAAGGCCAGTTTTTGTGTTTTTTTTCAATGCTGCTAACTTTCCTGTAATCATCTGAAAATAGTTATAGTCACGTGCCCGCATTTGGCTTGCCTACGGTTGCATATTCGCCAGCAATCCATCCAACTCAGGCATATCGTTGTTTTCTCTACTTGTAAGGCGCTCTGCTGTTGTTTGCTTCCTCCTCGGTATAGCCTATGGTCACTCGGACGGCCAGCCTTTAGCCAGCGTTGTCTCAGGATATTACTTGATCCACAGCTCACCCTGTGCCAATTTCCTTTTTGAGAGCACGCAACCCCACTTCCTCCTACTCCTCTCCTTCAATCACGTCCACAAGGGTCTAAACCTTTCATCTCAAATCGTTTGCCCATCCTACTATGCACAATAACTACTGAGCGGCAATGCAGCATTCAGATGATTTATTTTTCTCTTGCTAATGTGCTTAAAGGCAGTTGGCGCCAGAGTGGCAAAAGGCGACTGACAATGATGAGCGTCGTTCTGTCTAGAGAGAATGTGCAACCCATGCAACCTTAGGGGCACTGAAGGAAGGAATATGCATGTACGCAAAGCCATGTTAACACAGGTTTTGCAGTACAATTTCCCCTTATTAATGAAACTCTCACACTGTTCGCCATCCAACTCACAAGCCTTGACTCCCTTATGAATCATATTAATAAGAGGTAATGCACATAGCATGCTGCTGCTAAAGACCTTAATCTGACTACTACCTTAGTTTGAACAAATACGGGAAAAACAAGCTGAAGCGATGTGATTGTAAGCCTACGATAGTATCTCATGTAATCTGTGCAACATACGCTGTCCCATAGCAAAGCACTTACCAGAATACCGCTCTCTCGCCGCCTTCGCCAATCCGCCCGCCTATCACCCACACAGCCGCGCTGCCCGTCTGCTTGTGTTCTGTATTAAGAAATATTCCACTCTAAGGGAGAACAGGAGGAGCAAGGCAACTCTCCAATGCATCCATTGGTTCTCTAATAATTGCTTCGACACCACACCTGCCGCCAACGACGACAACGATCTCAAAGTCCTTAGTGCTTCCCAATGGCTTCCCATAGATTCGTTTCTACGTCCACATTCCTCCTTGCCATTATTGCTAAAGTCAACAACAACAAGTATTGTTTTGACGACGATGATGACAACGTTGAGAAACGTCTCATAGCTCGCGTTGCGAGACAGTGGTGGTGACAGCGGCGACACAGGCAGTGTTGGTCAATGTTGTTAAATAGATACTTATAAATGGTGAGTGATGGAATCATGCAAGGAGAAGTCTGTAGTGGGAAGGGGTTTGTTTGGCAAGCAAAAATTTTTGCCCACTAACTCACGCAGATATTTAATCAAGTGCCGACGCCATTAAAATGAACAGGGTTCTGGAGTCTACAAAAGTCAGACCAGAGCCTCCGTCTTCTTTTCCTTACGACTTTTCTTTCGTTTTCTCTGTTTTCATCACCTCCTGCATTTCCTTCCTTTTCCTTTTAAAACATTCTGTGTGGACCATCACGCAACAAAAAGAAAACCTAGGCCAAGTATGTTAGAAGCCAGCAATGCAAGTGCTACGAGAAATGCGGCCTCTAATAGGTTTCCAGAATATCATACAGAATTTGACGGAAATATTACATGCACTAGCTTACCAGCGGATAGCGTTTTGATTAATTTGACATTATACAAGTCTCTTCCATCTTCTCTAAAGTCTTCAAAAATTAGAGCGTATGCCTTGCCAAGATCCGGTATCTGAAGGACAGTTGTTTCAAACGAGAACTCGACACTTTAGTCAATAGAGGGGCCGAAGGGAGAAATCGGCTTCGTAAACAGTTTGATTTGGTCTGCATGGAGTTCAGCCAGACCTTAAATGTCTCAACTAAGCTAATGGGTATGGAAACGCACGTTGCTCCCGTTAAATTGCCGTGATAGCCGTCCCGCCTCGTCGACGGCATTCGCCGCCATTGCTAGAAAGTAGGTAGTAAATACATTGCTCATTTAATTTGCTCCTGTTTTTTCTATATTAGTCACGAAAATGCAAGAATCCCTATTAATACAAGAGCGCTCATTTAATATATAAGAATCCGTTACGTTTGGGAACTGATGAGCCTACAGTTAATGTTTTATCACTACGTTTAGCAAGGTATATATTATGGCTCAAAGGTACAGAATATGCTGCCATTTGAGAGGAGGACAAATTGTGACTAGTGCAAGGTATGTCCACTCCAGCTGACGCGGGACCGATTCGTCAGTGCTCTGTCCCAACTCAGATATAGATTCCAACAATAGTTCCTTTGATGTGGAAAGCATATTACGGTGAGTCAGTGTCTTTCAATGCTTAAAATGCTTACTAGGTGGCACCTGTGATCAAATGAGGAATTATTTGTTTTATTGAAAATAAAAAAACATGCAACGTTATCTGCGTTGGCGACCACATTCTGTTTCCTCTTGTCCATTAGCTCGTTTCATGCTATCTTCCAAATTGTGCTTGTATTTTTCATTCGAGTGCAAGTTTTCAACTCCAATGTAAATTGTCATGCTTTCCACTGAGACATTTGTCGAGGCACTTTTGAATTAAGGTTGAAGTGCACAGGCTCTCACGTGCGAGAGGGAAGGATGTTAAGGTGGACCTTCAGCATTGTTTAACGGGTGTTCACACATAACTCCGCTGCTACTAGCATATACTATTCCAGCGTTTAATTAATGGCTTGTCCGATAGAGACTGGTCTGTAGCATGCAATGGAACCAAAGATTGCGATGCATTTTCAGTGTCATACCAAGGAATAATGCAGTGGTTCGGAACCTGGGTAAAAGGCAGATAGCAACGATCTTGAACTTAGGCAAATATTGTAGGGTAAGGGATTCGAGAACACTTTTCTATATAGGCGAAGCCGAGAGCGTAACTTTCTATTGCTTTCATGAAGATTATGATTATTTTCCAAAAAAAAAAATAAAAGCATGCTAACACCTGCCTGTTCTCGTCTTCATTAGATCTCAAGCTCCCTTTCTGACAAAAATGGAGGTGAATAATTGATTATTATGCGACGTCTTGCCCAATGAGCGCAGCGAGCAGTAAACGGATCCCAACAACGCCGGGTGATGTTAAAAGCATGCAGGGCACTTAAAATCCGCAAGGAATAGTGTCAGTAAGCCAGAAGACGTTTTATTTTTGGTCGCGCCACCGATTAACTGCTTTGGGTAGAGCAATGGCTGGATTGAATCTTGTGAGAATCAGATAAGCAATTTGCCTCGTTATTAGGGTTACCTGAAAATATGTCAATTTGGAAAAGGAGGTGGAAAGAAAAACGAGGGGACGATGCATTGCCTTTGGTGGGTAAATGGTGGACGATGGGTGGACTGCCTCTACCTTTTATTGGCTGCACCACGTGAGCGCATTTTAAAAATCCGAGGATGATCCGTAGTCTGTCCGAAGGAGTTCGCGCTGTATTTGGCACAACACATGGGAGCGAATCATTGTGGCTTCCTAAATTTGCAGTTTATTTCACCTTTAAATATATCCTTATTAATTTTCATTCAGTTTGGAAATCTGGTTACTTGTAAGATGAAACTTGCGATCTGGCTAGATCCTGTCTTGCCTGCCTTTCAAAAAGTTATGACGCCTTTATAAAAAAGCTACACCCCTTGGCGTCACTATGGCTATGCTCACGTTGATTCTTGGAGAAGGTATAACAGCTGAACAACTGGCTTTGAAAGGGTGAATTGAACCATTTAAAGTGGCAGATGTTGACTTGTTAGAAGACGGTTGCGTGGCTCGGAGGTATCGAGTGCACTCGTTCATGCGTAATGTCATTGCTTTCTCGTTGAAGCGATCCAATCTTCCACTTTAACATTTGGAAACTAACCATTAAGGTCGTCCATTGCGTAGACATCTTCCTCTGGCAAGAGTTCACGGCACATAACGTCTCACCAGATCTTGTCAATTATGAGGCAGATCTATAATTCACGAGTTTTAAGTTTAGCTCATACTTTCCGTGGTGTTTCAAACGATGACTGCGATAGGCGAAATCTATTCAGAAGAGCTAATTACTCCATTTATGACCCATTTTAAGCACCAAAGCCACTGAAGCTAACGTTCCTAAAAGTTGTAATTTCTAAATATAGAATAAGGTTGTCTAAGTAATATCTGCCTTTACCAGCCAACCCAAACCCCATGAAGCATGCCAAAATTGGATTTGCCTCACACTTGAACGATCCCCTTTCAGATCACGCCTTATGCACGCAAGGTCAAGCACGCTCCCCATGAGTTGTTCAAATGTTCACAGAAGAAAATGACATGGCTAAAATGCTGAAATCGTTGTAATAAAATGAGGGTTATTCCGCATCTAATCGCCTTCCGTCACGATTCCAGTAAGAAAGGCATAGATGTCTAGATGGCCAAAAAAGCTTGTGCAAAGTATCGGAATCGGTTCTCGGTTCTATTTTTGCTCAAGAGACTTCCAATGACTTTTGAGTGCATCTTGTTAAAGCAGTCTTCTCACCCACTTCTCGAGACAATCTAACGATGGCTAGAGGAAAGCATTCTGCAGCCATTCTCTTTTGCTTATCGCCTTTTTTCACTCATCGAGTTGTCTTATGTCAAAAAGAGAAATCATGACCTAGGAAATCACCTAAAACTCAACCAGCGTCCTTAACTAACGAAAATGCAACAAGGACTAAATTCGAAGGCTGGAATTAATCTTACAAAGGCCTACACGTTACAACAATTTGCATTCACAAAGTCTCGCCACTCACAGCACTTACTTAAATTAATATGGCAATCAACAAATCGAGTAGAAATCTGAGCAGCTAAAAAATTAGATGCCTTCTATTCATTCAGCTTTATATAAGGATGTCATCTGCTGTCTCACTGTGGGGGAAGCACAATGCAATGCCACGGTGAATTACAATACCATGACAGTGCAGCAGCTGATTGCACGATCTAGGTCCCACAAACTCCAAGAAGCAGCTATTTAAGAATAAGGAGACATTTATGGACGCAGAGGTGCAATAATATCTATCCTTAGTGATAAACTAGTCTGAGAGGAAAAAGAGGAATCTCATAGAGTTTACACTGTCTTAACGTTCTCGTTGCATCCAAAGGCAGTCATGTTTTAAGGCCATTCTTCCATAGCCAAGAGTACCTAAATTTATTTAAATCACGCCATATTGTATCTCTTATAAATATAGCCGCAGAAGTGATATCTGATTCGTCGATAAGTTTGAGGGAGTATGAGCCAGAAAGCGGTGACGACTGTTGGGACGCAAAGTTGAGTGTAGAACCTAACGTGACGCAGGAGGAAAAATGCAGTTGAAGGCATATGAGGGCCGATAATGAGTTCCGGATGTAAGGGGTGCAAGTTTATGGCGTCTTAGTGTGCACCGCTTTGCACTAAAAACTTGGTTAGCTGTCGAGCGCACCCTCTCACCCGTTCCCATCTCATGCTGCCTGTCAGGAAAGAGTGGCGAGGTCTCTAAGGCGATTGACGAAGACTGAGCTAGTGTTGCGTTTGTGTAAAAATGCTGTGACCGCTTAGTTCCGCAAAGGGAATTATTATTCTAGCATGAACTTTTCCCCTGCCAATATCCTCACATTCAGGTTGATTGATGCATTCATTCCCAAGTCAGTGATGCACCGACGTGCTGCATGGGTAGTGCAGTATGCTAAGAACGTATTGTTCGCTGTAGGTAGGGATGCAAAAATTCGGCTAAAATAGCACACGCGAATCGGTAATGTGTGAGGTTGTGAGAAAGGAAAGACGGTACATGTAGACAAATATTTTGCCTGCCTTAAATATCGCCACCTTTTGGCAAATCGTTGCGAATCATTTCATCGCTCTGTACTTATTTCTCAGAAAATACACAAGAGCCGATCACGAGACAAGTGCATCCATCACGTGTAATTATTTGGTATGCCCTTTGGCTCAAAAGCATAATTAGGGTAGTCTTATCAAAATTGTGGTTGATTAGGTAATAACTGTTAATAGTGCCTACCATCGCGGCAAAATAATCCGGTTTTCATGCCTAGTTTGTGTGACGTAGATGTGGGTGACGTGTGGTTCCAACAAGACGGTGATCAAAATTAGCCTCCCAGATCATGCGGTATTGTGATGTTAAATGTGCCCTTTGAAGTCGTTTGGAATCTATGGTTACTGCAGGCAGGCTAAAGACCACCTGCACCATTAAGAAGGGAAGTGAGCGCTGTGTAATCGAAATTTAATCACACATATGCAAAATGGTCACAAGAATTTCGCTTTATATGCCATCTTAAGCACAATCTTAAGCTGTATGCTGCGTAAACTCACAAAACAGTTGCAGTTCTTATTGGTAACCAGTTTTACGCATGAGCTGTGGTGGGAGCAACTATCAGAAATGCCACGCCTTGTGTGCCACCAATCGGTGTGGAGGGATAGACTAGGATGCATTGCAGTCATGTGAGAGATCTGCAAAATTTATCCACATTTTGCGTCTTTTAAATCACGCAGGTATGTCAGTAGTGTAGCCATGCCTAAGCATTGCCACAACTTGTGTGCCAGAAATCAGTGTCGAAGGATAATCTAGAACACATAAATGGCAAGTTACAGACGTACAAAATTCACCCATATACGCGCAACGTTAAAAACACACCGGGTGCCAGTGGTGATTGCGAGCTACGGCAATGCCACAACTTGCGCGCCAGCCATCAGTTTGAAAGGAGAATCTACACCCCAAAGATGACATTAAAGACACCTGCAGAATTGACTCCTATACAATTGAAATCAATCTCACCCCAGCCCGTCAGTGGTGGGTGTGGGTGTCAGAAATGCCACAACTTATTCTCCAATAGTGTGTGGAGATAATTTAGACCCAATTATTGGAATGATCGATGAGTGCAGACTCCACTCATTTAGTCTCGACGTTGAATTCACATCAGCATGTGGGTGGTGGGTGTAGGTGTCAGCAATTCCACATCTTGTATGCCGCCAATGAGTGTGAGGGGATAACCTAGAACGCAATGTATTCATGTGACATCTCTGCAGCATTTACCAACGTTATTGCGACTTGTAAAGCACAACGGTGTGTCGGAGGTTTAAGTAGGTGTCAGCAATGCCAGAGCTTGTGTGCCGAAAGTCGGTATGGAGGACTAATCTAGGCTCATCCATAGCTTTCGAGACGCCTGCAGAATTGACTCATGTACAATGAAAATCAATCGCACACCAGCCCGTCAGTGGTGGGTGTAAGTAGCATAAATGCCACATCTTATTTTCTAGTGATATGTGGGGATAATGTGGGCCCAATTATTGGAATGATCATTGAGTGCAGAATTCGCTTATTCATTCTCGACGTTAAATTCACATCAGTATGTGGGTGGTGGGTGTGAGTGCTAGCAATGCCACAACTCGTGTGCCACCAATCATTAAGGACGGCTAATCTAGACGTCATAGATAGGAGTTGAGACATCTGCAGAATTTACTTATGCGCCTCCGACATCAATCTCATACCGGTTGATCAGTGGTGGGTGTAATTATCAGAAATGCCAATACTTGTGTGCTAACAATTAGTGCGGAAGGGTAATCTTGATCCCGTAGGTATCATGTGACACCTGCAAAACTAACCCCATATTCTCGCCATCAATATATACCATTGACGCGGTACTGATTTTCCCTCTTCTCTGACTTGTACCATAGATGTCTCAACATTGCTGACACTTGCATTTACCCCCGAGGCACGTGTGTATTCTAAGATGCAATTGTATGGGTAACATCAGCTGTTATATAACGTGCCGCCCATGCTGTCCAGATTGTCCTTCAACACATGTTGTCACACAAATTGAGGCTTTGTTTACACGTTTCCCACCCTCACGTCCTGGGCGATCAGGAAGGCTAAATTAATTGTGTGAACTCTGTATATCTCTTACTTGCCATCTGTGCGGTCTAATTTGTCACACCACATTGGTTTGTGGCACACATGTGGTGGCATTTCTGACATATTCACCCATCACTGGCCGACTCGTGCCATGCTTATTTTGCATGTAAATGCTGGTATTTGGCAGTGAAAATGCTATATTTATCTTGAAAGCAGATTCACGATAGAACACCAGATTCTTCTCCGTTATGCGTAATCAAACTCCATTTTCTCTTCAGTTGCGAAATCTCATCATCATGACCAGTTACCATCTTTAAACTGGCCTTATATCACAAAGCATTTACTCACTTGTGCCCTTTTTTCAAAGCGAGTTCTGTATACATATGTCTTTTGGCAAGAAAATGAAATTGCAAGTGTAAACGTAGTAGTTTTATGGAAGAGTGTGAAATGCACTCACTTGGATAGCTACGCAGCTGTGAAAGATACAATGGTTGCCTTAAAGTAAAAACGATTAGATATTTGGGTAAGCGATTGAATGGTCGAAATATACCCTATTCTACTATTCAGACACAAGGGGTGGATGAATGGGTTGGTGGGTAAATAAGTCAACGTATCGTCTGCCTATTATAATGGTAAGTTGCACAAAGGAGTCAGGATTAATTAAAGGAATTTGACGGATCAGTGTGTGCGCTTTTGTTCGGAACCTCTACTAAGGTACAACCGACGAGGCAACACAGTCAAGGTACGACACTTTGTTGCCGAAAACAGCCAACAAACTAGACACGGTAAAATTAGCATGCACAGTGGCCTCATCTGACCACAAAATAATGCCATGTGGTGTGTCCGCGTAAAGGAGGGAACGCAAAGCATTGCACGACTTCACAAAGGATGCTGTTATGCCAAATAATCATCCCAACAAATATGGACCCTGCAATGAGGCATGTAGGAGGGATTGACTGCGTAACCCTTTCTACCTAAGCAAACGCTGACATTCCGCCCAATTGACCCAATTCGACAAAGTCTGTCATCGCGACGGCACAAATGCCTTCTGAAAAATCTAACGCAGAGGGTTAAACTTACTATTACTACTACTGCTACTACTACTACCCACTATTACTACTACTACACTACTAACTATTAAAGTGGTAGGTTGCACAGGGGAGTCAGGATTAATTAGGAGAATTCAGCGGACCACAGTGTGCGCTTTTGATCAGAGCCTTAGCTAAGGTACGATTGACGAGGTACGATACTTTGTTGATGAGAACAGTTAATAAACTGGACACAGCGAAATTCCCATGTTTATTGGCTACATCTGACTACTAAATAACATCACGTGGTATGTCCGCGTGGAAGAGAGAACACAAAGCAAAGTTAATGTAAAACGATTAATTCACCAGACTTTATGGTTTCGTGCATATGGAGTGCCCATCGCTTAGAGTCTGATGCAAGTGGTCAAAATGTGGCATAAATCTGATTGATGTGCAGTCAACAATAATGTTGTCAGTTGTCCGAATTAATGAGTTTTGCCTATAGTAACCTTTGCATGGCTTTGCTATGGGACACAACCAATGCGTAATGACGAATCTGTAAGCGTAAAATATAAGGCCCTTTCCTTATATATAAATATTAGGCAGTACCATTCACGCAGCAGCATTCAGACAGTGGCGGGAGAAGGACGGCTGCCGCATTATTTTTGCCACCATATTGTTCATAAATGAAGCCACTTAACGTATCTATCTCTCACGATGATGTAAAAGAGACTATCCTCCTTCAAGTCACCCTATTCTTGCACTCAAGCTCCTGTTAGAAGCAAACTACGTTTATCACGTTACGCTCTCCATTCGCTGCCACCGTGGTCACCTTGTCTTCCTTAAACTCATCATTCAGAAATTGCTCCGCAATCACTGACACGAGCCATGCTCTTTCTCAGCACTTTTGAATCCCTGACGGGCGTCCAACGGCACCTTCTCTCTCCACAATCAGCATCACGAATCATTAGCTAATTAGGCACTTGATCGTTGCTAGCGGTTCCCAAATGACGCTGACGCCTTTTAAGCAAAAGTGCAGTGGTCTACCATGAAAAGTCGCATTTTGGAGCTGTTGCGGGGTCTGCAGAACAAACCAGTTCTCTACCCTGAGGTCACAGATTGGGCACAAAAATGCGTTTGCTTTCCGAGTGACGCAAAAATAACACACTTAAGGTTGTAATCCTGGAAACAACTACATGTTATGTTTCCCCTCAAAGTAGAACAGGTGCAAACGATTTCAACTTTGAATGTCTTAATCCTTAAGCGCGTCCATTTTAACGCTTTAAGCCTTAGGCTGACGGCAACATTTATCACAAAGCGGCCAATGCAACTATGACGATGGTGTGTCATTCAAGTTTCCAGTTTGACGGAACCTGGAGTTGTGGCGTGTCGTAAGTGTATCCACTAGTTGTGAGTAGTTGCGGCGACGCTATCAAATTTGGGAATCGAACGCTTAATTCATACACCGCTCTCTGTGTTGCAAATGCTGTACGTAAAGACTAAATGGGTCCGAGATGTTTACTTTGAAATGAGACGCCCAGGGGGCTGACACAGTGCTGATGTGTTTTTCCAATTTTACTCACAAAACCCACAGTTAGGCATACAATTGCATTCATCTCTGGCTATCTTTCCCGACTGTAATGCGCTTTGTCTCTTTTTATTAAGTAAACCCGCCTCCTCTGTTAATTAACAACACACTAACAAAGTGTTTTGGTGTCGACATTCTGAGTCTCATACTTTATTGAGGCAGAGATTTAAAAGCAGTGTCGCTCACTTGGCATTCGCTTGCGTGCAATTCTTTGTTATTTTGTCTTGGTCGTCAAACACAATCCATATGGTCATTTAGTTTGCGCAGATCTTAAATTCACCCACAGTCTCCTGACCTACATTGTTTGCCCGAGTGCACCAAGTTACTGCCCTTCATACAAACAATCACCCAGAATTAAACAGATAATTACGAGACAAACTCTTAATAATTCTACCCTGTCTAGTTATGAAATGGATTCATTCGACTTGCGGATATGGTGGCGTCAAATAAGATCAGAGTCTTTAAAAGTACCGAAACTATATTCTGGGAGAAAGAAACAACAATATGCGCTGTGCTCTTTTATTTATCAAACCTACTGTCTGCCGTGATACAAGCCAAATACGAGATCCCCGAATTCTACTTACTGTCCGAGGTGTACTTAACACCACCTGTCTGAAGACACATCTATTTTACGAATGTTCAAATACCTTTCTCTGCTAAGTATACATCGGGAACACCTTTGAGGTAGTTGGCGAAGGAATTATTGGCAGTGTGAATGCCTTGAGTGCTTAGAGTTGGTTTCTTCCTAGCACGACTACTTATCCGTTTCACCACTGCATTTGTGCATCGTTTTTGGCAGTAATCTCTGATCACGAGTTCAGGACCTCCCTTCGCCAATTGAGGGTTCTCAGATGTTGCAGACTTCAACTTTTGCAGTCACAAGTAAAAACGACAGCAGCTTCTGATTATTTGTTTCACTCCTCGTTAAGATTCGCAGACATTGTCGACTAGGATTTGAGTTTGCTAGGCATGTGATGGAAATCTCTTTTAAAACGCGACTCTAATACAGTTGAACAACCGGGATACGGAGTTTATCGACACTAGAACCTAAGTCTCCCAGGGAACGCAGCAAAGACAATAGAGAGGATCAAACTCGCAAGCCTGATATCTTTTCATTCTGTATTTCTGTAGACATGCATATCCATTTGTAAGTAGTGGGCCACATAGCCAGTTTAGGTGAATTTCGACAATGAAAGTCTAGGTGGGTCAATTAACATATTTTACTGCAAACTGATTAAACTGAACAGTAATATCCGTGGCAGATGATTCGCGACGGAAAGCAGACAACTAAATAGAGGGTAAATACCTGGATAATTGAAGTAGTAAACCTGAATATCAAGAGCGCTCCATTCCGATTTGATTTTTGCACGTGGTCATTAACTTAATCTTGCCATTTGTATTTGACTTCTTCCTTCTGTTTCTATTTGTGCTATTACCTATCCAGAATTATTTTTTGTTGGACCTATATAGCATGTTGGGAAGGTGAGTGCCTGCTCAAAACCCCTTTGGCTGGGCGAACCGCATCAAAAGCAATTTGCGCGAAAAGCACCTATTAAGACAAAACGCACCCCGCTCGCCAGTGAACCCGCAGCCTAGACTGATGGATAGTCGGACATGATGCATGTTTGATAAGTCAAGAGAAATTAAAAAGCTTTAGGGTCTAAATGTTAAGGTCTAGTTAGGGATCATATGCCTCTCAACAAGTCTTACCTGGCCTGAATGCGTTTCATTTCATATTCATCGCTGAATCTATTGCAATGGGACTAAAATACATGCTCCAAAATGTCCGCATGAGAGCGATTTTAGGAAAAGACGGCTCCTCAATGATAGATTTTGCGCCTCAGATGATCTAGCGACCCCCTTATTACTCATCTTCTTACCAAACAATTTTGTTCGACTGCACCTCCTGTATTGTTTACGCGACGCGGCGTCAAGTGGCTTTGATGAAGGCACACGGGAACGAAAGTATGGTTTTTAAAGCTGCATTGTTGGTGGTCTGTTTGGTAAAAGATATGCGACTAAAAAGGTTAGATGGTAGTAAGAAGGACTTTGGAGATAAGTTAGTATGGATAGTATGTTGCGATGGCGAGTGGGTGGGAAGATCTGCCAAGTGCTGACTCACAAAGCAAAGGCGCGAAGGGGAGGGCAGACAGCCAAAGTAGTGAGGCGCAGTGTGAAGAAAGTTGTGCTTGCACTGACACCATTGTTTGATCCTCACCATGTAAATTTTACACGGCGAGTATAGATGCGGTTAAAGCCGTGCCTGCAAGCTGGAATATTTGACTGGTTCTACAATGACCTTGATGGAAGGTAAAGGCAAGCGTGGAAAGGGATGTACACTAAATGGGCCCAGCCCACTGCTGATGCGAGCTGTTAGACTGAGGGTCAAGGAACCACGAGGGATGATTAAGAAGCAAGTGTGTCCAAAGCATGTCACTGTTAGTTATTAGGTGTCAACCGAAGGCACTATGGGATCATCATCCTTTAAAATGAAGCTGATTGGGCCTCAAAGCCAATGTTTCTACTAAATTTTTGAAGGGTCACATTACACTCAATCGCACATCGTACTTGGATTTTGCGGAAAAGTGGTTGCAAGTCAGCAACTTCCAAGATCCTTTGACTCTATTTTTCATAGGCTGTGCAACAGTCCGACAAGGGTTGTCGAAGTCGAAGATGGACTGGACAGGGTGCTTGGTCCGTGAAAAAAGCGCAAAACCCCATTTGACCTCATATTTCTGCCGTGCGTTATACCTTCACTCTCATATATCTGCCACAAATCTTGCTAACGCGGGTAGCGCCTGTGACGCTTAGAAATGTGAGGAACGTTAGTAAGTAGACAGGTAAATGACAGTCGGACAGATAGGGGAAGGACATCATCTCCCAAACCGCAACTAAATATTAGACCACTTCTGTTTAAGAAGAGGTCGCTACTGTTAAGTATGACAAGAAGATGGGCTTGATTATTTGAAGGATTCTTATGGAATACTCAATGTTTGGAGTTTATTTGAGGAAAGAACTAAAATATGATCGACCGTAGACCCGGCTTTAATAAGCAATCTCCAGCTTCAGTTTTGCACCTTTTCTCTATTTGTTTGATGAGTTCTCGGAGGTCAGCTCTTTGATACAATTTGTCAGCACTTTGAAACACGTCATAAATGTGTTTTTTCACCAAAGATTAATTTGTATGACGCTAGTTACGCGGCCTCTCACCGGTAGACTTATGATTGTCTTTGAATGTCTCGAAAAGCCTGATGTAGTGATCGCTAAGCAATCAACCTCTCCTTTTTCAGCCATTCCATTTACAAAGAAAGAACTGGTTTAACTGTCTATTAAATGTGGAAGACTACAAACAGCGCCTAAGAAAGGTCTTAATGTAAACGATAACAAAGGACGTCAAGTCACCAAAAAAATATAACTTTTTATGCCCCAACTTTTCCACACTTGCACAATTCTCTACGCATTTCTTACACGAATTCTTATTTTTGCTTACATAAATTCACCCCTCCATTCCTCCTCATTATACATCCCTCTTCTCCACTCCTACTCACCCTCCTAGCAGTAGTAGTTATGATGGGCTGTTCTGCACCTTTGCCGCTGCTCTCCCTCACCCACCTATCCGCTTATCCGCATTTGCCTATTGAGTGCATGTTACAGTCATCCTGCTCCTACCATCTCTTCCATCTCACCACGACCACTACTTGTGGCTTTTGGTGGAAGCCCTTTCCTCCCTGCTTCAATCATTCGCACATTATTTAATTAATTTATTCACTTTGTTCACTCCAACTTATGCTGGCATCAAATTTCAAGCGGCTGGAACAATCGCCTGTTCGAACAACTTCTGTTTTTTGCTATGGTTCAGTTCCGTCTTACAATTTTTCGCATTTTATTACATTGTCACATATGCGTCACACGCGTATGTTGCTAATATGCCAATTTCTTCCCAGAATTTGGTCTCATGCACGCATTCATACGCACTTACGTACGTGACTGCCTCCTCTTCTGAATTCCATCCAACACCAATTCAACACATCCCTACCATTTACAAAACTATTAGCCTAACTCCCTTATTTTTGTGATTGAATTATGGCAAATTTGTTTAACTAAACTCTAAACATTTAATTTTTTGTTAGAGTGTTATCTTAGGCTTCATAAAGTCTTTTTCTTCATTATATCTTCTTGTCATGCATACCTTACGCACGAATACACCCTCGGTCACTAAATTTCCTTCTCTGCGCTCATCCTGCAGCATCAATAAGGTTTGCATACAAGCCCCGTATTTTTTGATAGAGGTTTTATGAGACCGCGAAATGGTGGAATTCTCCAAACCATCTATTCAATACCATCAGTGCTTGCACCAAATTATGCAAAATATATTTGGAAAGCAGTCTTTGATAGGGCGTTGGTGATAAGAAAAGTCCCAGTGCAAAATGACTCCTTTTCTCTTCTTCTCATCAAGCAGTGGCAAAACATTCTTCACTCATCACAACTACCACGAGCATTGGTTACCACAAGCCCGCATAATTTGTCGGTCATTCCACATGCACTAAAGGATAAGAGGCATGAGGCGACAGTATGGTGGAGATGAAAACCGGCTTCAATTTGCACAACAAAGCAAGGCTTTCGGAAGAGGAGGAGAAATACCAGTGCGAGCATTTTTAAAGCTGTGTGGCTCTGGAAATGGGATAAAAAGCATGTGCCTCACAGGCAATATGCTATGCATGGAGTGATTGAAGTCGGGCAATTATGGTCGCCAGCTAAATGGATTCCAATGCTGCAGCGACTACACTCAGACGTCTCGAGTAATAATTCAAGACAGATTAACTACTTACTCAGTTGTCATCTTTAGTTGGGTTGGTCCGGTTCCATATCGCAGATGTTTCGCAGAACCAGAATGCAACCTAATTTACGAGAAATGACGCAGCATGCTGCATGCTTGAAAACTAACATTGGAAAATCTTAAAGGAATCGCTACCTTATTGCTTAACTAGCAAATCCACAAACCCTACTAAGACGCTTTAAAAGGTAGCTGTTGCACTTGCATGAAGAGCGCAATGTCGCATTACTTGAAAGCCTTATATGCAGTCGTAAAATTTTATCCCAGTGCGATATTTGAGTAAAGTGTTGAAAAGGGGTGAGAATAAACGCTATAAATTGCTAAAGATGAGGGTATTTTACTCAATCAAATCGAAGCAACGAACATGAACTAATGCTGAAATACTCTGATTTGTTCCGCTAGTTCGACAACAAATAAAAGACCGATCGCAACAAGTGACACCTGCAATCTCATGTAGTGCATCGCAAAGGGAAAGTTACGATGCTCATACAAACCCGGCCGACTAGGAGCATCATGCCACTACTTCCTTTCTCCATGGTCATCTATTCACCAACCTTGGAACCCGATTAGCTCTGGTGCATTCATGAGCAAACGCAGTACTCGTCGAGATTTCGTGAGTGCATTTTAACATCAGCTGCTTTTTTTACAACCAAAAAAATAAATAACTCTATGGAAAAAAGTTGTGTGTGACTATTGCTTATTCTTGTTTTCTTAAGGATTACATCATCCAGCCACTTATTCGCCCTCTTATGGCTAAGGAGAATTTCGCTCTTCTTTTAGTGGTAGAAATGCAATTCGTGTAATGTCTTATAGAAATGTAACTCCACGGTGTCCGAATATGATTGTTTAATTATGGCTAGTAGAATCTTAGAGAAATTCGATGGTAACAAGTCGTATTATTCTTCTTTTAGATAATAAACAAAAGGAAATCTTAATCATTGTACGTGGCTTAAGAAATTATCCCAATTTCTTAAATTGATATTTCAAATCAAATGCATGACACAGCTTCATGAATACGGTAGAAATCATGTGGTCCTTTCTGAGAGGGTCATTGTCAAGGCCCTTCGTAGCTGGTTGACTGCTTTGATCATAATATCTTTTTAAAGGGATACCACCTGTGATACAGGAGCATGTATGATGGGAATTCTTCAGTTGCGAACAGTACTACTTATTGGTCTCAGTAGCTGCAGTTGCTGGGAGTGTAATGAAGGCTAATAAGCATCAAGCCATACGTGAGAGTAACTCCATTGGTACTAAACGGAATTTTTGAAGAGTCTCCAACGTCTTCATAAACTAACATTAGTCTTGAGATGCGTGTGGCTTTATTTTCTGACCTAAGGCTTTTCCCAGGCATCGCAAATACGGACAAAAATAATCCGAGCCTTTTCCTCAAATGCCTCAACGATGTTCTATTGCAATACATGAGTTCCCCTAACATTTTTTTTCAATCGCAATCCATTTTGCACGTTATTTTCTCAAAGAAGTGCTACTAGACAGTAAGAACGTTACGTCTTACTGCTTGGTGGAAACCTCGCACGAGTTTCCTGATTCCCTTTGCGCTGGTTCATTTATTTGCCTCAACTTTAACAAGTGGGGTGACATTTGTCCTAATACGTTAGTGATTTTTTTCACTAGGTACCTAAAAGATATAAAGGCTGCCTAATGCTTGTCTGTTTTTCTATGATGTAGGACGTTACCTATGCGAGGACCACTTTCCATACAAATTTTCTTCGACAGGACGTGCTTCACGTTGCTTTTCTCATTAAATCGCAAATGCAGCCAGCTTATTTGATGAGCAATGTGACAGAACTATGGCTTGGCAACAATCTCAGATATTGCTAGTGTTGTAGGCTACAGGTGTAGCGTCTTGAGGCTCTCCTGAAGGCAAAAGAAGGTAGAATGTCAGGGTAGACTACATATATTTAATGGGCGGAGAGAAGTAAGCTGCTGGCATGGCATGGAGGCCAGCCTATGCACCTAGGGCAACACGGCCACCTCTGCGACCTTGACCGAAACCGGTAGTTCCAACAAACAAAGTACTGCAACAGGAAGTGAAATTATTTCTGAATTCTGGAAAGATTATGCCGTATGAAGTAGTCACAATGGCCACGCTTTTAACCCTAGCAACAAGCATTTACCCATCTCTACTACTGCTGCGAATTCTGTCTGATAACCTGTGACAGAGTTGGTTGGGCGCGTAGGTGGATCTGTGGGCTGGCATAGAAGGAACTTCACTAAGACGCAGACCCTTCACCTACCTACTCCTATCTGCGGAAGTCCTTAAGTCACCTACGGTGGTAAGGTATCTGGTGGCTCATTGATGACATCCCTTAGTGATGTAAGCATTTCAAGAACAGCCATACGTTTGTCGATTACACCACGCCGTTCATCAAACTCTTAACCGTTTGTACGGTATGAGCGAACGAGAAAAGGGTGGAATGGTGGGAGCGGTGCGCACGATGAATTCACTGACGTAACCAAGCTTTTGCAATATCAAAAAGGTGGTGAACTTGATGAAGTCGAGTGTTTATGCTGTTCCATAAGCAATGACAAGTCCTTCACACCAACACTACTTCTAGGTTTTGCCCATAAGTTGATTTCTCTTCTGTGAATGTCCGATTTATTATCCTGGTTGAAATCGGTCATGATAATGCACCCAATGGTCCACATAGCAATTTCACTTGGCCCAAAATTTAGTAAGCGCGACTATCATTCATGGCAAGAACGGATAGCCACGACCTAAAAAGTTGTTATATAGTGACAAGGAGTAAAAAGCCAAAAGGCTCTTCTGACACAAAAACTCGATCACTAATAGCCCTCAGAAAGACCAATCCTCTCCACTGTTTCACTGACCCATCTGCTGCATGGCCAATCAGCTATCTACGGACCTCCGTCTTCCTTGATGGTTCGTGGCTTTCCGACAACAACGGTCTAGCAAAGACAAGGAAGAGCTTCAAATGTGGAAATCAATCCAAAGCGCTGATGTGCATTCAGAACGAAATGAAGGATCTTGACAGCCCCAAAAACAAAAGCAACAGTCAATATTGTGGTCCAGGGGACGATACTCATGCGGATTCGGAGGCTGCCGTAGCCGCTTTGATGCTCTCATCCATTGACTGAGCTTTAAAGGCTCGCCACGCAGCGTACTACGCATTTGATTGTTGATCTGGCGGCTACTGGCATCGCTCTGATTCCACAGCTTTCCATGCAAATCCGATTTCGTCGAACCTTGTTCTATTCATGGATCCTCACTCGCTAATGCTCCTAGTCCTGTCTTTTTGTGTCTGTCTGTGTCCGTAGTGTTCGTCGTGCACCGACTCAGTGCGATGACTTTCCTTCTTCGATCACTGCAACGGATTATGGGGATTGAGAATGACTTAATGCATAAAATGTACCTGTTTCATTCAGCAATAAAACGGCAGAGTGCATTTAAATTGTAGTTCTGCAGAAGTGCGATATGGTCGGCCTCTTCCTGCCTCTGTTCCATTCTAGGTTCCTTTTTTAATAACTTAGAATTATTACGCGATTAGAAATAAGGCAGAATTTTGCGTACTCGTTACGCAAATCGCCTTTTATCGAAGGTGTTTTCGAAAAATCCGTTGCATGGGCCTCTATCATCCTTAATATTTGTTGGGAATGATGACTTGCTGTGTAAAGCTTCATTTGTGGCAACATTCTAGGAGATTAGTTGCATTAACCCCAGTTTTATGGTTTCAAATGTAAAAAATCCAGGTAAATACCATATATAAGTGCAAACGTGCCCTGTTTAAGTAGAATGGGATGTCCAAGATGTCTTCAGTGAAGTTGTCTAGCCTAACACCTCTCAACTAGCATATGATAAAAATCAGCTAATTAAGCACAAAGTGATCGCTGAAAATTACCAAGATCTTATGCATTCACCACCCATTGAAGCACCAACCCCATAATCATTTTGGCCTTTAGTTTGCTTTTGGATGCCGCCGTTAATTTCCTTGTGCTCGAGCAAAATACATAATTTACCTCCTATAAGACAGATTAATGGTACAAGTCGCTCTTCACGTCGGCTGAATGTAATCATTTACTGTCTCAATTTATGCAAATTATTTGTGAATTGCGTGCTGTGATAAAAAGTTGATAATGAGGAGAGTGTTTCGACTGAATGCTTCAACTTCACATTCCATTTTACCGCAGCCGTACCAAACACAAAGCTGGAAGCAGTGATGTGACTGCACTCGGTTGGAGAAGGCGACTGCGATGACTGGCGGATCACCATTAGCTCCTGCGTCACACCTACCAAACATGAGGCAAGTGCCATGCCATCTCGCCCTCTTCAGACTGTTCAAAGCACCACAGCTGTGAGCATTTGTTATCGCCATATGTGGCTCCATGCCTTCTAAACTCATAAAAATATGCAGTCAGAGCCTGGTGAAGACAAATCCCGAATTCTATTCGTGTAAAAAGTGGATTTGAATTGAAGGAACGAAGAGTTAGGGATCCATACAATGCAGTAAGCAATTGAGGGAACCCAAACTAAGAGAAGGAATATTCTATACTGATATCAATTCCAAACAAGCCAACTCAAGGAGACCTAATCAATGATGATATGAGGGTGCGCACTAGCCCCGTATGCTGGCTTAACTCTCGTGTCTACGCAGCCTGATGGCAACGGCGCATTCTTCTTCTGCTTGATCACTATTATGGCAATGGACTACAGGGGATTGAGGGCAAGACGCATTTTGCTACTCAACACTAATCAACCTTCATGCATTCATGTAGGAAGTCTTACTTTATTTGCCCATATTTGTCCTCCTAGAGCCTCCTGATCGCCATGTTCTTTGCAATATTTGCATCCACGTCACACGAAGTGCTTGTAGATGAAATGAGAGTTGGCATCAGTCATGTAATTTCCCGTGGATATGTGCGAACACTGTCCATTGAAAGCTGGAAAGTGCGAATGATGTGTGTGGCCATATATCGGAGGGTTCCATGTCAATCCACATAGTGGAGTAATAAATGGCAGGTCAACCCATATCGAATTCTGTTCCAATCTTTAGCGTGATGTGAGAAGTGGATATTTGGTTGAGGGCAGACTGCAAATATCAACAACCGAGCCGAATCGCATGCGCCAATTAGCCAAGTCAGCCACTGTGACCAAGCAAGCAGTATTTCCATGTATGCGTGTGACGCTAAAAAATCACACGCGGACATCAGTACGAATGCACCTACAAAGTCAAGACCAACTTATTAGCTCTCATCCCTAGTGTGAGCAATAAAAGCAGAATTGTAGAAATAAATTGAACCGCCATGGTCCTCAGATTCGTGATCTGCTCCTGCACGCAAGGTTTTCTAATCATACCACACTCGCACACCCGCCTCTCCCAACAGTCATCGCCATGAGGCACAATTTACAGACTCCGTACGCTCTAATGAGAGATCTCCATTGCGCTCAACCTATACCTATTCAACTGACCAATAGTCCACGCTAGCCTCATCCAACATCGTCTGCGCATCTGCTGACCCGCTTGGTTCACTGCATTCGCTATCCCCGTGACACTTCGTTGACCCTCACGTCGGTTCAAATTAGACTTACTTCCGTTGGCATAGAAAGTAGCTTATTATTAATGGTGGCAAAATGCAGCGGCATTTCTGACACAAAGCCAGCATCAAGAATCCCGTGCGATCCTGAAGATGCATGTAATTAAATTAATTCTGCACGGCTTTCGCATGCCACCTGCGCTGTAAGGATGGCTTGTCCACACTGATTGTTCCCACACATGCAGTGGCATTCCGTACACCTACATCCACCATCGACAGACTAGCGCGTTTGATAATGCAAATAAGTAGCGAAATTCGCCCCTGTTAATTTTTCGTGCTCACGAGGTTTTAGTCTTGAGTACGTTTTAATGGATTATAGCATGTTTTGCTCTAAGCTTTTGTTGGCAGGACATGTAGACTGTCCGCTTGTGCTGAGAGTTTAGTTGCCTATTTGCGATAACTAATCTTCTATCGGGAACTGCACTATTACAATCTGGATTGTTTAAACTTTACGACTTTTTAGTCACAGCAGAATTAGTAAAATTGCATCTCACGTTAAATGAGAAAGGGCATGCCCAACGTATCCAGTGAGATGATCAATTACCTCCATATCATCTTAGCATGCGCTAAGAACAGCGAGCTCCTTTGTTGTTCCTGATTTTGGCATTATTGCCAGAAAATAAAGCCACACGCATCTCAAGACTAATGTTGGTTTATGAAGACGTTGGAGACTCTTCAAAAATTCCGTTTAGTACCAATGGAGTTACTCTCACGTATGGCTTGATGCTTATTAGCCTTCATTACACTCCCAGCAACTGCAGCTACTGAGACCAATAAGTAGTACTGTTCGCAACTGAAGAATTCCCATCATACATGCTCCTGTATCACAGGTGATATCCCTTTAAAAGGATATTATGATCAAAGCAGTCAACCAGCTACGAAGGGCCTTGACAATGACCCTCTCAGAAAGGACCACATGATTTCTACCGTATTCATCAAGCTGTGTCATGCATTTTATTTGAAATATCAATTTAAGAAATTGGGATAATTTCTTAAGCCACGTACAATGATTAAGATTTCCTTTTGTTTATTATCTAAAAGAAGAATAATACGACTTGTTACCATCGAATTTCTCTAAAATTCTACTAGCCATAATTAAACAATCATATTCGGACACCGTGGACTTACATTTCTATAAGACATTACACGAATTGCATTTCTACCACTAAAAGAAGAGCGAAATTCTCCTTAGCCATAAGAGGGCGAATAAGTGGCTGGATGATGTAATCCTTAAGAAAACAAGAATAAGCAATAGTCACACACAACTTTTTTCCATAGAGTTATTTATTTTTTTGGTTGTAAAAAAAGCAGCTGATGTTAAAAAGCACTCACGAAATCTCGACGAGTACTGCGTTTGCTCATGGATGCATCAGAGCCAATCGGGTTCCAAGGTTGGTGGATGGATGACCATGGAGGAAGGAAGTACAAATTCGGCTTTAACGAGATGTACAAAGCCTAACCAAGGGAATGGACATTGAGGGGTTAAAGTGATCAATTACGGGTATCATTGGCGAATCACACAGTTAGCCATGGAGCAAGGCGCTAAACCCGAGCCTTTGGTAATAGGAAGTCAAATGTCGCAGAAAGAGAGAAATTGGTGCAGATATGGACAAGATTGAACGCCTGAAACAAACGATTGCAGCTATTGCAATGCTGTCCTCGCGACCGCTCAGTCAAAGATTTGAAACTGCCATCGCCTATGTATGATTGCTCATCACAAATAACACAGTCATTGACAGATGCACACTGTATTTCATGCTAGCTTTCCTCACCGAAGTCTAGACGAAGCATGTTGTTTTGGTGGGTCCAGCCGCGTCGAAGAATCCGTCTGTGGCAAAGTTACCTTCCATCTCCCAGCTAATCGGTGAGTCGGATACGCACTAAGACAGTAGCAATGACAGGATTTACGCAGAACAAAAGATCGGTTTAAGTTTTTAGCCTCTCTATCTAAGGCCCGCATTGACTTGGCCAGCAAACTTAGGATTCTTGCGTTCTCATCCCCGAGGATTGATACGGAAGTACCCCGCAGAGTCATGACGGAGGCGCTAGTCGAGTCTCTAAGCCTTATTCTAAATAACAGCGAAAAGGCGTAGGCAGGATTACAGGGGTGCTAGCGAAGCCAAATGATTGTCCATGAAAGAGTGGAGCAAAGGGACGGCTTTAGCGTTTTCTCACTCACTGGGGTTACTAAAGTGAATGTTGTAGAGATCGTGTGAAAAGGTTTAGCGTTGACTCCAGACCACAATACGTCCCCTGGTAGCCTGTGCAGCCTCAAAACCAATTGAACCTGGAATTCACAATAAGCCAAACCAAAAAACAAGCAATTTTGTGCTATTTAAACAGGCCTACTGGTGTATCCTAAAGTGCAATTATGTCATAGTTTGTCGAAATAGTTAAATAGAACTGGCGGAATTGTATGCATTTTTTAAAAAAAATAATTGCGGGCGATCGAAAATTGAAATTTTGCCGTGACTGACTTGAACGCAGTGATTTGTCTGACAGCTTGCTCAACTATGCGTTGCACTGTAACAACGATTCAGTCTCTGCACGTTGTGCTTCGCTCCACAACACGGGCTTTGAGTTCTTCTCTACGTGAACAACATGTGCCCATCCATACTACTCATTATGACTTCAGCGAAGAATCTTGGCGCAAACACTCAAGCTATTTCACATCATCTTCACTATAAGAAATATGCGTTTTGACGTAGCAATAATTTAGCAAGTGAGGTCCAATGCGTGCCTGCCACTCACTCGGCTCTTCGCTGGTGCTAAGGGCATTGCGTGCCCAAAGTACGACGAGGATGATTTCTTATTTACGAATTCTTTTGTGATGGCCATGGAGACATGGGTGAGCAGCACAGGGTGCTAGCTTTGTACGCTAGCCTTGTCATTCAGCACAGTACCTCTTTTTGATGGAATAGTCAGTAGCCTCCGCCACTGCCTCCACAATGCGCAAGTCCTGGTTGTGGGAGGCTCTTTAATGCCATCAGCAGGTTGCCATCGCTACTTGCCACCGGTAGCAATAATGACGTGGCAGAAAGGACCTATAGATCGTGTCGCTAAATAGTTAATGAGAAGTGTTGTGTGCGACACATCCTCGCCCTACGAATTTGCCTTTGTTTTTACTGCTGCACTTCCTCGGACATATCGACTGTTGCGTCATCTTCCTACAAGTAGTAGTTTTTTGAGCCATATCATGCGATCCGCCTCTTTATTTGCCACTTCGGACTCGAATGCTAGGACTTAAGATGTAAATACGATCTCTTGCCACTTGGAAGGCATCGCCCATACTATAACGCTGATGTGTTACGGCGGCAAAAGCGCGACAATCGCAGTTTTGACATCAAACGAACCCCTGCAGACGCCATTTTGTAGCAGACCTCTGCTTTTGAATGCACCAGTCAATCCATTCTTTGGTGTCTGCTCAGTTGTTGTTGCCGTGGACATCATTCCTCGTACAGTCGTCACTGGAATAGACCGTCTTATGACTTTCTAACCGATTTTAGATGAAGCGTGAAGGCAATTATGTGGAGGAGAAAGAAGGAACCTAACCTTATTGACTATAGTTATTCATAAGGTCAGGATATCTGAGTGAGACCACTTTCATTTGATTTTGCAATCTTCATCAAATCCAAAATTCGATTTGGAAGAGGATGTATATGCATGCATTTATCCATAATTTAATCCGAGCATGTGCTTCGAGTGTCGCATTGCCTGCATGATATCTTTTTTCTTAGGTAGAATTGTGCTTCCTCATTGATGGAGCATGAAATTGCCTTGACAACTTGGCCTAGCACAATTGCGCCCAAGCAGAAGCACGCCCCTCCATTTGTTTAGGCGTAGCCATATTTTTTTGAGGGAGTTTTGCTTTTGCCATTACTATCCGTCAATTTGTGTGGATAGTGGATGCGTTTGCCCTAACCACAAAAAAGACATAGTTGGCGTTGAGTTGACGAATTGCGTGAAATCGCAGCCTTGCAGAGATCTGTGTTAATTACATCGGAAGGAAAAGGTAATTTTTTTTCTATAAAATGCCATTAAAGTGTGTGCTTGTGTGATGGTAAGATAATGGCACAATTAGGCTTACGAACACTATTCTGTCTCTGCCTACATAATTTGTGCAATACATTAAATAATGCTGTTTAGGAGAGGCAGAGTAGGTGATGGTTGGCAAGGCGTGTGCCAGTACGGCTTTACGTACATGTGTGCTCAGATTGCATAGTCGGCCTATGTGAATGAGCATTCACAATAGTGAAGCGCCCCCATCATTCTGATTCCAACTGCTTTCGCCTATGTCAAAAAGGAAGTAGCCAGTGATCGGCTTTGATGCTCAGCAGTCATTATGCAAGGCGAATAGAGCATATGGCTGAGATCGAAGATGAAAACCTTGTAAAGTGACAAATGAAGAGGAGGCGGAAAGGGTCGGATTGAGTGCCCCCGGATAGGTAGTTTTTACAAAGTGAACTGTGGATCACGTTCTGTGTCGAGACGGCACTGCCTACACGATGGCCACCAAGGTGACCTCAAGCAATGCCACGAAGTAAACAAACGAAAGCTGAGCGTATTACAGGTGGAGAAAGCAATGAAAATCTTGCGTTAATATATATCGCTGATGAATATTGGGTGGTGAGCTTGTCAATTTCGAGCATCTAACTGCAGCATTTCCTAGCTGAGAGGACGAAGGCAAGCTATTTTGAAAAATAAACAAAGTAACTAGCTGCAGCAGGAGGAAAGGAAGACGAAATAAAAAATATGATTTTATGAAGTTGGGAGTATTATATAAATTGAAAATACATGAGCTTGTTTAATAGACGCTTGGTTCTCACCAAAGTGGAACAAAAGGAACGAGATTTGGCAGCTGGTTGATGGTATATTATATTGGGTGTTGGACGAAATGGGAGGAGAGAAAACCATGTAGGCCTTCATGCATTAGCGTATTTATGAGGCAATAATAATAGCAGTAGTGTCAGGATTCTAGAAGGGAAATTGTAAATTGGAAATATATATATGTCACATATGTGTGACGACAAGACAGAACACGCAAATTATGAGGTGAACCAGTATCATTATGGGAGAAAAGCAACTGTTTCAATAGGCAGTTGCTTGATCTGTTTAGCGATTTAACTTTAGCAAAGAAAGTAGAAGTGGATAAAATGAATGAATGAATGTGCAATTGAATGGAGGAGGGCGAGGAGGGATTTCGCTAACAGTCTATAAGTGGTGGTGGTAGTTCGATTGAAGAGGTGATTTGTGTTAGGGTGACTAAAATTAGCACTCTGTAGGTGCATGCGGATGAGTGGATGGATGGAGGATGGAAGGGAGGGAATGGCAATGGTACAGGGGAACCTATTGCTAATACTGCTACTTGCAGAAGGGAGAACTGAAGAAGCAGGAGTGAAATTTGTGTAAATAAAGCGAGATAATGGGAAGTGCAGGTGGAAAAGTTTGGGTAGGCAGGTGAGATGAGCAGTTGGCACCTAATCGACTTCTACCCATTGGACGAGAACTGTGAATTATGCCATGCTATGATGACAGCTTTGTTTGAAAGAATTGAAGTCAGCTCACTCAAAGACAGATTAAGAATAACAGGCTTTTGAAATCCTCAGATAACCTTTAACTTAAAATAGCAGATGCTTCCTAACATGGATCTCATGGAAGGCCTTGGTTTAAGATGGAATGTCTTGATGGTGTATAGAGTATGAAACAGCTTCATGAAGTCCAATTGTGGTCTTAAATGGAACCACTTATTAAGTTTAAATTGTGCTCGCTAAGGTTTCCAGAGCAGGGGTAATTACCGCACGGAGTTTATGATTGTGCTGGATTAAGGGTTATCTCCGGACTGTCAATTCTGCGATTATATGCACCATGGGGTTGATGCGCTTTGTGATGTACGTGACCGATGCAATAAAATCCTTTGCAGAGGAGATGCCGCCTGCGTTCAGACTCTGCTCTATCCCACAGGGAATTACGGAGTGCACAAATATTGCGGAGTGATAGTGGCAATGAGCTGGAAACGCGAATTGAATCAAATCATTACTTGAACGATTTCAGCGTGAATTTGCTATGATCAAGTACGATAAGAAGATGGGCGTGTTTTTCAGAGAATTTTTTTAGAACAATTAATATTTAGAGTTTTGATGAGAAAAAACTGACATACAGGGTTAAACCTTAGGCTTGCTTCTTAAAGCAATCTCCGGCTTCAGTCATGCTTCGATGCTCTGTTTGTTTGATGAATACTCGAAAGGCTTCGGTGTGGAACAATTCTTCAGCACTTCTGAAATATTTCATGACAGTAGCCTCGATGCTTGGCGCAGTCAACTTTTCAACCCTGCAAATGATTGTGCTTTATTCCACTAAATTTTACTTTGCATTGCACTAGATGTATGGCCTCTCATCTGCAGACTTACGATTATCTTTGGATGTTCCGAACAGACAGTTATTTAAGTCTTTTGTACATATCTGTGACTAGCGCTATTAGTGGTCACACGTACTAGTTCTTCAATAGCTACCAGTGTTCCGTGTGGTGCTGACACTAAGAGATCAAACTATGACACCACTAATCAAATTGAGTGCGGCTTTGAGGAATATTTGATAGTGGCTACATTTATTTGTATCACCTTAGGTCCACGAAATAGCGATAAACATGTAAGCAGATGCATCATCCTTTCCTTAACTATAAAAGTAGTTCATCTTATATGCAAGGTTGTTGAGGGTACTCCCAATTGCGTAAATCGCAGCGCTTCATGCATCGGCCTTGTTTTTCGGGGTCAAGCATCAAATATGCTCCTCAGCAGGGAAAATCATTTTCTTAACTTGGTCTCCTACTGCTACGACAAGAATGTTTAATGATGAATCTTCTCCTACTGAGTTTAACGCTAATGTGATGAAGTTGCGGCAAAGAACAACATCAGCGCGATGATTTATATTCGACTTAGCTCCAAACATTGAAAGATTTGAATTGAGAAGACGAAGATTGACTAGACCCGAAACTCCTGTGTCCAGTATCACTAGAAGGGTATCAGAGAGAGGCTATGTGCAAGGTTGTTAAGAGTACCCACAATTGGGCGAGTCGCAGCAAGGTATGCATCATCCTCGTTTCATCAGATATGCTCCTCAGCAAGGAAAAATCGTTTACAACTCGGTTTTCTCCTGCCACTACAAGAATGACAAATGATGAATCTTCTTCTACTTTGTATAGCGTGTTTTTCTCCACAAAACTACCTCACCTCTCTAAGACATTGTAGCTCATATGAGGAAGTCTCGATAAAGGAAAAAGTGTGATGCGACGAAATGTATTCGATTTAGCCTTAAATAATGGAGGTTAAAATTAAGTTTGATGAGCAGTTGACTAGATTTAGATTAAAAGGCTGTCATTACAGTTGCAACTGTCATATGTAGGTGGAGATTACTATTATTCCAAGGCAGCAAATGTAGAGGTAGCTTCATTTAAAGACCACAGTTTGGTTTTAGTCGAACACTGTGTGGAAGTCTTGTCTAACTCAAAGGACAGTCGTCTTGTCTACTTTATCTTTAAAAACGTGTACTCTCTGTTCACTTAAATGGATGAACTTTCCACTCTATCATGAAATCCTGATGACTATTCTACTTTAACCTGCAAGTTAATTTCTCTGCCAAAAGGCAAGTGCATACATAATCTGCTTTAAGAGGTGCATCAATGCGCAATTATTTTGTATTATTGAGCCCCTTCAAATTATTGGCATTGCCAATGTTTTCTTAGCCGCTGCAGTCGAATTTTTTCTCATCATCAAATCTAAACTGTCACTTGTGCCGTGACAGTAGCATGGTAAACATATTTCCTCGATTTTTAATGCTTGCGAGTCTTTGATTTGTACTTGGTCTGCAATAGGTATTTGAGTTTTAGGTTTTGCGTTCCTTCTACTCTTGCAGCTACTCCGAATACATGTCTCTTCGGAACTTGCATTTACTGACAAGCACAATAAAAGTAGTTTCTTATGTCTTTTGCATGCAAACTAGAAAAAGATTTGACTGGTGTAGCAAGTCCTCTAGGCTTGGAAGCGTCGTTACCAATAATGGAGGCGACGAGTCCTCAGAATTGCAAGCCTATTGTCACCTATCTTGTGTAGGCTGAGGATTTGATGATTATAATGGAGAGGCGATATCTAGTTCAGCCCCATAGCCTCAGCAGCGTTTCACGGTAAATGGTATGTGAATCTGCTACAATCGTCAGTTGGCCTTTGCATAGTTGAGAATGTGATGATAGTGACACCTTTCCTTTCACTTGCCTCTGTTTCGGAACGGAGGTTATCCACAAATTCATGCTGCTGGCCCCATTTTATTGTCACTGCATGGCAAATCCAGCAAAGGGTTCATATTCCTAGAATTGCATGGGGACTAGGGCCTGGCAGAATCCCAATAGGGATGGATGGATTCCTTGTGAAGGTACAAAAACATCAGTCCACATAATGAAAGCAGTGATTCCAAACGATGGGTTGCTTGAGCAAGGCCTGGCTTTTATGCTCCTTTGCTGCTGAGCTGCGCGGCATACATTCCGCCTGAATGCTTCGACCCAGTTCATCTCAACTGCACTTTGAAGGATTGTGACACTCATTTAAATTAACTATTTTAAAAATCAACAATTCAGAAAACAAATTTCGAATCATCGTGACCATCAAATTAATCTTTGACGTAAGGAAAAAGGCGAGTCAAGTAGATCATAGCGTCATTTTCAATTTTTGCTCTAGGTGAAACATACCGCGAGAGTGGCCTATCCTCCCGCCTCTGGCACTTTAAGTACCATCGTCAACCTCAGGCTGATTTCAAAGCAGCACACATTGACGCGTGTTCCTTGCA
>JADWOT020000002.1:5199046-5330638 GCA_036345935.2 Taenia hydatigena | reverse complement strand
AAACCTAGCATGCAAACCCAATGTAATTGTAAGATATATGTAAAATGGACCTAAATGAAGGGAGGCAACAAAGTTGCGCACCCTTATCTGCCTTTAGGATTCATTAAGTCAAGGCCTACATCTTTGGTCCCGCGACCTGACAATCAACTCTTGGAAATACGCAGGAAAATGCCAGTGCTAATTATTGCTGCAACCAAAGGAAAGACGGTGATCATGCCAAAGCTACTACACCACTACACTAGAGGAAGTAAGGAAGCCATGGTGATCATTGCGTTGCTTTCAAAGCCATCATCGCAACATCACATCGCCAATGAGCACTTTGCTTAAGTATCTAGGAGGCTACTGCCCCAGGAACCTTCTTTCGACCATTAAAAATACAAGCACCTCTGTTTTACTGCAGATATTCAAGAAAGCTGTGCCGTAGACTGATGCATCTTACAAACACGCAGCAAACTTAATCCGAAAACAGCAGCTCCAGAATACTGTGACACAAACACCCTGCCAACTTGTCCCAAGCATGATTCCTTAAAAGCACACACACTCACACACCTAACCATGCCAAACACCAACCTTCTCGGTTAGGCTGGAACAATGGAAGTAACAGGCTAAGGTAAGCCAGCTATTCCTTTGAAAGAAAGACGAAAACAGGTGACATGGTCTATGACTCAAGTACGTTGATTCAGTCAAGGGCATGATTAGATGACAATGAACACACAATCAGTTCTATCAATACTTGACACTCACTTGACGCACCGAAGCATCTAGTAGCAACGATGGCAGCAGCATCAAGACAGCCATCCAATATATGCACAAAAAATGGACCACGTGGGAAATGAGAAGGCACGGAGCAACACGGTCTTCAGCCATCAAAGCTCGGTTTCCGTCTTGCGGCTCCCATCTACTTGACGGCATCTGCGGCAGATGCAAAAAGCTACACTTCACACTAAGAGGCACATTTCACCATCGCAGACATATGAAAAACAAATTGCATATAATTAGGGCCTTTTGCCATGCAAATCAACTTGCTCTTATGAGGGCGTGCTTCATTAACACAGACATTTGGACCTTTCTGCCATCTGAGTCAAGAGTGCAGGAATTGCAACACGGCAGCACACTGCTTATTGTTAGCGGTCTCAGTGAAGACTCGCCAGCGATCGCAAATCGTCGAAACGCCCGCACAAGCGGTACAGTCTTGGCGAAGTATGTGCCCTCTAAAGAAATTGGAGATAACAGAGTTGGCGCACCTCTTCACGTGGTTTATCGTCTCCATTTTGAGTGTCGGGGTTCCGGGTTTTCATCCGCCTATTGCTAGCGTCAACCAACTCCTATCCGGGAAGTATATCCCATCTTTCATAACGAAGGAAACGTAGAGAAATAGTCGCCAGTATGGCGAGGGTCTACGATGACCCTACCAGTCAGATGGATAGATCAACCCTTAATCTGAAGGCGGCGTAGACTTCATGTGAACGACTCTTCCGAAGCCAAATCTTCGCCACCTCGACTTGGATTAGTTCAAGTTGCACCTGAGGGGCGACATAGTTAACCAGTGGAGAAGAACATGCTCGAATCCTTTTCCGTGTGCAACAAGCACAATTCGCCCCAATAAAATGGACAATAAAGCAACTTAAATAACGCAACATTGACAACACAATTTTAAACGCGTCAAGAAAGGAGTAGTGGCAAATTTCCTAGCATAACATTTAAGCAGAGTCCATCGAGATATGAGAATATCAAGACAGTTCAGGGATCAGATACCATTCCTACCTGAGAAGAGTGCGGAGCAGTAACCGAATGTGATTCCAACGAAACCGTTCTTAGGCAATTCCTTGAACCGTCGGTGGCACTCTGCACAGCCTATCTAATGGGAATCCAACCATCATCACATGCCGCAGCGTCTGCCATACCGACAGAGAATATACTAAAGCCAATGACTTTAAAACTGAACAAAATAAATGACGCATTTGGATCTAGCAATTAGTTGATTTGCATAAGAATTAGACAAAAAAAACAAATCGTCTGCAAGATTTTCTACCATTAAAATTGACATGGCTGTCTACATTTTAAAACTTAAAGCATTTTGTTGTAAGCGAAGATATATTTAAATAAGAGCAAAGAATTTGACTATAAGATTAGGAAAGGTATACAGTTCATTATTTCTAGCAATGGAATTTTTCTAACTTTACAGTTTGAAATGTCAGATTGTCTGAGCAGCACGAAAAACCCTGCATGAAATGCGCATTCGTCGGCGTCTCAAGTCGAACTTCAGATGTTGACAAAAGCAACGAGGAATCCATATATACCAGCGTGACATGAATACGGCAATGTAATACTTTGGTTGTTAGAACTGCCGTTTTCTGTCAAGGTTACAGAGGTGGCCATATTTCCCTAGCTGCGTGGGCTGGCCTCTGAGCCATGCCAGCAGTCTTTTCTCCTCTGTCCGGTGAATATATGTATTCTACCGCGCCACTTTGCCTTCTTTTGCCTTAAGGGAGCCTCGGGACGCTACAGCAACAAGTGAAAATAAATCGCGAAACTAATTATCTACTTTGAACAGTGCTTCCGACTGCAGACTATCGAATTAAGTTTAGTCCTCGAAAAACTGTTCTAACTACGTCGCGAATTCACATTCAATGATGCAGAAGTAGCACTCTTTTGCACAAAACTAAGCATTTATACATGCAGATAGCGAGGGCTAGTTTTTGGCAAAGGATAAAAAATAGCATTGATTTTCCAGTACTGCGTGACAAATGAAAAAAATTTATGGTTTCAAAATAACAAAAAAACAGGCTAGAACAAATGCAACATCTATAACTCTCAAAAGTAATCATTTCATAACTTTCGTTTTTTAGCGTAGCAGCTTCATAGGTTAGATCGTATTGGCTTTTAAGGTCATAGGTTTATTGCATGACTAACTAGCCTAGTTGCTCATTTTCCCGTGTTATGACAGATTTTACTACTGACCAATTGCTTGTAATATCGCGAAATAAACTACAGTAAAGTATGAAACACGGGTGGCTTTCCGTCAGTTCGGCTGATGATGGAAATGGATTGCATATCCGCCTGTTTTTCTGGCCTACAATTTGATTCGGGCTGAGGGATTAATGCGGGAATGAAGAGGTCATTCAATTTTTGAGGCCATAGGTGAGTCATTCCGCATTTTTCGTTGAAATCATCACGCACATACTCTTTGCTCATGTGGCGCTCTTATGCAATGTGAGGACAAGTTTCATCCATCTACCTACTTTATGTAGTGTTCTGGGCTATGTTCATAACTGCCAAGCCTAAATGAACCACAGCCAGTCTAATGGATTGGTCTGAAATACCAAGGGACCTATATTTTTAGCAGGAGTTGGTGCTTGCGCCGTTTTCTGGTCTTCACTCACTGGATATTGTCCGGACTTCAGAGAACACCATGGGGACTGAAGTGTCGTATCTAGAGAGTTTGGCACTTCTTACCAATGTTGCTTTCCCTATCAATGGCGTTCATTATGGTGCCATAGCAATCCCTCGGGTATAACAGACGTGCAAAGCCACAGTTTGGAGCGCTTAAACCGATCGTCTGCCTCCTTAATTTGCACCTGATTTTGTTTAAATGGACTATGGAGTCACCATTTTGTTGAAGTGAGTGCCTCTTTATTTTCTTGATTTTAGTAGTTTTTTAATCAAAGTTGTCATGCCAAGAAGTTTATTCAAAATCTGTGCATCTAGAACCGTAAAGTCAATGTGGGGTTACCGTGTTTTTCGGATTTTTGAGCAGAAAGTTGCATTATTTAAACGATGCAATGCTTGAGGTTCATATTTGGTAGGCCATCGTCTTGAACGCAATAAACATGGATTTTCTAGCTGCTATTTTGCGTATCGCCTTCCACGTTCTTTGCTATGGATTCGCTGGAACTCAAGTTCTGTTCTTTTGATTGACATCGTTTTCATGGTTGGCCTGTCAGTGGGGAACATTGGGCCTTACCTTGAACGTTGATTTGGTCAGGCATAGTCTTAGTAGCCTAATGCCGAATTATTGTTCTTCGGACTTCCTTAACACGTCTCTTACAGCATAATTCGATGGCTGTCTAGGTCATTAGGAGAACAAAAGGAGTTCGTTTGGATGCCACGATCGTTAGTGTATTCCTTTATTGGGCAAGATGTTCAAAGCGAAATAGTCTTATGCTGTCTGCGCAATGTCCGCTGAATTCGAAATTTCGCCTTTTAGTGGGCCCCTTGAGCAGCGATTGAAAGCATTTTTAGACGTTCCTTGACTGCTTTATTGTCGCCCTTTCCATTAACAGTTGCAGTCTCCCGCTGCAGGATAATGACGCCTTGATAATTCTGCCTCAAACTGTAGCTAGATGCGGATATTTTCGTTGGAAATATACTGCTTTCCTTTTAGGCGATTTTCGTCCAAGAGTTGGAGTGGAATCGCCTACACTTACTGGGACGACCAAGAAGTTGATTTTCAATCCACAAGTTGATTTTGGCATGAACCTTAGAACTATGGTAATTAGGTAGGAACTGTAGCTTTGCTGTATAAAACCGTTTGTAGGGTTTTCGGTTAAAAGGACATATGGTTACTTGCAGTATTCCTTCGCGGCTCAGTGATGTCTTTTTCGTTGAGGCATGTAATCTGCATCCACTACGAAGGAGATATAACCCTCGATAAGGGAAATGAGTCCGGCTACAGGCATCAGAACTCCTTTGATGGTGATGCGCATGGTATTCGGATCTTACATGCTACTCGATTCTGTCCAGTTAGGACATTTATGTCACAACTCTAGGTCATGCCGAGACAAGGATTGCCCTGTTAACTCTTGAATGAATTCTGGAATACTGGTCAACGTATTTTGCGGGTGCCTCAATGCTGCTTCAAGTTACAGCAAGGTGGCAGCCTTGTCTGGATTAGTCTTTGCTACTCAGTGATGCCTGGTTTCTGAAAGAATGAGATGCACATCCATGAAGAAGTAGTGAAAGCCCTCGATTGGTAGAATGGTTTGGTTGCAGGGCTGGGTCATTGGTAAGGTGACAGGACTCTCCACTGCTAGTGCACGTAGTGAAGTGCATTCCTCTACGTGTTCGTTTGTCTAAATTGCTTGAAGTGCACATGATCTATGATTTTGACAAGTCAGAGCACTTACCGTCACAACTCTATTCCGTGCATTGTCACTATTTTGAGTGGGGCAGACCATGCTTGTTTTCTAGGTTAGTTAGTGTTGTTGGTTCCTCTGGTACCCAAATGTTGCTTTATTTACTGAAAAGTTAATTTGAAGTTAGTCGTTAGCGCGAGCCACTTGGTCAAATGCATCACACTACTTTCTAGTAATAGGTGGCTATGGTACCATTCCCTTGCCAATTGTATGGTTGGAATATGTCACTCTGTGGCGAATGACGCATGCAACTTAAAGGTTTTCTAATAGGCCGCTTAGCGAAAGTGTCACAATTACAATCTATCCTCCTTTTAAATGAGACTAGCTTGCAAATCCTTATTTTACCATGCGCTTTGCTTCTAGAACCAAAAAACCTAACCTTACCTACGCCACTTCTGTGCCTGTCCTGCCCTAGTCTTCCAGCATTTGATATGTTCTGAACGTGATGGTCTGATGCCTGGAAGGTTGCTGACCTGCTTTTGGGGTAGTGGGAATAAGGCGGGTACGAAGAATGGGTGTAAGGTAGTATATTTCTGCCTCTTCCCTCTCTCCTCCTCTAATTTCCTCTTTCCCTTCAATCTTCCTTTCCTTCCTACTGCCAAGTTTAGCAGCATGCTGTGTGAAATGTTACATTTGAGACCTTGAGTCTTGTTACGTTTCACGCATTTAAGGAGGTATTTGTCCAGCCTACTGGACTACTCGTGATCGTTTCAGAAGAGGCACAGTGTTGAGTGGCCTTAGATAGTCAGAACTCGGTAGTCATTGCTGACTAGCATGCGTTAAGTGCAAGGTAGTCTCCAGTTTATTGTTCACAAGGTGATAATGCATTTGCTCAAGGGTAGGATGCAAAAGCCAGTTTCATTTCAAATTCGGAAGCCAAGGTGGAAATTTAGAAGCCACACTTGCATTAATTACATCGTGCTCTCTAAACCTATGCGTTATTCGGGCTCAAGCGTGGTGTGGGATAGCATGTAATCGAAGCCGTGTTGCCGTTTTGATATACCAATGCATTTACTTGTTGTATGTTGCATGGATACGGGCAATCGTATGCATCCAACGCACTCTGCAAATTGAAGCAAACCAAGGAGGTTGGTTCCACTAAATCTGCATTTGGGAGTCTCCTTATTAATTTTCTGAGTAATTTTGGCAAATTTATTTATGAGTAAATATGGTGACGTGTAGAGCTCCAGAGAGGTAAGCATGCTGCTTGCTTGACATTTTAGCAGATTTCGAGAAAACACCTTTTTGAGTGATTGGAATGTACTAAAATAACTGACGCTTTATGTCCAAACAACGCATTAAAGCGCGGTTTTGACCTGCCATGTGTGTTTTTGCGCAAATGAAATCTCTTTTTGGCAAGCAGACTGGATCTGAACTTCTTGACAAATTTCGCAGTACACTTGCGCGTTCCCACCCTTTTTCCACCGCGAGCTTATAGGCAAAGTGCACTTGTTACATTCTTTTAAATCAATAGAGATGACAAGACGACCAATTTTGCTCATATTATTTCATATTAAAGGCTTCAATTTAGGCCAATTTTTGCAGGATTAGTGCGTTAAAATTTTGTAAGCATGATGGCTTAATATTGCAGCATATGAATACAAAGAAGAGTGCGCGATTTAATGTTTCACTTGTAAACAATGCAACCAAGGCTGTGCATCAAGTAATTCATATTTGTCTGTGTACTACCCTTACGTGGTACCTGGCTATGCAGCAGCATTAGGTAAACCATTAGACACTTCGAAGTTAATAACCAATTTTCTTCATTTGAGGAGGGCATTAAAGCTGCAAAGGAGCGGTACTCTAACAAAATTCGGTTTGACATTTTACATCAATGATTTTTTTTCCTGATGCTTTTTCGCCATTCTAGCTATAAATCCTTGCAGCTCTTATTGTCACCCACGGTTATTTTGCCTCTTGCTGGCTGTCACCAGATTTCTTATTCGTTATTTTCGTTTTTCGTCAAGCCTTTACAAAGATGAAACCACATCCACTTAGGCAATCCTTATACAAACTTTGAATACCCCAAGAGCGACGCAATATTGCCTACATCATCTGCGGTCAAATGCTTTTGTCAACTTTAAGTACTTCTCTGAGTCTTCAGTTAGTGTACGCAAAGAAGAATGGGTTGTTATTTAATTCACGTGTGGATATCTTTGAAGACCATCTTAACAATCCTCAGTATATTGCTTAATCCCACGACCTAAAATCTTACCACATAAACAGCAATGATACCAAAGGCAGGGCTTTCTCCAAGGAGTTTTTGTGTTTTAAGTACGAAAGAAGGTCATGCTTTCGTCGGTCTGCATTGTTTACACAGTCGGTTGCTTCTAAAGCAAAACCCAATTTTCTTTGCGCTGTTTTATCAAAGCTCAGCCTTAATAAGATTATTTCTGCCTGATAAATATAGGGATTCGCGGCAACCTTAGCGATTAAATAGGCAATAAGAAGGTCGAAAACTTTGGCACAGAACGAACGACCACGGTTGGAGTTAGTATTTATCAACCCCTAGGTGGAACGCTGGGCGACGTGTTGCTAGGCAAGACGTGGAAATTTATGTTGTTTTCCCAAGTTTTCATTCTAAGGAATATTTTTACTAGTCGCATCCATGGTTTAAGAAAGGCGCCGTTATCGACGCAACTTCAAACGCGCATTACCGGAAATTGGGTCGAATTCTGCTGGATATTGTCAATCCTGAGCAGACTGAGAGAAAAGCATTTTGGCTCGTCGACATGGTAATTAACTGTGGTGAGTATTGGAACCTCTTCAATGTCGGCAGAGATAAAAATGCGTTTAATATAAATAAGAAAACATGCAAAATTAGTCGTGTATCAGATTTGGAGGAAGGTAACATAGGGAGAATTCAGATGAGCTGCCAACAAAAGTAAGAAAAATGACAGACCTTAAGTCGGTGATAAAACTTGCTCAATTGTAGGCCAGGATCCCTCCTTAAATAAACGAAATGGGCACTTAATTTTGAGATGGCTGACTGTCAAGTTGGTTCCGCATAACTCTAGGATCCAAGATGTTCAATGTCAACCATGTTGCTTATAGCTAAAGCATCATAGCTCGTATTTTTCTATCGTAGTCCAAATAATTTGGCGATCTTATCTTGCAAGAAAGTTGTCCACATTGCAGCCGTTGCTAATTATAATCCTGCTTTTGCGTTAATCTCCATAAAAGATGCTGAAGAAAGTTAACAACCTCTCAGAACAAGGCTCCATGCAATCAACGCTCATAGCGTTAATGTGAGAGTTAAAGGTCCATTCGCTACAAATGCCTATGGTCGTTGTCATCCGTGGGCCCATTTGCCACAATTTTATTCACGCTGATCCAAACACAACGTAGCGATAGTCTTTGAAAATCCATACTTCTTCTGCACGGTTATAAGGGTAGATTGCATTGTAATTTATTTTCCGATTTCTATGGGAAGACCTTAAGACTTGTCAACTTGCCATTCGGTGCAACCTGTCTGCTATCTGCAGGTGCTACAAGGGCACTCGCTTTGAGCTTGGATTCGTAAATAAGAGACGAGTGTTTTTGCCAGAAAACTGAATGGCATTGTATTATCGCATAAATGTTTTTCGAATAAATTGCACAATTGTCTGTAACTTATAAATCCGTTTTGCGATAAGCTACAAGGCTTCAAAAGACCCGAGTTATTCAGGTCAAAATGTTTGTAGTGAAGCGTCTATATTTGTCGCGAATCCTTTCAAATGAGCTTTTATGCTCTGGCTGCTTCTTCTCTCGTTCTCTTCACCTCGTGTTGTTACTTTTCTTGTAATCATTTCACAAACCGTTTAAACGATCAATTAAATTGCTTCGCCAACTCGATTGTCTTGAAACGCTGTAAGATGTAATAGAATATGGCCTTGTGGACGTCCTCAGTAGTGCTAGCCAATGAAAGCAAAACTCGGTGTTTACAACAACAGTAAGTCGATCAGTGTCAAACCGGAATCATTTGAACCTGCAAACTAGTCAGTGCATCACGGCTGTTGTGTCATTTTCTAAGGGCATACTGCACCATTAACCAGTTGTCGCTTTTAATGTCAATCAGCACTGCCTGTCTCAGGAACTGCAGTTGCAAAGCAGCATGCATTTATGGATGGACACTGCGAGTTTATGGAAATGCTCCTGTAGCCACTAAAATTGCTTTCAAGCATTTCTAGCATTTCCATAGCAGAATTTTAGTCACTCACAGTTATCACCTTAGATCAAATCACCAAATAGACCAATCACATTGCGAAAGTTGGAATGAATGTCACGTGGGAGCACCCAACGCATTTCGCGAGTCATATAAGGGTGCCTTCCTGAAGATCATAGCAATTCTTACTTCGTTGCTCAAATTTCAGGTGTGTAGTCATTCCCTTAATTTTAATTTTCTTGATGACAATATCATTTTGTGCTATAACCAAGACATGAATAGACTTAGCATTTTATGTAAGCTGCAGACATGCAAGCATGGCTGCAAAGATTAAATTCGTGTGTTTCCCAAGCACCAGCTATCATGCTTCCACAAGTCTAGTCGCCGCATATGTTAAAGATGTTGCAAGAAGGTACTTCTAAGAATACGGACTCGCTTGTTTTACGGAGCAGAACCACCCAAAGTAATTGAAGCGCAAAGTGAATACATTTTGAACGTGCATTCGGCATTACTTCATAGGTTGAATAAGCAGTGTTCTGGTTTCTTTCACAGCGAAATTCAATTGATTTCTTTTCAGGATTCCTTTAGATCGATTTGAGCTAAAAGTAACGAGGCTTCTTTAATAATAAACTGGATTTTTTCTCAAAATATGCTTATGTTTCTGACAAGTATACTAGGAATAACGTTTCGTAACTTTGCTTCCACGAAAGTCTTATGTGTATTTAACGACCGCATGAATTGGGAATGTTTAACATCACCCAAGGTGCACTGCACAGCCCGTGTTGTGTACCTTTTCCATCAACTACATTTGGCGATCATTTGTTACCCTCATTCTCTCACATTAAATGTTCTTAATTTTGGCGTTACATCACAGCAGCAAAACGCGTACTTAATTAAAAGAGAGCACAGTCTAGGACCGTGGGGTTCTCGTGTTGCTGGCAAGCCGTCGGGAACATTGGACGATGCGAAATATCGGTGGAGGGAACAATCGGTATGTCTAGCTGCCATTTGCGCTACACCATTCATGATGCAAATTAAGCGGCGCATATTTGTGACTTGACAGAATATATTTTAGACTGCAGTGAAATCCTAGCGCGAGAAACCACTGCGGTTTAAAGAAGATACTTGTCACCATTCACGAAGAGGGAGCTAGCTAAGTAGCAAGTTTCGAGTAGAAGAATATTTGAAGCAGCGAATTTTAAGTGTCTTCTTTTGAGTTTGGGTGCAGCTCTAATGATAAGAATGAAGGAAATTTATTGTTGCTTTACAAGTAGACTATGTATTGCGCTTATTTCTCATGCTCCTTGGTTTCTTCCAATTTCAGATAATGCTGCTGCCATCATAAAGGATATGAATATGCAGAAGAGGCCTAACATTACCGAGAAAAGTGAGCTTACCTATTCGTTCTCAGTAAAGCTTTTTAATTCATATTTCTATTTCCTGCCGCCCGCAACAAGCATGGAAGTGATTGGCTTTACTTGACTCAAGGCAAGTTTAAAAGGCTTACTGTCGTCATGAGATACGAGGTACGATGAAGGAACTGCTGGCGTCCGAGAATTTTTGAATAGACTTTGCTAACCACATTTTATCGCCTATTTACTCTAATATTCGTAGCCTTTTTAAAAATATTGCAAAAGTGGAATTTTACAAACAAAATTTCGATTGATTCTAATTTGCTTAATTGCTCCGTGATTGTTTTAAATGGGCTATGTTTCGTGTGACTAAACATTGCACGGTGAATAGAGGAATAATTAACGTGGAAATTTTACGTCATTTTAGTAAGCTTAAAGCGCTTACACTTGCAGAATTTTGGTATGCTATAGCAATAATAATAGTTTATTTTGCCTGTTACAACCATGTCAATGTTGCCCAATTTTGTGGCTGACAAGGTGAAAAGCAAAGCTCGCATCCATAAAATTAGCATAAAACATGTATCAAGCAGTTTGAAATGAATGATCCAGATTTATTCATTTTATTTTTAGCAGTATGCGCAGATTATGAGTTTGATAAAGAGCAATCGCAAACTTGACGATTTTAATGTTAGGTGCAAAATGAAGAAAATGAATATAAATGAACATGCCCTTTTCCTGCTGGCAAGAAACACTCCAAAATACACTACTGATCATGTACTTACCATCTTTACTCAACCTGCATTTGCAGACTGCACTTGGTAAAAACATGTATAAACAAATAATTGTTTAATTTTTGTAACTGTTATTTTCTATACGTCCATTCTAGAAATGGCGCACGTATACGACCATACCTGATAAGTGTTTACGGAACCGATAAGCCGATGCGTCCGATGGTCCTAACGCCTTTCCATCAATGCGAGAACCCCACAGTCCCTAACTTTATTCTTCTTAGATTAAGTGGATTTCGTTGCTATTGCATTGATTAGAATAATCCACTGCTGAAAATAAGCGCGCTTAATTAAGCAATAGTTAGGGCAGCAGATAATTGAGAAACAGATTCATGCCATGCAGTATACCACGCAGAGTAGAACCACGATACCCTCCACATAGTTTATCCCTTAGCATTTGGAATGTCCAATATGCATTGCAAAAAGCTTGTCATTTATTTAGAGCATTTAAATGGAGGCTTTGTCACGCTTCACCTCCCACATATTTATGTTGGTTTTCCTTAAACGGCGGTCGAGGCTGCAGAGTAGACTACACTACATGACTTTGTGTGCCACAAAGTAGACTCGAAATGCTTCTACAAAAATGATGCACATAAACAAGGAACCAAGGATTGTATCCTATTCCGTTATATCAATTGTTTCTCCATGCACAACGAAGTCTTGTTTAACGCTAAACTACAACCACGTAAGCAAACTTGTTTTCCTTCACTCCAAATAACTGCTACGTGAACAAAAATAATAAATTTTGCATGTACGAGGGATTTTGCCACTAGAACATGTTTATTAAAACGTCAGCAGTTTGCCTCGACCATTCAAATAGAACAGATGACAACAACACTTCCTGGATAAAGTTTGTGGAATTGTCTCAGAAACCTGCTATGACATTCATCACCGGCTAGCAGAAGCGATTTGTTCAAACTTTAACACCAAATTGATAACATTTTTTATAATGTACCCTAGTGGAGGAAAGTGATTACTGGCCGTAGATCTGAGGGTTGAAGCCTCGTCAACCCGCCTTTATCTGCCTTAATATCGATTGTCTATAAACTTGTCCTCATGAAATTACTCTAATTTTATAGGGTTTGAGTCAAAATAAAGAGATAAACGAGGAATCTGCTGCATCAACGGCAGCGCTAGATAATCCATCCTCTGCTAAAGTCGTAAGAATCTTCAAGATTGGCTCAAACCACCGAACTCACTCTTTATTTCCATCGCCAGAGAAAGTCCCACAAGCTTTGCGCTTTCCAGCCGAACTCGGTCTTCTCTGAAGTAGTTATCATCATCATGCTGAAGACTAGATTAACATATTATTGCACTAGATATTCCCACTTCGCATAAATACTAACGCGTAGACGCTGTCCGGGAAACCCATTCATGGGTATTAGAACTTGGTCCAAAATCTATGCTGTATGAATGTCATATCGTCCAGACAACTCATCAGGTTCGCAACAATGCTGCATCAGGAGCTGAGTTACGGTGTCACAATTCAGAGTTCCTAGACGGACGATTAGATCCCGCTTCTCCGAGTTGTGTTTCGAAATTCCGCTGGCTGTTCCCTGACTTCGGAACCGTATTTCATAACAGGCGGAGCTTCGTGATCAGAACTCGATAGGTTTAATGTGTTTACACCAATTAAACATACGCGGACAATTCTCGATCACTTATGGGTCTATTGTCATGGATGATTTACATGTATATGGCACCTCTCTTCACCACATTTACTCATTTCTCCTGGTCTATGCTTCTCTTAGCAATTTAGCTCTCAAGTGGGAAACTGAGCAGATAAAATAACACATTTTGGTCAAAGCCCTTAGCAAGGTGTAGACACCTCCGCCGTTTAGGTAAGGGTAGTGTCCGCCATCACATTGAAATCGAAGAAAGTGCACATTACGATGGAGATTCTTTTTGTTTAATGACAGCGGCATTTAACTACTAACTAAGATAAATAGTCTATGTTAAGGGGTACGATCGTGCTTTTGTGTGCTGTCTGAGGGGAAGTTATTAGCCCTAAGAGAGGACTATTGCTGAATGGAATGCAAAAAATATTATCACTGCTACAATAGCGTTCTAGACGGGTAATGGCCGATAATGCTAGGTTGCATTTTCTGTGTTGCCATGAGAGAACCCAAAACAGATCTTCCATGCATTTGTTGTGCAGATGAACGAGAAATCAAACTACCTTTATCGACTACTGTTGCGGCTGCTTTTGTTTTTGATAGTACAGTGCAGAATTGCTCAGTTGCAATTGGTAGCGCCCTAGATCACGCCGAAGGTGATGATCGGAAACCAACTGTGGCCCATTTAATGGCCATTTTTAGTCAGTCAGTATTACTGTCAGACAAAATGACGGAAAAGTGTCTGCCAATTTTGGCATGAAACGCCCTAACAAGGCGTCGTTCCATTTTTTTATAATATCGATGCATTTGACTCTCGGATCGGTAAGAATTAGTGCAACAACACCGGCCCCTCTTCCAATTAACAGCGTGCTTGATTTCACCAGCATCGAATAACAGCTATTAACCCAAATAGGCGATTGCTAAAGGCTGATTAATTTATTGGCTTAAAAAGACGTAACTGTCTAAACTGTCTGGCAACCTAGATCAAGGCAAATACCTTTTGGATGCAGCGCTATGCGCAGAAATTTAGCGCAATTTGAGTCTCAGAACCATAAAACGGTCAAGTTTAGGTTCCTAGTAGACTCACTCAGAACCCTGATTGTCTTCATTCATGCCACATGGCTTTGGAAAACAGTCAGCGAATTCAGGGATCACCTTCATGCTACAAAGACGACTTCGCAAAGGCATGGATTACGTTGTTTGTTTTACTACAAGGAAGCAGACTGCAAACATGCTGTAATGGAAAATAGCCTGACTTCAAACTAAATGCGCATATTTGCCAAAGATCTTATTCCAGACGACTACCACTCCATCAAGTTACCACATGGTTGCGCTTATTGTTAGATTGTCAAATAACAAATAAAAATTATGCCGTTGGAGTACAAAAACGAGGTCGTTAATTCTTCAGAGACCATACTCTATTCACCTACATTGTCACGCATACAGATGTAGCCATTAATAAGAAAGCGAATGGGAAAGCCGAGATTAAGTATAAGAATGCGATGGGATGAAGCAACCATTTTCTCCAGCTTACTTTGTAAGACATTGTAGCATATACCCACGTGAACAAAACCAAAAAAACCTCATTTCCCAGTTAGTCACCGCCAAGCGTCAATCGCCTCCTAAGGCAATTGGGTTGGAACGGGTCTTGAAGCTTTGATACCCATAAACCTTCTACTCAATTTCCTTTAAAGCTCCAATCTTACTAAGGTCTTTCTTTTTCGTTTTACGAAGTTGAAACAGCAAATATCCTGCAAAAATAGCTGCTAAATAAAGATTTGCAGAAAAAGTATCCTTATTTTGAGTGAAAAATTAGTCGCTTGAATGCACATGCCAGCGCAATTTTATGCATTTATTGTGCAGACCACCAGTTGTCGGGCCACTAAGTTTATGATTCCCGTCTGAATTCGCGATCACACCAGGTAAGGTCCCTTTGAACTCTAGCATTAATGCGTTAATTGTTCTGTAAAATAGGATCAACAACACTGGTGGGTTCTAACGCTGATTTTTGACTAGCTGTTGGGCTAAATTGTACCACGCCGTACGGCTCTTTATTACTCCAAGTGATGTAGGGACGGTGTCATGGTTTTAGTGCTTATAACTCAGCGTTTTAGTATAAAGTTGGTAAAATGGACAACCGAACCCCCTTTAAGCAATTTCAGGATTTCAGAAACCACCCTCAAGCATAACCATGGCTTAAGGGTTCTGATATCTCTTCGAGGATTCCTGTAAAAAAGAGCACACGTGAATGCATACCATTAGCTGGACTGACACTGAATTCGACTCTGACAATTTACCTCCTTTTGTAAGATATGTATAATTTCGTCAACTTTGTTCTTCCCTTAATATGATTCCTCCCACTATTAGTTAACGCTTGAAGTATTCAGCTATTCTAAAGATAGCAAACAGCTCACGCTGCGTTGCACTTCTCTGACTTTATCAGCAAAATCCGACACTCTCGTAAGTGACGTGTTTCTCTCCTTTCTTTTTTATGGAGTACTCGGTTTGCGACTCAGTAATGATGCAATCGTTGTAGAGCAACGCCTTCACTTTTGCATTAAATGCGCATCGTCATGTTCTGTCCTCTTCTTGGAACGCCTTTTCGACCGTCTATATCCAACTCAGTGTCCACTGATTAAGCGTTCTTGCCCTTTTTGGTGATTTTAAGAACAATGAATCTGAGCAGATTTGAGTCAGACAAGATTCAAACAAGATGATGTCAACTGATTTCGAAACAAAACACGCAGAAGTATGATTTGGTCGTTGATTTGGAATGCTGAATTGTGGCGTCGTAAATCAGCTCCTGATGCAACATCGTTGTAAGCCTGATGAAGTGCCCGGGCGATATGACCCTTATATAGTAAAGGCTCCCGACCAATTTCTGGTACTTATGGATGGGATTCCTTTAAGGCGTCTTCTAACCATCTTCTATGAAGAGTAGAGAGATACGTTGTGCAGAAATGTGCTGATTTATTGCATATGATAATGCTGATGCCCACTTCAGAAAAGACCTTTTTCTGTTGCAAAGCGCAAGGCTTATTAGACCTATCCTGGCAATGTAAATAAATGGAGAGTTCTAGTGGTTCAAGCCAGTTCAAAGTTCCTACGTCGTTAATAGAGGATAGACCAATTAGCGCCGCTACCGGTCGAGAAGCATCCTCGCTTATCTCTCTCATTAACTCTCATACATTATAAGAACGGAGTGATTTGGTGAGGGTAACTTTATTAACAATCGTGATAGTGGTAAACATGGGTCTTGGTGTTTGCGTCCAGAAGTCTTAACCAACACGAGGGTGGCTGACGAGGTCTTGTCTTCTATTTTGCATTAACTTACTCGTCGTTTCTTGGATGAACTGGCAGAGTTTTCAGAAATGCGCTTCAACGTCTCAGGATTTTCAAGACTGCGTACAGACAACGGTGTGACAAAAAGCTACAACCGGCGGAGCACTTATCCACAATTATTTCGTCTTCATAAAGTTTTGTCAGTTCTCATTTTCATTTGCTTTACATGTCAAAAGTAATACAGCAATTAATATATATGGTCTACCAATCATTCTGCAGCGAAAATGGAAAAGAGTATATCTACTACGGCGTCTGCGTATCCGGTCCACACATCAGGCCTTGTGGTGATTCTTGACTTGATACACTCCTACTACCCCAAAAAGGAAATCACTGTACCTCAGGCTGGGCTAAGCAGACACTTTAGAGAATCTGAGACTATGTGCAGACCAGTGTAAGCTGATTAAACGATTCGGTTATTAATGTGCATATCGTGCTGCGCGGGCATGAGGATGTGATCGGTTCTACATGGCACGAAATGCAAATTCAAAGACCACTAGCAAATCGGTTCTGCGATAAGCATTTTTGGCTCCAGCACATGCACCATACACCACCTGACCTCTTATACTGGTCCACATTGATGATATCTCTGTTGGACGCATTCCCACAGATATCGTGGATGCAAACTTGATGATATTCAAATCAATGCACGCGTAAGTACCGGCTTATAGTGGTTACTACCAATCTCAGAAATATTATTAAATATTCTAAGATCTCCCCAAACGGTCGATCCGCATGGTCAGTCCTTTCATTTTCTTCTTAGATCGGCCGTATCCAAAGGGGTACTTGTGCTTTCGGAGTCAAGATACAGCCGACACTGCAAATCCATGATGCCAAAGGCATATCCGCAACAGAATGCGTGCTTGTTTAGCTCTACTTGAGCCAAATGTGGCAACTAAGGAAATTCATCAGTTAAACACCTAGTCTTTTTTATTCCCTTCATAGTATTCTTTTGCTTTTAGCTTCACAACACTGCAAGAATAGTGACGGTGTTAATAAAGCAAGTGTTTGCTCTTGACCGCTGTTTTATGGCGGATCCTGCGTTCAGATCGCTGATACTACGGGAACATTACCACTAGAGTTAATGTACAATAGCAAAAGACGTGCAAGTTAAGGCTATTTTTAGCATTGTGCTCATGCTTAGACCCATAGGAGATTCCGAATCCCCTCAAGGTCCCTGATAAGAAGCGGATGTGGCGGGTGAGGCCTAATGCGTTGAAAGCAGTGAGGACGTCAGCCCGCCACTTACTCGGCTCTGCATGGTGCTAAATTCGTTGCGCACCCAAAGTACGACAAGGGTGATTTTTTCTTACGAAGCCTTTCGTGATAGCCATGGACATATGAGTAAACAGCACTGGGTGCTAACTTTGCACGCTAGCCTTGTCGCTCAGCACCGTACGTTTGTGTTGGAATAGTCAGCCGCATCCATCGTCGCCTCCACAATGCGCAAGCCATGGTTGTTAAGGGCTCTCTAATGCCATCAGCAGGCTGCCATTGTTGCTTGCTGACTGTGGCAATAATGGCGAGGGAGAATGGGCATGTAGATCGTTTCGCCATTTGAGTAATGAGAGGTCTAGAACGCTACATCTTCCCTCCCCACAACTTTGCCTTTGTTGCTGCTGCAGTGCTTTGGACTTGTCGCCCGTCGCGTCATCTTACAAGAGGTAGTTTCGAGCCATTTTAATTAATCCGTCTTTTGATTTACCATTTCGAACCCGAATGCCAGGACTTGAGTTGTATTGGAAGAGAACTGTAGGCAGTCCTGCAAACACGATCTCCAGTCACTTTGAAGGCATCGTCCATATAGTAGCGCTGATGTGTTGTTATAGCAAAAGCACGATGATTGAAGATGTACTATCAAACTGACATCCACAGACGCCATTTGGTAGCAGTTTTCTGCTATTGAACTCACCATTCATCCATTCCTTAATGTCTGCTTAGTAGTTTTGCCATGGACCTCATTCATCCTGCAGGCATCACTGGATTAGATCGTCTTATGACTTCCAAGTTAGGTATAGATGAAACGTGAAGGCGTTAGTAACTACAACCATTTATAAGGCGTAGGTGTCGGAGTGAGACCAGATCCATTTGATTTTTCGATCCGTAACTCCCAACACTATTCGCTGCTATGGCGAAGCCAGGAAATTTTGTCTGCCGAATTGCACTTAGAACATAGTTGCATAGCTTAATGCTTACATTACGTTATGCGGCATTTCGTCGAACTCTGCTTGACAAGATTGTAGGTTTTCTCAAATGTGAGGTAAGATATCCTTCCAGTCCTCATTAGGGCTGCATTGATTTCTCTTAATCTGAGACGATAAAGATGTCGCAATGCAATCAGTTTGCTCGCGCTAGGGATCGTAGCAGGGAAGATGGAACAAACGAAGATAGTGCTGGGAGCATAATAACTATAGTAAAATTTGATTTTAGATTGTTGCTACCAGTTCCCTAAGGGAATATATAATCTGGTACATAGCCATATAGTAGTGTCTCATAGCAATGCAAGGCGGGAATTCAGCAGACGGTTATAATAAAAGTACCAAAAAGCATAAAAGATCGTTGACGAAGTGAGCAGCTTCCTCCATTGAAGGTGTGTATTCATCAAAGAGAATTCTTAGGATTCCGGTAATAAGTAAGCAACAAAATCGTTTCCGTTCCGTCCCTTCCCCTTGTCCTAGCTTTAGCTCTTGCAGAAGTCTGCGCATAAATACTCGGTTTGATTCGAGTCGATGTAATTCACGCAAACTTGTTCACAAATTCCTAGGGTTACGTGCCGGGTTAAATGCTCTTTTTATGTGATAGAATCGGCTGAAATTTTGCACGGTGGTGTCAACTGCCTGAAAAAGTGACTAGAGATGCTTGCGTAGTACTTGTGACTTATGAGCGGCATCTGCCTGCATTTACTCCCATTCGAATGATTTGGCTGACGCATTAATAACAATCACTTCAACATGTCTGCACATGTTACAGGACGTGAACGCAGGCCATTTTAAAGGCCATCACTTAGATAAGTACCATGCATTTATGAACTTGCCTTTAAGGGTCAAGCAAGAAAGCCTCTACGCCTTAGAGACAATAGTGTATCATAGATCGAAAGAAGAAAACACCCTTTTTCTTGGTAGTAAGCGCCATCCAAATTTATATTTTTTTAATGGAAAGGATAAATGAAAGTCATAGGAAATGTTGGTTGTGTTTTTTTTAACTCGTTAACGGCACATACGGAAAAAAGAAGCGGATATGGTGATGGCTGTTATCTATGCAGTAGCACATGCCCCCCTTCATCGTCAAGTATTTTATTTCTAATGTCTTCGCTAATACGCCTGATGAGATTAGAAAACTGTATACCTAAAGATACCATTTAAAAATAAATTCGATTACGTTTCTGGCACACTCATTACTATCCAAAGCAAATAATGCTTCTCCAACCGCGCCTCACATTCGCTTCTACCCATAGGTGCTGAGAAGGCACTAACTCTTGAGACTCATCTGCAACTGCAAGGGTAAGTGCACCCTCCTGCTAGTAAGACGGAATTTATGGTGTGCTCACGCTTAACGATATCATGTGGTTTGATTTTCATATTTGATTACAGCTTTGGTTAATTGCTGGAGCACCGCATTCGTTAACACCTGAAATTGTCGCCTATGACATTTCCAACCTAGCAGCTCATTGGGCCAGACATTGCATTCTTGGACATCCAGATCCGAATACAGATTTACATTACCGTGAAATTGGGAGAAATATGGCCCTCATTAGTAGTTTCAAATCATCTATGACTGAAGGCGTTTGTGGGTGGAAAAGCGGATCTCGATTTCACGCATACTTTCATAACACTTGCAGTGATAATTACAATCCCTACACGAAGGTGAGTTGACATAAGTATTTTCAGTGCAAAACAATGTCACTCTGAAAAAGTCACTTGCATTTTGTCATGCCTTATGCATCACTAGCGCTAATTTTTGGCCATTCAGATGGTTTGGGCAGCTCTAAAGAAAATCGGAATACGCTATGGGGCAATATGATGGCCTCGGACTTGGCCGGAGCAATTCACAACGTCTGGTTTCTTGTAAATACAGGCCTGGACAAGTTGAGCTTGTCCACATCCGTTAATAAACACAACTTTTATTCTTGCTGGTTCAAATCTTTTGTTTCTGCAGAGGAAATTATCTCAATAAATATTGGCACAACTATAGAGAGAGTTGCAGCGATTGCCCAAAAGGGTACTTTTGCTATAGCAGTCAAGGCATAATCAATCCTGATTGTTTCCAGATGCAGTCGACATTGCAAATCCATGATACCAAAGGCATGTCTGTGCCAGAATGTGTGCTAGCTTAGCTTTACTTAAGCCAGACATGGCTACTAAGGGAATTTACCTGTTAAACACCTAGTTTTTTATTTTCTCCACATTTTCTTCCTGCTCTTAGCTTAACAACACTGTAAAAATGGTAATGGTATTAATAAGACAAGCGTTCGTTTTTAACTATTGTTCTATGGCGGATCCTGCATGTAGGTTGCTGATACTGCAGGAAGATTGCCACTAAAAATAACTCGCAATGGTAAAGAACATGCAAGTTAAAGTTATTTATAATATTTCCTTCACGGTTAGAGCTATGGACAACTTCAGATCCCCTCAAGGTCCCTGATAAGAAGCGAATGTGGTGGGTGGGGCCTAATGCGTTGAAAGCAACTCGGCTCTCATCTTTGCCTTTAGCAGTGCTTACAGTGTTACAGTGGAGTGGCTAAGAATTAAACCAAGTAGCACATGGAACAAACAGCACGCATTGTGACCCATGTTATTGTAAAAGTTTGCATGAAAGTGCTAGTGTCACATCGGTTTTGCCCTAAGCATCGTGTAGTGAAGAATTACTTTCAATTTCCTTGCCTTCGGAATTCCATAGAATCTGCATCTTTGCTACAGGCTTCTAAACTAGTCACCGATATTTAAGGAATGCCTTTTCAATACAATTTTCCGCCTTGTGAATCTTTTAATCCGCACGTCTCAAAGTGTGTACTTATACCTCTTCATTGGGTTGACGGTCTAAGAATAGCCCCCTTTTAAGTTCCAAGTAATGTGTGGCTTAACCTCTGAGGTTTTGAAGCAGTGTTCAACGTCCAAACTCACCCCGTCATAGTAAATGAGGAGTGATTTAAGCCGGCTTTGAAAGCCTGCCTTAACTTGTCTTGATCTTCATGCAATGCAAGGGACACTATTACCAAGGCTTGCGATTCTCGGTAAAATCAATTCCTACGATTATCTCGTTTCCGCATAATTTTAAGTCATACCACAGTGGGGCAAGATGTCTCATGGGAGAACCTGAATGCGTCAAATTATTTAGACTGTAAAGTGCGTAATGAGGCTTACTCTCTTCTAAATTTGGGGCAGATGGCACCACCAATCTCGCCCGGACGTTCCTTAACATTTATCAACGAAATGCTCTGAGAGATATTTTAGCCAAAGATGCTTATACAGCAACTAAAATCTGATTTTCCATTTGTTCGGCTAGTGCTTTACCATAGATTCTCGAATAGCCTACTTGGATGTTTTAAATAACAAAATGCAGATTGAGCTTTGCGCGGAATCCCGACCCGGCTGGTGGGAGTAAGCAATATGGTAGCATATCCACTTATTTGGGAGAACTAACCAATGTAATTAGATCGCCTGCGTGCATATATTTCACTTGGATGGGCTGATGCATTGTCTGCTTCACAGGATAGCGTGTAAACTGTGGGGATTCACCAAAAGCTAAGCCTCAAATGAAGATTGATGGAGAGAAGAGTTGTGAGATAATCTCGCGGTGAGGGGCAAAGGCATGTGATCCGCTGTATCGCCAGCAAGCGTGCTGCTATGCTTGAACAATCTGGCGTAGGAGGACACTGACATCACATGCCTTAGAAAAGGTGGAGTTAAAATTTCCCACATTATTTATTGTTACCCACTTCAGCAAGAAGGCTTATTATGGAGATTCTTATTGGTAGTCAGAATGCATTCGAATCGCAGAGCGTTCAACTGCGAAACTTAAAAATAATGAAACGCCTTTAGCTGAGACACGTGTGAGGCATGAAAATGCTCACAAACTTGCATCTGGGTGGGAATGGAATAGGAGACGGTATCTCACAATGGTCGCATTTGGAGCAGGATCTCTTCCATAAATTGCCTTCTACCACACATACAGTGCGAAACGCTTAACTCGACCACTTCTCCAGCAAATTAGTTCATGTAAGTGTGGACAAAGGTAAGAAGAGCCAAGTTGCCTCTTATTCGAGTGCACTGCATGACTTTATCACTCCACCCGTCTTGTCCTGCAAATTTTGATCAGACCGTCATCTCGCACCTCAAGTATTTCAAGACAAAGGCTTTTGGCTAAGAAAAATATATAGGTTTGGCACAGTATTGCGCAGTTAATCACCAGACTTCGTTAAAATTTGCCTAAGCACACCGAAAAACATTTGATTTGAGGAAACCTGGCCCAAATGCCAATCTGTTTTATCAACTGTTTTGCCTTCGTCATTTCAATGTTCAAAATCTTCTAGGTGAAATACTAAGTAATATTTACCTTGTAATGACGACTACGCACAATTCGCTATTTTGCGTTTTGTAGCTTAGGTCTCAACTCAAAAGGAGCTAACATCACATTTGTGGCAAGTGAGGCGTAAAAAAGTCTCCAATCAAATTTAGTGAGTCAATGCCCGGCTCCTATATAAATGCGTAGGGTGCAACCCTTAAAGGGCAGAAACAAGTCCTGTTGGAGTTAACCACAGTCCTCCCTGTGCGCCACACCGCACGCGCATGCGCTTACTTCATTACTACTTTTAATAGCTCTTTTGTTTCCAAATGTGCTTTGATTATTGACCGGGCCGCATTCCTGCTAGTGCATGCTTGACACGATGGCAATGCTAAAATGCACTTTTCATTAAAGACGGACAAAGTTCACATTTGTAGAAGCCATGAGCTGTTGAGGGTTCGGGCGGATCAACGAGAGTGTTAAAGAATCGGTAAGTGCATTGTGTGGAGAATGTTGTATGATATTTTCTAAAAGGTCACCACCAAATGTTTAACCAAACTTGTTTTATTCAGGCGGTGTCCGTTCAGCACAACCATTTGGCGCATTATCGATCGAAGATGGCAGGTGTTTATGACAGCCCATATCACCAAAATAGGTATGTCTGATTTTGCTCATTCGCATCCATTTTGACCATTATCTGAGTTATTCAAAATATATAATCAACGAAATATTTCGCAAAGGGAAATGAGAATCGTCTCCTTAGCTTCCAACTTAAGCAAGACAAATGCGATGTAAATAATTTATTGCAATGCGAATTTTCACAATTAAGTTTCTCGCGTAATTAAACTGCGTTGCATGTAACCGTCGTGTGTTTATCTCGACAAAGTTAAAAGCCAGTTCAAACCATGTCTAAAGCGAGCTTTGCGCCCTTTGAGACCACGTTCTTACATACTGTTGTTGATGCACGTTTACTTAGCCAGCAGCACTTTTCAATTTTGCGGCTTCCATATTAAAAATGCAACTTCAGATGCATGAAGTTTCTACTAATCAGTTCCCGCAAGTTTCTTACGAACTATGACAATTCCATTTGATTCATGAAGATCCCATTTCGGCTATTTCAATGGATTCTGTGTGCAAAGGCGCGCAGAATGATTCGTGCTGGTGGTCGCGACAATTGTGATTATGCATGCTAGTTTGTCCTTCCCCTTTAATCGAAGCATCCCTGTTAGCGACACAAATGCCTGGCCGAACTGCATGCGCAAAAGTCGGCTGGTGCGGGTGATAAACTATAAAGTCGCCTAATAAAAACCGCAATTTTATAGTTGGGAACAACATAGAAAGCGACGAAAAGCAACGCCAGTTTTGCCTTGCATCATTAGCCGTGACATCTTCAGACAGATGTACATTTCTGGATTCGTCAGCACTATCCCAAAATGTGCTCGAATTCGATAGGACGACGTAAGTATTGCCGTGTCAAAAAGCCTCGTCTTAAGTTTCCCTGACTTTTATAAAATAATGCCCCTCGGTTAGCAAGAGTGCCGTCCAGTAAGTCAAATGAGTAATTACAGGTAATGTTGTTTGACTTGCCCATTACACCAATTTTTTTCCTAATTTGGCTCATTGCAACTCACGGACCTGTGTGGAAGATCACTATGCCTGATGAAATGAAATAATTGCTGCGGTCGGAGGTTTGCATTTGAGGACTACTTGCATGGTGGGTTACGAATACGATAACTGCGCACGTTTGCTTATGTCGTTTCTTTATGCCAGATTACAACACGTGTTTCCGTTTTCGCGCAAATCCTTCCCTAGTTCCGAATAATTTTAAGTGAAACGTCTTTTAAACTAAAATTCTTTTATGTGTTCTGCTCCGGCTATTAAAGACAAAGCAAATCGTCAACGCGTTTACAATTTTCTACATCGCACTACCTAATTCAGTGCTGCACTCGTGGTCGATTCGTGCGTCCTACTGCTATGCTTAGGCGGGTAGAAAATTAAAAGCATGAAATAAATTGCTGCGGCTTACACAAAATCACACCTCTTTTTCGTTTTCCACAAATTTTTGTCAGTTTCTGTTATTTTAGTCAACCTGCGGAGAGCTGAATATCCATGCAGCAGTAGCCTGGACGGCGACACAGGTAGTCATACGATCAGCCAGTTATCCAATCAGCCGGTCGAATGGCCACCATGCCGGGCAAACATCCAAATGAGCAAGCCGATGGGCAGAAATCCAGCCAGAAATGGTAAATTATAATTACTAAGCAAACTAAAGTGTTTCAAATTGCAGCATATCTATCTGGTTTGCTTCTTTTGGGTTAATTTATGCGCATCTGCACAAACTGCAACAAAAATTGATTCAAAGCTGGCACTCTGATGGTGATGAGAAATGCAAGCACTAGAAGTGAATGTCCATAGTAAAATGTATTGCTTTAACCAAGTAGGTGTTGTAATTGTAGCGAAATTCTAATGCAAATCTCATTAGTGGTTGTTAGCTATTCTGCTTTGCTGGCAGGGTGTGGCCAACTATTTTGCAATGCTCACTTATCTATGTGTTTTATGCATTGCAGTTAAGTATTTCACAATTTGACAGCCCATGCATTCGCAGAACCACTCGTCTGCCACGTATCCCATTATTGAATCAAGAGTAAAAAAATTAATGCAATGCCCATGCATTTACCACTTTCTAGGATCGTGACGCACATAGTGGGTTGACTTCTTCAAAATGACATGTCTGCCAATATGTAGCTACTATATGTGGTTGCGTGTCGAGAATAGCAGCCACTAATCATAACCCCAGGTGGTGCACATTGGTTACGTCAGGCCAGCGTAAGTCTTAGCATTCTCCCTCCTGTTACCATGATCTTCATAGTGGTAAGTGCAAATATGCCGCGTTTTCGTTAATGGATGATGCGTTTTGCACAGACTCTCGCCCATCAACGGCTTTTACGCCGCAGCATCAAAGAGCCATGCGCGGAAAGGACCTTGCTCTCGCCATTCTTCAAATGGAGCCACATTGGTCCTGACTTCATTAAATATGGTTGAGATGTAGAAAATTGGGCAGAAACTATAAAGATGCAGTTAGACTGACTGAAGTGAGAATCGCCTGCTTCTGCTTCGAAGTGAACTTTACATCGTTCTCAAACCAAAACATACTCTCAAGGACTGGATCCCAATTCGACCTGCAGTGCGGCAGTGGGAAGAATGAGCATTGTAAGCCTCGTTGTTAGTCGTACCAAACTTACTAAATCGTCGCCTGATGGTATGCTTGAGCGTGCGGCTTCAATGCACAAATCCCTATTTGATTCCTTGGTATGTGCTAATTTTGTTGCTATCTGATCTGTTAACGAATTTTGCCTCGCTGTTTATGGTTGCATCGTGAACGCATACGATGCAGTATCATTAATTACAAGTGAGCCAGTGCGAATGCCAAAAGCGGATATATTGCAGGATAATCACAGCTCACAATATGCGACTATTGAAGAAAACTTTGTTCCATTACTGACCGTTGTCTCCCATCAACAACGCATTCCATAAAGTATGAATAGGTGATGTTTTCAGTTTTAAATTCCCTCCTTTTGCTTATACGAAAGATGTCCATATCTTGCATACGAGTTCATTTCTTTCACAACAAAGAATGAATGAGATTGAGCTGCTTGGTTCCTGATTGTCCAGCTGCTCTATGCGCTAAGAATGAAGTTATGGGCGCGTAGACTTGGGTTTACTGGTCTGAGGATATAATTTAATAAAGCTCTCCCCTCGATATCAGTGTGTAAGTAAATGACAAGCGTTTCGGCTACTCAAAGTAAACTTGCGCTTATTTGCCATCAGCACTTGCTTTCCGCGGTCCATGATTAACTATCCTCATCTTGGCGCTTTAATAGAGTTATTTAATTCTTAAATGCCCAACACCCCTCGCATAATTTACTTCTCATATCGCATCCTACATGGCATGCAAAGTGTTTCCGACGGCGCTTGCCCCAGCAAGTTCGTATTAATTTATGTAATGTGCGGATGCTTTTGTAAGGGTGCTATAAACCCTGTGAGATTAGTCCATTTGTCTTTGGCAGGCATTGTTCCGCTACGTAGCCACAAGTAATATTTGCGGAGTGTCTTTGACACGTTGCGGCTACACGTCTGAATGATCGCACTGATTTTTCCACAAGTAACGGCAATTTCTTAAGTTGAAGCACTCTAACTGCTTCCAGTGCCAAAACCATGTGGCGCACGACTTGCCCTATCAGTGCTTTTCCGAGGCCATGTTCCCAGATTGCACAGGTTTTGGAATCATTTGCGAACACAGTGCCTTACTTTCCTAGGAAATACGTTTGGGTGCAAATCGTTCCAATTGTAGATGTGAGTGCACATATGATGTAGTGCTTATAAAGGGCGGTTTGGTGCGTTCATTTATCCTGCCATGACATGATAAGATTCCAATCTTTGCTGCCCTCGCAGATTGCGATCCATTGCACATCATGCGTCCCTCCAAGGCATCTCTATCCCAACATATTGTGGACCTTTCCCGCTCATAACGTCAAGACATGGGGCGGCCAAGAGTGACATTTAAGGCTTCAGGGCTAGGAAATAATTTTTGTTCCTGCAGGTATGTTCAGGCACCAGTCAGCCTAGCCCACATAAGAAAATAACAGAGCACATCTCATAATCAGTTCGAAAACCATAAGGCATGTATGTGCATTAGAACATGTCTTGTCGGTGGTAAAGGCAAGACTTAACCTTTCGAGAAGCAAAGCATGGGAATCATGTCGTGACTGTCTCTTTACGTCGCTGCATAAAGTGGATATGACACCAAGGGTATCGCAACACACGCGCGTGAAGCAACCATAAACTGCAATGCAACAATTATTAGCAGCTAAGGAACCGCAATAAAATCAACATATCCAAAGGAATTAAACACGTAGTTGCACATTAAGACTGCACGCTTCAGATTTGCATTCGCGACTCTGTAATAACCCGATGCAGCTAAGAACGAGGCCTACAATGCTCAGTACTTCCACCATCGCATTGTAGGTGGAATTGGGTCTCCGTCCACAAACAGCAGTGTAGAAGCAAGCGAATCCCACTGTTCTTAGCCTAATTACGTCTGCGTCGTGTTCACCCAATTCTCCAACATTCGAACTCAATTCAATGAAGTCAGGACCAATGTGGCTCCAATTGTAGAATGACGGGAGCAAAGAACTTTCTGTACTTGGCCCTCCTGTTGCTGGTTCATTTACCAACGGGAACTTGGGACATTTGCACCAAACATCAGTATATGGGAACAATTCATGACTTACACACCCAGCAGAATATGCTGTGGTGGTAATATGACAGCGGTACTATCCCTTCGAGAAGAAAACAGCCACGTACAAAGATGACGAACATGCACGCTACGCCGCTTATCAGTCAGAAGGACTAAGAAGCAAGACGGAAAGGGAACATGAAAACAACCCTCTAGCGCTTACAAATTTATTGCTACTGCCAAAATAAGATCTTAAATAAATTGTTGAAATTAGAAACGTTGTTTTTTTTAAAGCATATGTTGTCAGAAATAGCTCAAAAAGCTCCCTGCTGAGCGCCAATTATGATCATCACTTCACTCTTGCGACAATCGAAGTGGGTCATGTATGCGGCAACGACGCATCCAAAGCACTTTTGCTTGTCGATTTTATGCGCTATTGTCCGATTTCTGTTAGCTGTAGGAGCAAACAGTAGAGAAACGCATGCAACAAAAGAATATTTAATGAGTCACTTTTTTATCATTTACTTATCTTCGGATGGTATCGTTAGGCATACAGTTTTCTACTTTTATTAATAAACTATGCACTCATTGGGCGTATTAGCACCACTGAAAAACCGTGTGATATTAAAGATGCGAAAATGTAAGTGAATTTTGAAGGTCTCTCACATGCTTTTGATGGGGTATGGATAATCCCAACGCAACGGTGGGTGACACACAAGATGTGAAAATGCTGACATCACCACCTACCAATGGCAGACGGGTGTGAATTTAATGTCCTGAAAATGTGAGTGAACTCCGCAGGTCCTTTACAGAGCTACAAGGCGTTACAGATTAATCCTTCATACCGATTGGTGGCACACAATTTGTGGCGCAGTACACACTGACTATACTGCCGACTGACCTGTGGGAAGTGGCAGAGACAAATAAGCGTAAATAATGCAGTTCTGTCAAATGCCATCTATGCAAATTAAATTAGGCCTCCACGCTGATAAATGGCACACAAGTTAAGCATTGCAAACACTTAATCCTACCACCGACAGTCCGGTTTGAGATTAATGTCCAGGGAATATGGGTCAATTCCGAGGGTCTCTCACATGCCATCTATAAGGTTAAGATAATCTCTCCACACTTATTAACGAAACACACAGTGCAGCATTGCTAACGCTTAATCGCGCCACCGAATGACCGGTGTGAAACGGAAGAGTTAAATATGTGTAAGTTCCGCAGTTCCATCGATTGCCAGCTAAGCGCCTTCAAATATCCCTCCACACTGATTTGTGATGCACAAGATTTGCATTACACCGACAGACCAGTGTAATATTGATGACGAGAATATGGGTGTTAGTTTTGCAGGTGTCACATGCTACCTATGGGGTCAAAAATACCCTTCCACAATAATTGTTAGCACACAAGTAGCGGCATTTCTGATAATTACACGCATCACTGAACGACCGGTATGAGATTGATGTCAGAAGCACATAAGTAAATTCTGCTGATGTCCCAAATGCTAGCTATGACGTCTAGATTAGCCGTGCATTGCTAACACTTACACCCACCACCCACATACCGATGTGAATTTAAAGTTGAGAGTGAATGAGTGAATTCCGCACTTATCTATCATTCCAATAAGTGGGTCTAAATTATTCCCACACGCTATGGCAAAATAAGGTGTGGCATTCCTGACACCTACACCTACCACTGACGAGCCTTTGTGAGATTGATTTCGATTGTATATAAGTCAATTCTGCAGGTGTCTCGAATGCCATAGATGGGCCGAGATTGTCCCTCCACACTGGCTATTGGCACACAAGTTTTGGCATCGCAGACACCTGCTCACACATTCGATTCACCGTTGTGCCTTTCAAGTCGTAATAATGTGGGCAAGTACTGAAGATCTGCCACATTACTACATTGGGTTCTAGGTTTTACCCCTACACCAATTGGTGGCACAAGGTGCGGCAATCCTGATGGTTGCATATACCACTAAACGGCCGATGTGTGATTGATGTGGAGAATATAAGGGTCATTTTGGCAGGTGTCGCTAATGCCATCAATGGTGTTGAGAGTATCCCTTCACACTGATTGGCGGCGCACAAGAAATGGCATTGCTAACACTTACCCACTGCCCACATGCAGATGTGATTTTAACGCCGAGAGTGAATGGGCGAATTCGGCACTTATCTACCACTCCAATAAGTGGGACTAAATTGTCCCTACACACAATTAAAAAATAAGATGTGGTGTTTCTGACACTTACCACTGACGGGCCGGTGTAAGATTAATTTCGATTGCATATGGTTCAGTTCTGCAAGTGTCTTTAATGTCATCTTTGCGGACTTGATTTTCCTTTTAAACTGGTTATCGGCACAACTTGTGGCAACGCTTACGTATGGCTACCCTTCTGACATACCTGTTTGATTTTAAAAACGCAGCATATAATTTTGCAGATCTCTCATATGACCACAATGCTTTTGGGCCATCCCTCCACCCTAATTGGTGGTACAAAAGGCGCGGCATTTCTGACATTTACTCCCACCACAGTCTAACCCGTTTGAAATGGAAGAGGCATATATGTGTGAATCCTGCAGCTCCGTCAATTGCCATCTGTGCACTTTGGAACACCTCTTAACACTTGTTGGTGGTACACAAGTTGTGCATTGCTAAAACTTACACTTACAAACAAGTGTGCATGTGTGTGTTTACCGTCGCAATTACGTTCGTAAATTCTGCAGCTCTCCCGCACACCATTAACGCGGTACTGATTGTCCCTCTTCTCTGATTTGTGCCATAGATGTCTCAACATTGCTGACACTTACATTTACCCCCGAGGCACGTGTGTATTCTAAGATGCAATTGTATGGGTAAATCCAGCAGTTATATGACATGCCGCCCACGCGGGTTAGATTGTCCCTCACCACCTACTGGCATACAATTTGTGGCTTTGCTTACACTTTTCCCACCTTCGCATTCTGGATGACCTGGAAGACTAAATTAATGGTGAGAATTCTGCATGTCTCTTACTTGCCATCTGTGCGGTCTAAATTGTCATCCCAAAGTGGTTTGTGGCACACATGTGGTGGCACTTCTGACACGTTCACTCATCATTGGCCGACTCGTGCCACGCTTATTCTGCATTTAAATGCTGAAAGTTGGCAGTGAAAATACTACACTTAACTGAAAAGTAGATTCACGGCAGATATTCGTGGTTTATTATGCATTCCTTGTTAGGCGAATTCGTCAGTGTACTCTAGATTATGCAATCATACAGGGTAATAATATAGCCAAATAAGAGGTTGGTTCAGTGGACAGGGCCAGTGGAGGCAACTCGTGGTGTGAACTGCCAACATCAATCCAAAGCGCAGGTCGCAATAAAAGTAGCTCTTAGCGTAACAAAGCTTTTGTGCGGATAAAATAGCATGGCGTAATAAACCATATCTTCATTTACTGATAAATGATAGCCCAGCTTAAGCACTGCTAAAGGCAAAGATGAGAGCCGAGTCGCTTTCAACGCATTAGGCTTCGCCCACCACATCCTTGAGGGGATTCGAAGTTGTCAATGGGTCTAACCGTGAAGAAAATATTATAAATAACTTTAACTTGCATGTTCTTTACTATTGCAGGTTATTTTTAGTGGCAATCTTCCTGCAGTATCAGCAACCTACATGCAGGATCCGCCATAGAACAATAGTTAAAAACGAACGCTTGTCTTATTAATACCATTACCATTTTTCCAGTGTTGTCAAGCTAAGAGCAGGAGGAAAATGTAGAGAAAATAAAAAACTAGGTGTTTAGCAGACAAATTTCCTTAGTAGCCATATCTGGCTTAAGTAAAGCTAAGCTATCACACATTCTGGTACAGACATGTTTTTAATATCATGGATTTGCAATGTCGACTGCATCTGGAAACAATCAGGATTGATTATGCCTTGACTGCTATAGCAAAAGTACCCTTTTGGGTAATCGCTGCAACTCTCTCTATAGTTGTGCCAATATTTATTGAGATAATTTCCTCTGCAGAAACAAAAGATTTGAACCAGCAAGAATAAAAGTTGTGTTTATTAACGGATGTGGACAAGCTCAACTTGTCCAGGCCTGTATTTACAAGAAACCAGACGTTGTGAATTGCTCCGGCCAAGTCCGAGGCCATCATATTGCCCCATAGCGTATTCCGATTTTCTTTAGAGCTGCCCAAACCATCTGAATGGCCAAAAATTAGCGCTAGTGATGCATAAGGCATGACAAAATGCAAGTGATTTTTTCAGAGTGACATTGGATTGCACTGGAAATACTTATGTCAACTCACCTTCGTGTAGGGATTGTAATTATCACTGCAAGTGTTATGAAAGTATGCGTGAAATCGAGATCCGCTTTTCCACCCACAAACGCCTTCAGTCATAGATGATTTGAAACTACTAATGAGGGCCATATTTCTCCCAATTTCACGGTAATGTAAATCTGTATTCGGATCTGGATGTCCAAGAATGCAATGTCTGGCCCAATGAGCTGCTAGGTTGGAAATGTCATAGGCGACAATTTCAGGTGTTAACGAATGCGGTGCTCCAGCAATTAACCAAAGCTGTAATCAAATATGAAAATCAAACCACATGATATCGTTAAGCGTGAGCACACCATAAATTCCGTCTTACTAGCAGGAGGGTGCACTTACCCTTGCAGTTGCAGATGAGTCTCAAGAGTTAGTGCCTTCTCAGCACCTATGGGTAGAAGCGAATGTGAGGCGCGGTTGGAGAAGCATTATTTGCTTTGGATAGTAATGAGTGTGCCAGAAACGTAATCGAATTTATTTTTAAATGGTATCTTTAGGTATACAGTTTTCTAATCTCATCATGCGTATTAGCGAAGACATTAGAAATAAAATACTTGACGATGAAGGGGGACATGTGCTACTGCATAGATAACAGCCACCACCATATCCGCTTCTTTTTTCCGTATGTGCCGTTAACGAGTTAGAAAAAAACACAAACAACACTTTCTATGACTCCCAAATTCCCTCTCCATCAAAAAACCATACGTTTGGATGGCGCTTACTACCACTATTGTCTCTAAGGCGTAGAGGCTTTCTTGCTTGACCCTTAAAGGCAAGTTCATAAATGCATGGTACTTATCTAAGTGATAGCCTTTAAAATGGCCTGCGTGCACGTCCTGTAACATGAGCAGACATGTTGAAGTGATTGTTGTCAATGCGTCAGCCAAATCATTCGAATGGGAGTAAATGCATACAGATGTCGCTCGTAAATCACAAGTACTGCACAAGCATCTCTAGTCACTTTTTCAGGCGATTGACACCACCGTGCAAAATTTCAGCCGATTCTTTCACATAAAAAGAGCATTTAACCCGGCACGTAACCCTAGGAATTTGTGAACAAGTTTGCGTGAATTACTTAAATCAAACCGAGTATTTATGCAATCCTTTCAAACCTGCGCAGACTTCTGCAAGAGCTAAAGCTAGGACAAGGGGAAGGGACGGAACGGAAACGATTTTGCTGTTTACTTATTACCGGAATCCTAAGAATTCTTTTCGATGAATACACACCTTCAATGGAGGAAGCTGCTCAATTCGTCAACGATCTTTTTTGCTTTTTGGTACTTTTATCATAACCGTCTGCTGAATTCCCCCCTTGCATTGCTATGAGACACTACTATATGGCTATGTACCAGATTACATATTCCCTTAGGGAACTGGTAGCAACAATCCAAAATCAAATTTTACTATAGTTATTATAGTTCCAGCACTATCCTCGTTTGTTCCATCTTCCCTGCTACAATCCCTGGTGCGAGCGAACTGGTTGCATTGCGACATCTTCATCGTCTCAGATTAAGAGAAATCAATGTAGTCCTAATGGGGACTGGAAGGATATCTTACCTCACATTTGAGGAAACCTACAATCTTGTCAAGCAGAGTTCGACGAAATGCCGCATAACGTAATGTAAGCATTAAGCTATGCAACTATGTTCTAAGTGCAATTCGGCAGACAAAATTTCCTGGCTTCGCCATAGCAGCGAATAGTGTTGGGAGTTACGGATCGAAAAATCAAATGGATCTGGTCTCACTCCGATATTTACGCCTTATAAATGGCTGCAGTTACTAACACCTTCGCGTTTCATCTATACCTAACTTGGAAGTCATAAGACGATCTAATCCAGTGATGCCTGCAGGATGAATGAGGTCCATGGCAAAACTACTAAGCAGACATTAAGGAATGGATGAATGGTGAGTTCAATAGCAGAAAACTGCTACCAAATGGCGTCTGTGGATGTCAGTTTGATAGTACATCTTCAATCATCGTGCTTTTGCTATAACAACACATCAGCGCTACTATATGGACGATGCCTTCAAAGTGACTGGAGATCGTGTTTGCAGGACTGCCTACAGTTCTCTTCCAATACAACTCAAGTCCTGGCATTCGGGTTCGAAATGGTAAATCAAAAGACGGATTAATTAAAATGGCTCGAAACTACCTCTTGTAAGATGACGCGACGGGCGACAAGTCCAAAGCACTGCAGCAGCAACAAAGGCAAAGTTGTGGGGAGGGAAGATGTAGCGTTCTAGACCTCTCATTACTCAAATGGCGAAACGATCTACATGCCCATTCTCCCTCGCCATTATTGCCACAGTCAGCAAGCAACAATGGCAGCCTGCTGATGGCATTAGAGAGCCCTTAACAACCATGGCTTGCGCATTGTGGAGGCGACGATGGATGCGGCTGACTATTCCAACACAAACGTACGGTGCTGAGCGACAAGGCTAGCGTGCAAAGTTAGCACCCAGTGCTGTTTACTCATATGTCCATGGCTATCACGAAAGGCTTCGTAAGAAAAAATCACCCTCGTCATACTTTGGGTGCGCAGCGAATTTAGCACCATGTAGAGCCGAGTAAGTGGCGGGCTGACGTCCTCACTGCTTTCAACGCATTAGGCCTCACTGCCACATCCGCTTCTTATCAAGGACCTTGAGGGGATTCGGAATCTCCTATGGGTCTAAGCATGAACACAATATTAAAAGTAGCCTTGACTTGCACGTTTTTTGCTATTGTACATTAACTCTAGTGGTAATGTTCCTGTAGTATCAGCGATCTGAACGCAGGATCCGCCATAAAACAACGGTCAAGAGCAAACACTTGCTTTATTAACACCGTCACTATTCTTGCAGTGTTGTGAAGCTAAAAGCAAAAGAATACCATGAAGGGAATAAAAAAGACTAGGTGTTTAACTGATGAATTTCCTTAGTTGCCACATTTGGCTCAAGTAGCGCTAAGCTAGCACGCATTCTGGCGCAGATATGCCTTTGGTATCATGGATTTGCAGTGTCGACTGTATCTTGACTCCGAAAGCACAAGTACCCCTTTGGATACGGCCGATCTAAGAAGAAAATGAAAGGACTGACCATGCGAATCGACCGTTTGGGGAGGAGATCTTAGAATATTGAAGAATATTCTTGAGATTGGTAGTAACCACTATAAGCCGGTACTTACGCGTGCATTGATTTGAATATCATCGAGTTTGTATCCACGATATCTGTAGGAATGGGTCCAACATCGTCATCAATTTGGACGAGTATGAGAGGTCAAGTGGGGTATAATGCATGTGCTGGAGCCAAAAATGCTTGTCGCAGAACCAATTTGCTAGTGGTCTTTGAATTTGCATTCCGTGCCATGTAGAATCGATCACACCCTCAAGCCCACGCAGCACGATATGCACATTAATAACCGAATCGTTTAATCAGCTTACATTGGTCTGCACATAGTCTCAGATTCTCTAAAGTGTCTGCTTAGCCCAGCCTGAGGTACAGTGATTTCCTTCTTAGGGTAGTAGGAGTGTATCAAGTCAGGAATCACCACAAGGCCTGATGTGTGGACCGGATACGCAGACGCCGTAGTGGATATACTCTTTTCCATTTTCGCTTCAGAAAGATCGGTAGACCGTATATATTAATTGCTGTATTACTTTTCACATGTAAATCAAATGAAAATGAGAACTGACAAAACTTTATGAAGACGAAATAATTGTGGATAAGTGCTCCGCCGGTTGTAGCTTTTTGTCACACCGTTGTCTGTACGCAGTCTTGAAAATCCTGAGACGTTGAAGCGCATTTCTGAAAACTCTGCCAGTTCATCTAAGAAATGATGAGTAATTTAATGCAAAATAGAAGACGGAGACCTCATCAGCCACCCTCGTGCTGATTAAGACTTCTGGACGCAAACACCAAGATCCATGTTTACCTCTATCACGATTGTTAATAAAGTTACCCTCACCAAATCACTCCGTTCTTATAATGTATGAGAGTTAATGAGAGAGATAAGCGAGGATGCTTCTCGACCGGTAGCGGCGCTAATTGGTCTATCCTCTATTAACGACGTAGGAACTTTGAACTGGCTTGAACCACTAGAACTCTCCATTTATTTACATTGCCAGGATAGGTCTAATAAGCCTTGCGCTTTGCAACAGAAAAAGGTCTTTTCTGAAGTGGGCATCAGCATTATCATATGCAATAAATCAGCACATTTCTGCACAACGTATCTCTCTACTCTTCATAGAAGATGGTTAGAAGACGCCTTAAAGGAATCCCATCCATAAGTACCAGAAATTGGTCGGGAGCCTTTACTATATAAGGGTCATATCGCCCGGGCACTTCATCAGGCTTACAACGATGTTGCATCAGGAGCTGATTTACGACGCCACGATTTAGCATTCCGAGTCAACGATCAAATCAGTTGACATCATCTTGTTCGAATCTTGTCTGCCTCAAATCTGCTCAGATTCATTGTTCTTAAAATCACCAAAAGGTGTAAGAACGCTTAATCAGTGGACACTAAGTTGGATATAGACGGGCTAAAAGGCGTTCCAAGAAGAAAACAGAACATGCCGATGCGCATTTAACGCAAAAGTGAAGGCTTTGCTCTGCAACGATTGTATCATTACTGAGTCGCGAACCGAGTACTCCATGAAAAAAAGAAAGGAGAGAAACACGTCACTTACGAGAGTGTCGGATTTTGCTGATAAATGTCAGAGAAGTGCAACGCAGCGTGAGCTGTTTGCTATCTTTAGAATAGCTGGATACTTCAAGCGTTAACTAATAGTGCGAGAATTCATATTAGGGGAAGAACAAAGTTGACGAAATTATACATATCTTAAAAAAGGAGGTAAATTGTCAGTCGAATTCAGTGTCAGTCCAGCTAATGGTATGCATTCACGTGTGCTCTTTTTTACAGGAATCCTCGAAGAGATATCAGAACCCTTAAGCCATGGTTATGCTTGAGGGTGGTTTCTGAAATCCTGAAATTGTTTAAAGGGGGTTTAGTTGTCCATTTTACCAACTTTATACTAAAACGCTGGGTTATAAGCACCGTCCCTGCATCACTTTGAGTACTAAAGAGCTGTACAGCGTGGTACAATTTAGCCCAACAGCTAGTCAAAAATCAGCGTTAGAACCCACCAGTGTTGTTGATCCTATTTTACAGAACAATTAACGCATTAGTGCTAGAGTTCAAAGGGACCTTACCTGGTGTGATCACGAATTCAGACGGGAATCATAAACTTAGTGGCCCGACAACTGGTGGTCTGCACAATAAATGCATAAAATTGCGCTGATATGTGCAGTCAGGTGACTAATTTTTTACTCAAAATAAGGGTGCTTTCTCTGCAAATCTTTATTTAGCAGCTATTTTTGCAGGGCATTTGCTATTTCAACTTCGTAAAACGAAAAAGAAAGACCTTAGTAAGATTGGAGCTTTAATGGAAATTGAGTAGAAGGTTCATGGGTATCAAAGCTTCAAGGTCCGTTCCAATCCAACTGCCTTGGGAGGCAATTGACGCTTGGTGGTGACTAACTGGGAAATGAGGTTTGTTTGGTTTCGCCCACGTGGGTATATGCTACAATGTCTTGCAAAGTAAACGGGAGAAAATGGTTGCTTCATCCCATCGCATTCTTATACTTAATCTCGGTTTCCCATTCGCTTTCTTATTAATGGCTGCACCTGTATGCGTAAGTGATAATTTAGGTAAATAGAGTACGGTCTCTGAAGAATTAACGATTTCGTTTTGTCCTCCAACGGTATAATTTCCATTTGTTATTTGACACTCCAACAATAAACGCAACCATGTGGTAACTTGATGAAGTGGCAGTCGTCTGGAATAAGACCTTGGGCAAATATGCGCATTTAGTTTGAAGTCAGGTTACTTTCCATCACAGCATGTTTGCAGTCTGCTTCCTTGTAGTAAAACAAACAACGCAATCCATGCCTTTGCGAAGTCATCTTTGTAGCATGTAGGTGATCCCTGAATCCGCTGAGTGTTTTCCAAAACCAAGTGGCATGAACGAAGAAAATCAGGGTTCTGAGTGGGTCTACCAGGAACCTAAACTTGAGCGTTTTATGGTTCTGAGACTCAAATTGCGCTAAATTTCTGCGCATAGCGCTGCATCCAAAAGGTATTTGCCTTGATCTAGGTTGCCAGACAGTTTAGACAGTCACGTGTTTTTAAACCAATAAATTAATCAGCTTTTAGCAATCGCCTATTCGGGTTAACAGCGGTTATTCGATGCTGGTGAAATCAAGCACGCTGTTAATTGGAAGAGGGGCCGGTGTTGTTGCACTAATTCTTACCGATCCGAGAGTCAAATGCATCGATATTATAAAAAAATGGAACGACGCCTTGTTAGGGCGTTTCATGTCAAAATTGGCAGACACTTTCCCGCCATTTGTTTGACGGTAATACTGACTGACTAAAAATGGCCATTAAATGGGCCACAGTTGGTTTCCGATCATCACCTTCGGCGTGATCTAGGGCGCTACCAATTGCAACTGAGCAATTCTGTGCTGTACCATCAAAAACAGTAGTACCCGCAACAGTAGTCGATAAAGGTAGTTTGATTTCTCGTTCACCTGCAAAACAAATGCAACCAGCACTATCGACCAGTATCCGTCTGGAGCGTTAGTGTAGCAGTGATAATATTTTTCACATTCCATTCAGCAATAGTCCTCTCTTAGTGCTAATAACGTCCTCTCAGACAGCACACATAAGCACGATCGTACTCCTCAACATAGACTATTTATCTTAGTTAGTAGTTAAATGCCGCTGTCATTAAACAAAAAGAATCTCCATCGTAATGTGCACTTTCTTCGATTTCAATGTGATGGCGGACACTACCCTTACCTAAACGGCGGAGGTGTCTACACCTCCCTTAGAGCTTTGGCCCAAATGTGTTATTCTATCTGCCCAGTTCCCCACTTGGGATCTAAACTGCTAAGAGAAATATAGACCAGGAGAAATGAGTAGATGTGGTGAAGAGAGGTGCCATATACATGTAAATCATCCATGACAATAGGCCTATAAATGATCGGGAATTGTCCGCATATGTTTAATTGGTGTAAACACATTAAACCTATCGAGTTCTGATCACGAAGCTCCACCTGTTATGAAATACAGTTCCGAAGTCAGGGAACAGCCAGCGGGATTTCGAAACACAACTCGGAGAAGCGGGATCTAATCGTCCGTCTAGGAATTCTGAATTGTGACACCGTAAATCAGCTCCTGATGCAACATTATTGCGAACCTGATGAGTTGTCTGGACGATATGACATTCATACAGCATAGATTTTGGACCAAGTTCTAATGATCATGAATGGGGTTCTCGAAAAGCGTCTACGCGTTGGTTTTTATGCGAAGTGGGAATATCTAGTGCGACAATATGCTAATCTAGTCTTCAGCATGATGCTGACGACTACTTCAGAAAAGACCGAGTTCGGCTGGAAAGCGCAAAGCTTGTGGGACTTTCCCTGGCGATGGAAACAAAGAGTGAGTTCGGTGGTTCGAGCCAATCTTGAAGTTTCGTAGGACTTTAGCAGAGGATGGATCATCTAGCGCTGCCGTTGATGCAGCAGATTCCTCGTTTATCTCTTTATTTTGACTCATACCCTATAAAATTAGAATAATTTTATGAGGATAAGTTTATAGGCAATCGTTCTTAAGGCAGATAAAGGCCATGGCATTTTCGTCCTGGAATCTTGATCACCACCAGGAGGGTTGATAAGGTCTCTACCCTCAAATCTACGGTCAGTAATCACTTTCCTCCGCTAGGGTACATTCTAAAAATGTTATCAATTTGATGTTGAAGTTTGAACAAATCGCTTGTGCGAGCCGGTGATGATGTCATAGCAGGTTTCTGAGACAATTCCACAAACTTTATCCAGGAAACGTTGTTGTCATTTGTTCTATTCGAATGGTCGAGGTAAACTGCTGACGTTTTAATAAACATATTCTAATGGCAAAATCCCTCGTACACGCAAAATTCATTATTTTTGTTCACGCAGCAGTTATTTGGAGTGAAGGAGAACAAGGTTGCTTACGTGGTTCTAGTTTAGCGCTAAACGAGACTTCGCTGTGTGTGAAGAAACAATTGATATAACGGGATAGGGTGCAATCCTTGGTTCCTTGTTTATGTGCACCATTTTTGCAAAAGTATTTCGAGTCTACTTTGTGGCACACAAAGTTATGTAGTGTAGTCTACTCTGCAACCTTGACCGCCGTTTAAGGAAAACCAACATAAATATGTGGGAGGTGAAGCGTGACAAAGCCTCCATTTAAATGCTCTAAATAAATGACAAGCTTTTTGCAATGCATAGTGGACATTCCAAAGGCAGAGGAATAGACCGTGTGGCATACTGCATGGCATGAATCTGTTTCTCAATTATCTGCTGCCCCAACTATTGTTTAATAAAGCGTGCTTATTTTCAGCGGTGATTATTATAATTAATGCAATAGTAGCGAAACCCATTTAATCTAAGAAGAACAAAGTTAGGGACTGTGGGGTTCTCGCATTGTTGGAAAGGCGTCAGGACGATTGGACGCATCGACTTATCGGTTTCGTAAACACTTATCAATTATGGTCGTATACTTGTGCGAATTCTAAAATAGAGGTATAGAAAATAACGGTTACAAAAATTAAACAATTATTTGTTTACACATCTTTTCAGCATGCGTATTCTGCAAATAAACGACGATTTTTGGATGTAGTTTGAGTAAAGGTGGAAAGTACATGATCAGTATTGTATTTTGGAGTACTTCTTGCCAACAGGAAAAGGGTGTGTTCATTTATATTCATTTTCTTCATTTTGCGCCCAACATTAAAATCACCAAGTTTGCGATTGCTCTTTATCAAACTCATAATCTACGCACACTGCTAAAAATAAAATAAAGAAATCTGGCTCATTCATTTTAAACTGCTCGAGACAGGTTTTATGCTAATTTTATGCATGCAGGCTTTGTTTTCACCTTGTCAGCCACAAAAATGAGCAACACTGACATGGTCTCAACAAGCAAAATGAACTATTATTATTGCTATAGCACGTCAAAATTTTGTAAGTGTAAGTGCTTTAAGCTTATTAAAAAGACGTACAATTTCCACCGTGCAAATGTTTAGTCACACGAAATATAGCCCATTTAAAACAGTCACGGAGCAATTAAGCAAATTCGAATCAGTGGATTTTTTGGTTAGCAAAGTCTATTCAAAAAATCTCGGACGCCAACAGTTCCTTCATCGTGCCTCGTATCTCATGACGACAGCAAGCCTTGTAAACTTGCTTTGATTCAAGTGGAGCCAATCACTTCCATGCTTGTTGCGGGCGGCAGGAAATAGAAATATGAATTAAAAAGTTTTACTGAGGACGAAGAGCTGAGCTCACTTTTCTCGGTAGTGTTAGGCCTCTTCTGCATGTTCATATCCTTTATAACGGCAGCAGCATTATCTGAAATTGAAAGAAGCTAAGGAACATGGGAAATAAGCGCAACACATGGTCTACTTGTAAAGCAACAATAAATTTCCTTCATTCTCATCATTAGAGCTGCACGCAAACTCAAAAGAAGACAACTAAAATTCGCTGCTTCAAATATTCTTCTACTCGAATCTTGCAACTTCGCTAACTCTCTCTTCGTGAATGTTGACAAACATCATCTTTAAACCGCAGTGGTTTCTCGTGCTAGGATTTCACTGTAGTCTAAAATATATTCTATCAAGTCACAAATATGCACTGCTTAATTTGCATCATGAATGGTGTAGCAAAAATGGCAGCTAGACATACCGATCGTTCCCTCCACCGATATTTTGCATCGTCCAATGTTCCCGACGGCTTGCCAACAGCACGAGAAACCCACGGTCCCAGACTGTGCTCTCTTTTAATTAAGTGTGCGTTCTGCTGCTATGATGTAACGCCAAAATTAAGAACATTTAATGTGGGGGAATGAGGGTAACAAATGATCGACAAATGTAGTTGATGGGAAAGGCACACAACATGGGCTGTGCAGTGCATCGTGGGTGATGTTAAACATTCCCAATTCATGCATTCGTTAAATACACATAAGAATTTCGTGGAAGCAAATTTACGAAACGTTATTCCTAGCATACTTGTCAGAAACATAAGCATATATTGAGAGAAAAATCCAGTTTATTATTAAAGAAGCCTCATTACTTCTAACTTAAATCAATCTAAAGGAATCCTGAAAGGAAACCAACTGAATTTCGCTGTGAAAGAAACCAGAACACTGCTCATTCAACCTATGAAGTAATGCCGAATGCACGTTCAAAATGTATTCACTTTGCGCTTCAATTACTTTGGGCGGTTCTGCTCTGTAGAACAAGCAAGTCCGTATACTTAGAAGTACTTTCTTGCAACGTCTTTAATAAATGCAGAACTATCGTTATAAAAGGCGTTAATGCTCATTTAAGCCCAGTTAAATGAACCGCATTTTCCGTGAAAGCTGTGGCGGCTGGCTGTGAATGGTCTTCGTTGCAAGCGATTCATGTACATCAAGTTGCGGCGATTAGACTTATGGAAGCATGATAGCTGGTGCTTGGGAAACACACGAATTTAATCTTAGCAGCCATGCTTGCATGTCTGCAGCTTACATAAAATGCTAAGTCTATTCATGTCTTGGTTATAGCACAAAATGATATTGTCATCACGAAAATTAAAATTAAAGGAATGGCTGCACACCTGAAATTTGGGCGACGAAGTAAGAATTGCTGTGGTCTTCGGGAGGGCACCCTTATATGACTCGCGAAATGCGTTGGGTGCTCCCATGTGATATTCATCCTAACTTTCGCAATGTGATTGGTCTATTTGGTGATTTGATCTAAGGTGATAACTGTGAGTGACCGAAATTCTGCCACAGAAATGCTAGAAATGCTTGAAAGCAATTTTAGTGGCTACAGGAGCATTTTCAACAACTCGCAGTGTCCATCCATAAATGCATGCTGCTTTGTAATTGAAGCCCCTGAGACAGGCAGTGCTGATTGACATTAAAAGCGACAACTGTTTAATGGTGCAGTATGCCCTTAGGAAATGGCAAAACAGCCGTGATGCACCGACTAGTTTGCAAGTTCAAACGATTTCGGATTGACATTGATCGACTTACTGTTGCAGTAAACACCGAGTTTTGCTTTCGTTGGCTAGCACTACTGAGGGCGTCCACAAGGCCGCATTCTGTTACATCTCACAGTGTTTCAAGACAATCGAGTTGGCGAAGCAGTTTAATTGATTGTTTGAATGGTTTGTGGAATGATTATAAGAAAAGCAACAATACAAGGTGAAGAGAACGAGGGAAGAAGTAACCAGAGCATAAAAGCTCATTTGAAAGGATTCGCGACAAATATAGATGCTTCACTACAAGCATTTTGACCTGAATAACTCGGGTCTTTCGAAGCCTTAATAGCTTACCGCAAAACAGATTTATAAGTTACAGACAATTGTGCAATTTATTCGAAAAACTTTTATGCGATAATACAATGCCACTCAGTTTTCCAGCAAAAACACTCGTCTCTTATTTACGAATCCAAGCTCAAAGCGAGTGCCCTTGTAGCACCTGCAGATAGCAGAGAGGTTGCACTGAATGGCAGGTTGACAAGGCTTAAGGTCTTCTCAGAGAAATCGGAAAATAAATTACAATGCAATCTACCCTTATAACCGTGCAAAAGAAATATGGATTTTCAAAGACTATCGCTACGCTGTGTTTGGATCAGCGTGAATAAAATTGTGGCAAATGGGCCCACGGATGACAACGACCATGGCCATTTGTAGCGAATGGACCTTTAACTCTCACATTACCGCTATGAGCGTTGATTGCATGGAGCCTTGTTCTGAGAGGTTGTTAACTTTCTTCAGCATCTTTTATGAAGATTAACGCAAAAGCAGGATTACAATTAGTAACGGCTGCAATGTGGACGAATTTTCTTGCAAGATAAGATCGCCAAATTATTTAGACTACGATAGAAAAATACGAACTATGATGCTTTAGTTATAAGAAATATGATTGACGTTGAACATCTTGGATCCTATAGCTATGCGGTACCAACTTGACCGTCAGACATCTCAAAATTAAGCGCCCATTTCGTTCATTCAGGGAGGGATTCTGGCCTACAATTAAGCAAGTTTTATCACCGACTTAAGGTCTGTCATTTTTCTTAATATTTCTTCTTACTTTTGCTGGCAGCTTTTCTGAATTCTTCTCATGTTACCTTCCTCCATATCTCATACGCGACTAATTTTGCATGTTTTCTTATTTATATTAAACACGCTTTTATCTCTGCCGACATTGAAGAGATTCCATTACTCACCACTGTTAATTACCATGTCGACGAGCCAAAATGTTTTTCTCTCAGTCCGTTCAGGATTGGCAATATCCGGCAGAATTCTACCCAATTTCTGGTAATGCACGTTTGAAGATGCTTTGATAACGGCACCTTTCTCAAATTATGGATGCGACCAGTAAAAATATTCCTTAGAATAAGAACTTAGGCAAGTAATATAAGTTGTCACGTCTTGCCTACCAACATATCGCCTAAGCGTTCCACCTAGAGGGTTGATAAATACTAAGTCCAACTGTGGTCGTTCGTTCTGTGCCAAAGTTTTCGACCTTCTTATTGCCTATTTAATCGCTAAGGTTGTCGCGAACCCTTATATTTATCAGGCAGAAGTAATCTTATTAAGGCTATGCTTTGATAAAACAGCGCAAAGAAAATTAGGTTTTGCTTTAGAAGCAACCGACTTCGTAAACAATGCAGACCGACGAAAACGTGACCTTCTTTCGTACTCAAAACACAATCTCCTTGAAGAAAGCCCTGCCTTTGGTATCATTGCTGTTTATGCGGAAAATAACGAACAAGAAATTTAGTAACAGCCAGCAAGAGGCAAAATAACCATGGATGACAATAAGAGCTGCAAGGATTTATAGCCGGGATGGCGGGAAAGCATCAGAAAAAACCATTCATTAATGTAAACTGTCAAGCCGGATTTTGTTTAGGCCATGTGATCATAAATGATCATTTATTCGACTGTTTAGCGTCACCTGAGACATGCTCAATAATTTTGATCCCAAATCATAATGCGGATAGGCGATCCTTGCAGATGCAATGGATAGTTTAGAAGCGAAGATTTTAACCGGAAGGAGTAATGCGCGGAATCATAGAGGTAATGGTGCATCTTGTCGCGCCAACATTTGTCTCAGTGGCTGCCTGGACCTCAGTACGTCCCATGCAAGCAAAACAAGTCCCAAGCATGTCAGATTATGCCGGTATTCCTCGAAAATGCGCGAAAATGCACCACAACACCCTCGTTTTAACTTTTTCTGGCCCTTAAAGCCATTCTTAATAGAGCGATGCCAGTGTGGTTGGACGCAGACTTTGCAGCCTTGCACCTGCTCTACAATGAACTGCATATCAAAATTGAAAGCACATTTTAGCGCCAACTTCACCGGATCTACGCTGCTAAATTTTAAAACTGCGCAAATGGCAAGAAAATCGCAAAGGCTGCTAGTGTAATTAGATGACAGTTTAATTGTTTGAAATTAGGGTCAACTTTACTGCAGCCTATTCTCGCATATTCCTACAAAAGGCATCAAATCAACGTTGAGTGCGGGCATGTTCGGTGCATGCTCTGTGAACTTGTCACTGCAAAATAAATAGTTCGGCATTTATGCAAACGAAAAATGTGAATGGTTTTGCTTCACGAATTCATTTCGACGTAGATTGCCCACGAATATTTTGCTACAATTCCCTGCGCAGCACCTTTATCCAAAATACTGCGTGCGCCTGTTGTTTGTGCTTCCGCTGAAATTTCAGCCGGTCTAGCAAAGCAGGAAATATGCATTTCTTCGCAGCAGTACTCTTCATGAATGCAGAATATATCGGCATCAAGGTTGCGTGTTTGTTCCACAAGATTGCTCTCCTCACGTTTCCTGGGATTCATAGGTCATGGCGGCAATAAACTCACTATGGCCATACGGCTATGTGTAACCCGAGTTTTCAGATTAAGGGTCTATTACATGCTTCGCGAACTCGCCTTCACCCATCGTAGCAACCACAATTCTCTCTGTGGAATAGAACAATCAACAGAAAACGATGACGTTTTAACGCATAACCACAAAATTTAAAATTGTAGCGTCTCAGAGCAATCAATTGACAGAGTTTGTACTCCATCTTCATTGCCTCACACGCTTCGGCTCAATCTTGAGATCCCAATGCGATCTAGAAAACTTTGTTGTCGCCTTCTCTTGGAATGTGGCGCGGTCAGAAAAGTAGTGATCCAAAGCCCTCACCGACCTTCAATTACAGCTAGATTGCTTTACAAAAGTCAACGAGACAAGACACTCTGCGGGCGACCATTATGGCATATTCATCTAATGATATGCCCCCGCATAACATAGGAATGAGTTTCACCTTACAGCCTATTTCACCGGAAGCATTTCACCTTTTCCATCGTTTACGAGAGGTGTCATAAAGTTACTCGCCAGGAACCCCACTCAAGTCATAAATGTGCCTTTGCTAAATCGCCACCCAATTAATGATTAATGCGGTTAACAAGAGCGGCTTATCACAGAAGACAAAAATGAAATCTTTGTTTGAGGTGGCTTACGAGTGAACTAAGTGCAATTAAGCCAATATGGGTTCCTTCCTTCCATGAGCTATCCTGCTCAGACAGAACCTGACTGGCTAAGCCTAGACTAACTTTAAATTTGAACACGTTACAGTAAGATTGGGATGGTGGTATATGCAGCATAAGTGACGAGAACACTGCTTCATGGGAAACATGTAGGCGTACAATCGTAGAATATTCAAGTGGTTAAGGATAATTTCAAAAAATGAACCAGCTCAACACGTTGCGTCTATCATGGTTCGGCCAACTTTCTCAGCCTTTACTGTCCCTCTCTTTGGGAGTTCTTTCTTCCAAAGTGGGCTTTACAAATAATCAGGAAGACTAGAATCAGCCGGCACAAAAAAGGGTGCAACAAGTGACTTTTAATGTAAGAGTCCGTTATCATTGGCTTGGCTCTACGATTCATAGCGAATTTACATACACACGATTCCGAGTTATGCAGAATTTTACTCTGCCAAATCAATGCATGCATATGCTCCGAAGCCAAGAGAGACTGGAACCCCACCGATGTCGATCCTTCAGATGCTCACTTTGCACCACATAACACTCATTTCATGAAGGAAAAAGGAACTATGGCTGTCAGGCTTCCCATCACCCACCCAACAATTCTATTTCTTCTCTATTTTTGCCGACTAATAAGAAATTAAAACTCAGGCACGGAACTTCTGATCTGCGAATACGCCCATATATCAAAAAATCGCGTCTATATGCAATCAAAATGGGGAAGAATGCATTTCACCGGCCCTTGTCGTCAAAGATTCGGCAATGGGTTGAGTGAGATCTGAAGCATTGAGCGCCAGAAAGCACCACCGAGCAGTCTTAACCTCCTCCTTTGTAGTTCTGTGCAGTTCCGCACGAATTAAACCTCAGAGCATTCATAAAAGTGTCTGTGGCAGAACAATCGTTTTGAAGACCGCCGCTACTTTCCTCGATTATGATCGCCCAGCTGAACTTTGTCACCGCTTTTTCTCTCTCATTTGCCCTTCTCGATGTTCTCGACGTTCACGATCGGCACAGTGACTTGGATGGCTACTGTCGCCCCAAAAGTGACTGAGGAATAGGATAGATTCAGCAACAAGAATGGTTTTACAGGCAGTGCAAATGATTCCCATGTGGCTAGAATACGTTCAATAGGAGATTGATAAACATTCCAAGGCGGTTAAGGAACAAAAGAAAATAGTGGTATAATTCGTCCGTTTTAACAACGGATTCAATTCAACATCATCGCATTCCACACCAGTCGCAGAGGCATTAGCATAACTTTGGTTCATTCTACGGTTAACGTATGCTTACAACTCAAAGCAGTAAACATGCGTAAAACACGAACTCCTACGCGAGACACCATTCAAAATAACACCGATTCCAACTATTTTTCGTAGTTTCATTTTGTCCATTGTGAAATTGGAACAGTTGCAAATGAATTAAAGTGCGATTACACATTGAAGAAACGATGCCAAGTAGCGTGCTTCGGTGGTCTATTCAAAACTTAGCATGGAAGGCCTAATCAGTTGCAAGAGGGCATCATAGCGAAAGTCTAGGACCAAGGCTAATGCAAAATGGATCCACAAGAAGCGAGGGGCGAAATCAGGCACATTTGTTTGACTCCGAGACCCATCGAATATGTTCACTAATATGGCCAGCTTGAGGCTAGTCCGAACCTGCTCCTTCGTCCATCTCTGCGACCCGTCAGTCAGCTTTTGGCAATGCGGCAGAAAAAGTCAGAGCTAACTGCTGCTACAAGTAAAGGAAGGCTGATGCCCACTCCGAGACTACTATATTATTTCAGGAGGGGAAGTAAGCGCAGAAATAACTCGTAACATGGCGTTGCCAACGAGCAACTTGCTCACGAGCATTTAGGAGACGATCATTCCAAGAACCTTATTTTAATCATAATAAATACCCACAAATCCGCGGTTCAGACAGAGCTCTAAGTTAAGCCAGTCGTACTCAGATTTTGTCCTGTTTCCCGTTTGTTAGTTTATAAACAAATGCAACCGCAGAAACAGCCGACAAAATCGCTTCCCTCAAATTATCAAAACAGAGAGAGGAGGTAAGGCAGCGGCTTAATTTTAGTNTATAATTAGCATAGATTGTTGTGAGGTTGGGATCTCACGCAATTCGTCAACCCAATGCAAGCCACTTTCTTTTTGCGGTTGAAAATGCAGAACTCTCTCAAAAAACAATAGTGCGTGGTCAAATTGTCAAGGCAATGTCATGCTCCATCAATGGGGAAGCACAATTCTGCTGAAGAAAAAGACATCGTACAGACAATGCATTGTCCACGGCAACAGCTCCTGAGCCGGCATTGGAGAATGGACCGATTGGTGCATTAAAAACAGAGGTCTGGCAATGATTGGCGTCTGTAGAGGCTACTTTAATGACATTTATAATCATCGTGCTTTTGCTGCCGTAACACATTACCGCTATAGTATGAACGATGCCTTCAAAGTGGCTGCAGATCGCATTTACAGGAGTACCCACACTTCTTATCCAATCCAACTTAAGTCCTAGCATTTGAGTTTGAAATGGTAAATTAAGAGGCGGATTGCATGACATGGCTCGAAAACTACCCCTTGTCCAAAGAAGTGCAGCAGCAACAACAAAGGCAAAGCTGTAGGGAGAGGAGGTATTGCACACAACACCTCTCATTAACTATTTAGCGACACGATCTACAGGTCCTTTCTCCCTCGTCATTATTCCCACCGTCGGCAAGCAAAGATGGCGGCCTGCTGATGGCATTAAAGAGCCTTCCGCAACCAGGACTTGCGCGTTGTGGAGGCAGTGGCGGAGGCTACAAACTATCCCAACACACAGGAGTACCATGTTGAATGACAACGCTAGAGTGCAAAGCTAGCACCTTGTGCTGTTCACCCATGTCTCCAAGGCCTCGTGCGGAAAAAATCTTCCCTGTCGTACTTTGGGAGCGCAAGGCCTTTAGTAATATGTGGAGCCGAGTGAGTGACAGGTTGACGTCCTCACTGCTTTCGGCGCATCAGGCCTCATCCGCCACATCCTATCCAAGAGGATGCTCCTTATCAGGGACCTTGAGAGGATTTGGAATTACCAATAGGTCCACACGTGAACACAATATAAATAGCTTTAACTTGTACGTTCTTTACCATTGTAAGTTATTTTTCGTGGTCAACTTCCTGCAGTATCATCGATTCCCATGCATAATCCGCCATGCAACAAGAGTCGAAAAGAACGTTTGCTTTATTAATGCCATTACCATTTTAGCAAAGTGTTGTGAAGCTAAAAGCATGCGAAAAATTAAGGGAATAAGGAACTAAGTGCTCAGCAGACAATTTTTCTTAGTAGCCACATCCATCGGTATGCTGATCAGATGTTGCTGCAGATATCGAGGTGACAACACTCAAGACCTTCCCATAGGAATCAAAAATTTTGTTTGGAAAGGCATGCAGTTTAAATCATAGAAAAAATTAGATATTTACAGCACCGTAACTCACAGAATGTAGGGCCATTTCGCAAAAAGGCCAGGAGATTAAAGAATTGCACTCATTTACTTCAGGATACCTATTGTTCTCCTCGCTGAGCTTGTATTTTTATGACCTGGTTATGTTTTTTTATAAAATATACTTATAAATTTATTCGTGTTTTCAAATTTTGTGATTTGGCGCATGACATCGCTTCTGTTCCACAAATTCTCAAAACAGAGGGAGGGAGTAAAGCAGCAGCTTAATTTTAGTATGCTCATTTAAGGCGCCAACGCGGAGTGTGCGCACCACAGTTCCAACTTGAGAAAACCAAAGCTTATTCAGAGATGCGAAGTATATATCATTGCAGATACTCACGCAAGCTAAGACGTGGATTAGTGCATCTCAATTATCAACGCATAGTAAGCTCATTTCTGCAAGGGTGGCTTCAAAATACTGTGGTAGAAGAACTACCGAATCGTTCAAGTCATAATTCCTTAAAAATACATGCATGTACCCTTCATTTTGCCAAACACCAACATTCTCGGCTAGGTTTGAATACTAATGCAAGTGACAGGCTAAAAAAGCGGGACAATTATTCCCCTCAACAGGATACGAAAAAAATGCGACATGGTCTGCAACACAAATGCGTAGATTTAGTCAATGGCATAATCAGATGACAATTAGCACAAAATCAGTCCTGCCAACACTTGACGCGTACATGACGCACCCAAATAACTAGCAGCAACAGTGGTGGCAGTAGAACAGCCATTCAAGTTTTGCACAGACAGGTAGACTGCGCACGAGATGGGAGGGCAAGAGGCAATGCAGCTAGATTCTAGCGGATCAAAGGAGGATTTCCATCGTTCGATTCTCATCTGCTCAGCAGTATCTGTGGTTGCGATGACGACTACGTGACTCCTCAACATAAGACTCATGTATAAACCCTGATCACGTAAATTACCCTCAAAAGATCTACACATCGATCTGTCTCCTTCCAGGGTCACGGAACCTGCTATCACGCAAACGATATTTCGTAAAGCGCTTCGACTATGGATTGCCACCGGTATAATCAGACGAGCTTATGTTTTCGTGCCGTGTGCCCAACGCTGATATGCTTGACCATGTGACCTGATTGCCCATGGATATATATTTACTCAAATCCGTGTCTCCCGGTCACGTGCATCCACTGCGTAGATGTATGGGACGTAAATTCTCCCGTATCACACAAATCCACTGTCTCGTACATCTGGATTAGCCTGGGTTGCAACCGACCGTAAGAGTGACTCAGTTGTAAGGCTCAGGACAATTACCACTCACTGGACCTCATGAGGTGAAGATGGTAGTTAGGCGGTCGCCTAACGAAAATGAGGCTGTGGATTGATCAGTTGGTCGGTCAGTGGGGCCAAAGCAGTGACGTTTAATTATTTCATGGTAAGTTTTACACACCTTGGCCTGATCGTCTAGCTATTCATCTATTCGCATTTCATACCCACCTCGGTAGTTCTAATGCTATAGCCCGAATTGATAATGCGATAAAGCTTTCATTTAGTACATTGTTGACACTATCCTTTCCTTCTAATTGAGGAGGAGGTGTGATTATGACATGTGGCTCAAAAGCTACAACTTTCAACGCAAGAGATCATTTGTGAATGAACAATTGGGAATAATTAGGACTGAACAAAATGCAATTTAACGAAAAGGGTTTTCGGAATAGGAAGTGAAGACGCCACCACTCAAGGGTGGTCAAATCTAGTGCGAGTGCGGTGAAATAAGATTGCCATTTTTCACGTTTAAATGCTGCAGCTTACAAACAAGACTAGGAGAGAAACTAGCACAGTATGGCAAAAATTTCAAGGAGTGGTTGGAGTGCGCGCAAGCGTAGACTCACCTCGCCCCATTCTTCGTACTCGTTTTATTCCCACTACTCCAAAAGCAGGTCAGCAACTTGCCAGGCATCAGACCATCACGTTCAGAACATATCAAAAGCTGGAAGACAAGAGCAGGACAGGCACAGAAGTGGCATAGGTAAGGTTAATTTTTTGGTTCTAGAAGCAAAACGCATGGTAAAATAAGGATTTGTATGCCAGTCTCGTTTAAAAGGAGGATAGATTGTGATTGTGACAATTTCGCTAAGCGGGCCATTAGTAAATCTCCTTTTAGTTGCATGCGTCATTCACTACAGAGTGATAACATATCTCAACCATACAAATGGAAAGGAATGGTACCATAGCCACCCATTGCCAGAAATTAGTGCGATGTATTTGATCAAGTAGCCTGCGCTAACGGCTAACTTCAAACTAACTTTTCTTTAAATTGAAGGAATATTTAGGCACCAGAGGAACCAACAACACTAGCCAATCTAGAAAATAAAAGCATGCTCTGCCCCACTCAAAGTAGTGACAACGCATGAAATAGAGTTATGACGGTAAGCACCCCGACTTGCCAAAATCATGGAGCATGTACACTTCAAGCAATTTAAACGGGCGAACACGTAGAGAAACGCGATTAACTACGTGCATTACCAGTGGAGATTCCTGCCACCTCACCGATGACCCAGACCTGCAGTTAAACCATCCTACCAATCGAGGGCCTTCACTACTTCTTCATGGATGCACATCCCATTCCTGCAGAAAACAGACATCACTGAGTAGCAAAGACTAATCCAGACAAGGCTACCACCTTGCTGTAACTTGAAGTAACATTGAAGCACCCGCAAAATACGTTGACCAGTGTTCTAGAAGAACTACCAACGGAAGAATTAGTTCAAGCGTTAACAGGACAACCATTGACTGGGCATGACCTAGAGTTGTGACATAAATGTCCTAACTGAACAGAATCGAGTAACACGTAAGTTCCAAATACTATGCGCATCATCATCAAGGGAGTTCTGATGCTTGCGGTCGGACTCATTTCCCTTATCGAGGGTTTTAATTTCCTTCGTAGTGGATGCAGACCACGTGTCCCTACGAAAAAGACATCGCTGAGGCGCGAAGGAAGATTGCGATTAACCATATGTCCTTTGACCGAAAGCCCTACAAACAGTTTTATATAACAAAGTTACATTTCCTACCTAATTACCATAGTTTTGAGGTTCATGCCAAAATCTACTCGTGGATTGAAAACCAACGTCTTGGTGATTGCTTATTGCATTTAAGACCAAGGCCTACCCCATATGAGCCTCAAGTATTGCATTGTTTAAATAACGGGGCTTCCTGCCCAAAAATCCAAAAGCACGGTAACCCCAAATCGACTTTGCTGTTCTAGATGTGCCGATTTTTGAAATGGTTTCTTGGATTGACAATTTCGATTGAAAAACTACTGAAATTAAGAAAATAAAGAAGCACTCACGTCAACAAAACAGTGATTCCATAGCTCATTTAAACAAATTTAGGTGCAAATTAAGGAGGCAGACGATCAGTTCTAGCACTCCAAACTGTGGCTCCGCACGTTTGTTCTGCCCGAGGGATTACTATATAGACATAATGAATGCCGTTGGTAGAGAACGCAACTTTGTTAAGAAGTGCCAAACTCTCTGGACACGACACTTAAGTCCTCACGGAGTTATCTGAAGTTCGGACGATATCCAGTGAATGCCGACCAGAAAACGGCGCAGGCACTAACTCTGGCTGAAAGCGTAAGTCCCTTGGTATTCCGAAGCAATCCTGTAGAGTGGCTGTGGTTCATTTGGGCCTGACAGTTCTAAACACATTTCAGAACCCTGCATAAAGTGGGTAGATGGATGAAATTTGTCCTCACATTGCATAAGAGCACCACATGGACAAAGCGCATGTGCATGAAAATTTACAACGAAAAGTAGGGAATGACTCACCCATGGCCTCTTCATTTCTCGTATTAATCTCTCAGCTCCGAATCAAATTGCTGGTCACGAAACAGGCAAATTTGCAATCCATTTCCATCACCAGCCGCACTGGCGAAAAGCAACCCATATTTAATAACTTAATATAATTTATTCCGCGATAATGTAAGCAATTGGTCAGTTGGAAAATCTGCTATGGCACGGGGAAATGAGGAACTAGGCTAGTTAGTCATGCAATAAACCCATGACCTTAAAAGCTAGTGCGATCTGGCATGTGAAGCTGCTACGATAAAAAAAAGAAATAAGAAGATGATGAATTTTGAGAGTCATATATGTCGCATTTGTTCTAGCCTAATCTATTAATATTTATAAAATCATTAAATTTTGCTCACTCATTATGCAATGATGGAGCATCTGTTTTTTTCTAGTTTTTGTCAAAAATTAGCTCTCACTACACAAGCGCATTTTCGTTTGTGCATCAATTCTGTACGTATAAATGCTTGACGTTGTGCAAAAGGATGCTACTTCTGTATCGTCAAGTGTGAATGGCAAAGCAATAAGTTCGAAAAATTGTTTCGCATACATAAACTTGATTGCGATGGCTGCAATCGAAAGCAGTGCTTAAAGAAGACAATTAGTTTTGCATTCCATGTTAGTTTGTTGCCATATTTATGTCATGCTGGTGTAGTGGATTCCTCGTTACTTTTATTAACATCTGAATTTCAGCTTGAGACACTGATGAAAGCGCATGTCATGCAGGAGATTTTGTACTGCTCAGACAATCTGGCATTTCAAACTGTAAAGCTGTACAAAATTGCATTGCTTGAAGCAACGAACTTTATACCTTTCCATATCTTATAGTCAAATTTTTGCTTTATTTAAACATATCCTTCCTTGTAACAAAATGCCTCAAGTTGCAAAATGAAGACGATCATGCTAATCTTAACGGTAGAAAATTATTAAACAAATTGTTTTCACTTAAAAGTTGTAATTATTTAAATATAGGGAGAGGTTGTCTAAGCAATATCTACCTTTACCAACCAACCCAAATCCCATGAAGCATGCCATAATTGGATTCGGCTTACACTTAAACGATCCCCTTGCAGACCATGCCTTATACACGCAGGGTTAAGCACGATTCCCATGAGTTGCTTTAGTATTCGCAGGAAGAAACGACATGGCTAAAGTGCTGATTCATTGCAACAAAATGAGTGTTATTCCGCATCTGGTCGCCTCCCATCACAAGTCTAATCAGAAAGGCGTGGCTGTCTAGGTGGCCAAAAATGCTGGTGAAAAGTACCGGAATTGATTCTTGTTTCCCTTTTCGTTCAAGGGACTTCCAATGACCCTTGAGTGAATCTTGTTAAAGCAGTCTTCTCACCCTCTTCTCGAGACAATCTAACGGTGGCTAGAGGTAAGCAGTCTGCAGCAATTCTCTTTTATTTGTCTTATGTCAAAAAAGAGAAATCATGACCTAGGGAATCATCTGAAATTCAACCAGCGTCCTCAACTAACGAAACTGCAATGGGGACTAAATTCAAAGACTGGAATTAATCTTACAAAGGCCTGCATGTTACAATAATTTGCATTCGCAAAGTCTCGCTACTCAGCACTTACTCAAATTATTATTTTAATTTCGTGGCTATTCATAAAGTTCAAAATTATGTTCGCAACAAAGTAGTATAATATATAGTATTGGCACAGTGTTGCGCAACTAATCACCAGGTTTCGTTAAAATTTGCCTAAGCGCACCGAAAAACATATGATTCGAGAAAACGTGACCCAAATGCCAATCTGTTTTGTCAACTGCTTTGCCTTCGTCGTTTCAATATTCAAAGTCTTCTGGGTGAAATACTAAGTTACAATTGCCATGCAATATCGACTACGCACAATTCGCTATTTTCCGTTTTGCAGCTTAAGTCTCAATTCAAAAGGAGCTAACATCACATTTGTGGCAAGTGAGGCGTAAAAAGGGCTCCAATCAAATTTAGTGAGTGAATGCTCGGCTCCTATATAAATGCGTGGTGTGCAACCCTTAAAGGGCAGAGACAAGTCCTGTTGGAGTTAACCACAGTCCTCCCTGTGCGCCCCACCGCGCGCGCATGCGCTTACTTCATTACTACTTTTAATAGCTATTTTGTTTCCAAATGTGCTTTGATCATTGACCGGGCCGCATTCCTGCTAGTGCATGATTGACACGATGGCAATGCTAAAATGCACTTTTCATCAAAGACGGACAAAATTCATATTTGTGGAAGCCATGAGCTGTTGAGTTTTCGGGCGGATCAACGAGAGTGGTGAAGAACCGGTAAGCGCATTGTGTGGAGAATGTTGTATGATATTTTCCAAAAGGTCACCAACAAATGTTTAGCTAAACATGTTTTATTCAGGCGGTGTCCGTTCAGCACAACCATTTGGCGCATTATCGATTGAAGATGGCAGGTGTTTATGACAGCCCATATCACCAAAATAGGTGTGTCTGATTTTGCTCATTCGCATGCATTTTGACCATTATCTGGTTTATTCAAATTAAATAATCAAGGAAATATTTCGTAAAGGGAAATGAGAATCGTCTCCTTAGCTTCCAACTTAACCAGGAAAAATGCGATGTAAATAATTTATTGCAATGCGAGTTTTCACAATTAAGTTCCTCGCGCAATTAAATTGCGTTGCATGTAACCATCGCGTGTTTATCTCGACAAAGTTGAAAGCCAGTTCAAACCATGTCTAAGGCGAGCTTTGCGCCCTTTGAGACCACGTTCTTACATAGTGTTGTTGATGCACGTTTACTTAGCCAGCAGCACTTTTCAATTTTGCAGCTTCCATATTAAAAATGCAACTTCAGATGCATGAAGTTTCTACTAATCAGTTCCCGCAAGTTTCTTACGAACCATGACAATTCCATTTGATTCATGAAGACCCAATTTCGGCTATTTCCATGGATTCTGTGTGCAAAGGCGCGCAGAGTGATTAGTGTTGGTGGCCGCGACAATTGTGATCACGCATGCTAGTTTGTCCTTCCCCTTTAATCGAAGCATCCCTGTTAATGACACAAATGCCTGGCCGAATTGCATGCGCAAAAGTCGGCTGGTGCGGGTGACAACCTATAAAGTCGCCTAATAAAAACCGCAGTTTTATAGTTGGGAACAACATAGAAGGCGAAGGGAAAGCAACGCCAGTTTTGTCTTGCATCATTAGACGTGACATCCTCAAACAGATGTGCATTTCTGGATTCATCAGCACTATCGCAAAATGTGCTCGAATTTGATAGGCCGATGTAAGTATTGCCGTGTCAAACAGCCTCGTCTTAAGTGCCCGTGACTTTTATAAAATAATGCTCCTCGGTTAGCAGGAGTGCCGTCCAGTAAGTTAAATGAGCAATTACAGGTAATTTTATTTGACTTGCCCATTAAACTAAGTTTTGCCCTAATTTGGCTCATGGCAACACACGGACCTGCGTGGACCCTCACTATGCCTGATGAAATAAAATAATTGCTGCGGTCGGAGGTTTGCATTTGAAGACTACTTACATGGTGGGTTACGAATACCATAACTGCGCACGTTTGCTTATGCCGTTTCTTTATGCAGGAATATAACACGTGTTTTCGGTTTCGCGCAAATCCTTCACTAGTTCCGAATAGACTAAAATTCTTTTATGTGTTCTGCTCCAGCTATTAAAGACAAAGCAAATCGTCAACGCGTTTGCAATTTTCTACATCGTACTACCTAATTCAGTGTTACACTCGTGGTCGTTTCGTGCGTCCTACTGCTATGCTTAGGCGGGTAGAAAATTAAAAGCATGAAATAAATTGCTACGATTTATACAAAACCACACCTCTTTTTCGTTTTCCACAAATTTTTATCAGTTTCTGTTATTTTAGCCAGCCTGCGGAGAGCTGAATATTTACGCAGCAGTAGTTTGGACGGCGACGCAGGAAGTCATACGACCAGCCAGTTATCCAATGAGCCGGTCGAATAGCCACCATGCCGGACAAGCATCCAAATGAGCAAGCCAATGGGCAGAAATCCTGCCAGAAATGGTAAATTATAATTACTAAGCAAACTAAAATGTTTCAAATTGCAGCATATCTACCTGGTTTACTTCTTCTGGGTTAATTTATGTGCATCTGCATAAACTGCATCAAAAATTGATTCAAAGCTGACACTCTGATGGTGATGAGAAATGCAAGCACTAGAAGTGAATGCCCATAGTAAAATGTATTGCTTTAACCAAGCCGATGTTGTAATTGTAGCGAAATTCTAATGCGAATCTCATTAGTGGTTGTTAGCTATTCTGCTTTGCTAGCAGAGTGTGGCCAACTATTTTGCAGTGCTCACTTATCTATGTGTTTTATGCATTGCAGTTAAGTATTTCATAATTTGATAGCCACTGGATTAAGTGTTTTCTCCGGACTGCCAGTTCTGCGATTATTTGCACTATAGGAACGATGCGCTTTGTGATATACGTGATTGATGCGTTAAAACCTTTTGTAGAGGAGATGACGCCTGCGATCACACTCTACTCTATTCCACAGGGAAGTACGGAGTGCACAAAAATTGCGGATTGAGAGTGGCAATGAACTGGAAACGCGAATTGAATCAAATTATTACTTGAACGATTTTGGTATGAAGTTACTATGATTAAGTACTGAAAGAAGATGGGCGTGTTTTTTCAGACTATTTTCTCAAATTATTAGCATTTTGAGTTTTGGTGTGAAATGAACCGAGATATGGGGCTAAGCTCTAGGCTTGCTTTTTGAAGCGATTTCCAGCTTCACTCTTACTTCGATGCTCTGTTTGCTTGATGAATGCTCGAAAGGCTTCGATGTGGAACAATTCTTCAGCGCTTCTGAAATATTTCATGACAGTCTAAATCATTGAATGCCAGTAGCCTCAATGCTTAGCGCATCCAACTTTTCAACCCTGCAAATGATTGTGTTTTCACCCACTAACTTCAAATTTGTATTACGCTAGTTATGCGGCCTCTCACCTGCAGACTCACGATTATTTTTGGATATTCCTAGAAGACGGTTATTTAAGTCTTTTGTACATATCTGTGACTAACGCTATTAGTGGTCACACGCACTAGTTCTTCAGCGGCTACCAGTGTTCCGTGTGGTGTTGATATTAAGGGATCATACTATGACACCACTAATCAAATTGAGTGCGACTTTGAAGACATTTTGATAGAAGCTGCACTTATTTGCATCACCTTAGATCCACGAAACTGGGATAAACGTTCGACCAGATGCGTCATCCTATCCTTAACTATAAACATTTGTTGATCACCAAAAGGATTTGCGGACATTTGAGTTCCCCTAAATTCTGATCACGCACTTTTGTTGCTGCGCCAATGCTGCTACTCTTTTTGCGTGTTCCTTGTCAACACATGCCTTCCACTTAAATACCCACGACTCCTTCATCCATCTTGCTTCATTTTATAAAAAAAAAACTGTGGTTTTGGTGTGCATCGTATGAGTCCGGCTGCTTCTCACTTGAAATCGTGATTAAGTGCGAACAGGACCATGAATATCAGGGAGCAGGCTGCGGCTTACGTGTGAAGGTTTAGCCCTTATCCGAACTGCATTGAATAGTCTAAATTCATACTTATTTCCTGCATCAGCCGACAAGTTGTTTAGCATTTCGTATTCCTTCTTCGGAGGCTAATCTTGCTACCTCCCTCAAGATTAAAGTTAGTTTAATGTTCTACCCATTTGACGCATTAGCATCTTTTATTATCATGTACAACATACCCTTCTTTACGCACTGGTAGTAGTCCCCCTGGATGATGTCAAAAAGGGATTATCAAGGGTAAAATGCTCTTCTTGAGGAGGACTTTGGTAGAAAGGGTTAAAAAACCGACTCAGGTGAGTAAAGCAATTGATTCCTAACCAGCACAATGCACAGCTTCGCTGATGCGGCGGCCGCCACACGCAAAGCAAGAGAGTGATAGCAGTGAACGCTAGAGGAGACGCACAAAGGTAGGTAGAAAGTAAGAAGGTAGGCATTACGCAAACCCACCGGGTATAAGTGGACATTTGAGGCAGCCTCCAGGTAGACAGACGGCTCGCTACGCTGCCAAAAGTTGACAGTGGTGACGGAACATTATGTACCACGTATACCACCGATGATGACTGCGCGCTACGATGTTGGGGACATCGGCAGTGGACCGAAACTCCCATGTCCAATATCGCTAAAATGGTATCAGGGAGAGGCCAACTTATGTGCAAGGTTGTTGGGAGCAATTCATGCATCGTCCCTGTTTTGCAAAGTTAAACATCAAATATGCGTCTCAGCAAGAAAAAACTATTTTTCTAACTTGGTCTCCTACTGCTACGACAAGAATATTCAGTAATGAATCTCCTTCCACCTAGTTCAGCGCTTTTTTCCTCACAGAAAGACGTCACCTATTTGAGCCATTGGCGCTAATGTGATGAAGTAGTGGCAAAGAACAACAGCAAAGCGATGATTTATATTCCACTTAGCTCCAAACAGTGAAAGTCTGGAAGTGAGTTTGCGAAAGATTGACTAGACCCGAAACTCCTGTGCCCAATAGCACTAGAAGGGTATCAGAAAGAGGCTAGGTTATGTGCAAGGTTGTTAAGATTACCCACAATTGGGCGAATAGCAGCAACGTATGCATCACCCTCGTTTCATCAGATATGCTCATCAGCAAGGAACAAAATTCACTTTTAACTCGGTTTTCTTCTGCCACTACAAGAATGACCAATGATGAATCTTCAGCTTTGTATAGCGTGCTTTTATCCACAAACTACCTCATCTCTTTAAGACTTTATAGCTCGTGCGAAGAAGTCGCGGTAAAAGAGCAAAGGCGATGCAGCGAAACGTATTCGATTAAGCCTTAAATAATAAAGGTTAAAATTAAGTTTGATGAGCGGTTGACTGGACTTAGATTAAAGCGCTGTCATTACAGTTGCAATGGTCACATTTGGGTGGATGTAACCATTGTTCCAAGGCAGCGAATGTCGGGGTAGCCACATTTGAAGACCGCAGTTTGGTTTTAGCCTGATACTCTGCGGAAGTCTTGACTAAGTCAAAGGCGAGTCGTCTTTTCTACTTCATCTTTAAAGACGTACGCTCTCTGTTCACTTAGAAGGATGATATTTTCACCCTGTCATAGAATTCTGACAACTATTCTACTCAAACCTGCAAGTTGGTTTCGCTGCTAAAAGGCAAGTGCATACAGAACCCGCCTTAAGAGGTGCACCAATGCGCAAATATTTTGCATTCTTGAGCTCCTTTAAACTATTGGTATTGCCAATGTTTTGTCAGCAGCTGCGGTCGAATTTTTTTCGTCAAACCTAAACTGCCACTTGTGCTGTGACAGCAGCATGGTAACCATATTCCCTCGGTTTTCTAATGCGTAAGAGACCAACTTTCCTTGGTCCGAAATAAGCGTTTGAGGTTGAAGGTTCTGCTTGCCTCCTACTCTTGCAACTACTCCGAGTGCATGGTGCGTAACATGATTGACACAGTCATGTGTCTGCTTGGAACTTGTATTTTGCCGACAAGCCAAATAATAGTGGGCTATTATGTCTACTGCTTGCAAACTAGAAAAAGATTTGACTGGCGTAACAAGTCCCCTAGGCTTGGAGGCGTCATTATTGCTAATAGAGGCAACGAGTCCTCACAATCTCAAGCCTATTGTCACCTATCTTGTGTAGGCTGAGGAGTTGATGACCATAATGGAGAAGCGATACCTAGTTTAGCTCCATAGCATCAGCAGCGCTTCACAGCAAAGTAGCATGTAAGTCTGTCGCAATTACCAGTCGGTCCTTTTTATGGTTGACAAATTGAAGGTAGTGACACTTTCACTTTCACTTGCCTCTGTTTCGGAACGGAGGTTATCTACAAATTCAGGCCGATGGCCTCATTTATTGCCTTCCTTCAGCACCTTATTTGGATTAAAATTTTTGGGCTGAATACCGACACCATGGAAACGCTGCTTAACAGTCACTGCATGGCAAATCCAGAAATGTGTTCATATTCCTAGAACTGTATGAGGATTAGGGCCTGGTGGATTCACACCAGGGGTGGATGCGTTCCTTGTGAAGGTACGATTTGGCCAGGCCGCACAATAGGAGTAGTGGTTCCAAACGATGGATCGCCTAAGCAAGGCCTCGCTTCTATACTCCCTTACTGCTGAGCTGCGCTGCATACATTATGCCTAAATGCTTCGACGCCGTTCATCTCAACTGCATTTAGGAGGATTGTGACACTCATTCAGATTAATTAATTTAAAATTTAACAAGTCAGAAAACGAATTTCAAATTATCATGGCCATCAAATCAATCTTTGACGTAATGAAAACGACGAGTTAAGTAGATCATAGCACCATTTGCAGTTCTTGCTCTAGGTGAAGCATGCTGCGAGAGTGGTCTATCCCCTCCATCTCTGGCATTTTGGGTACCATCGTCAACCTCAGGCTAATTTCGAAGCAGCACACATGGACGCGTGCTCCTTGCCTACCTCACATTCCGACCTTCATTCCTTTGAGGATTTTTAGCGACTTGATCGAGCTTTTTGTGCATCTTTACATGTCGTCAAGATTACGCTCATTTGATTGTTTTGAACGCAATTCCTCCAACGTCTTGCGAATAGTGGAATGCTTTATGTGCGATTCCTGTTGATGCAGCTACCAGTTGTTGTGTTACCGCCATAGCTACAGAGGGACCCTACACGACAAGATGTCGTCCCACCTTTCGCACTTTTTATCAATGCTCCATAATTTTGAACGGTGCATAAAATTCTATCCAGCTGGACATTTCATGCAGTGTATTGGAAGTTGCAGCAATTATTAAGGTAGGTAAACAGTCCACTTCCCCACCATTCGGGACTCTCGATGTCAGAGCATGGTGAAAGTCGGTAAGTTTCGTCTTTTTAGGAGAGCCCATGTATTCGAATAAAGGATTACAGTAAAAGACATTTAGTTCATTCTGTTCCTAAAGTCACGGCAGATGAGTGCTTTGATCTAAGCTTTACATGCGATTGCAGCTGACGAAGCAAAATTTTAGCTGGCCACATTCACGCTTAGATTCTTTTCTTTTCTTGCATACATTAGTGGCTCCTTTGCTTTCACCGTCTAGCACAGATTGGCTGTTCTTTATGCTTGTACTGTGAAATGTTTAAATGGAAAAGGCATTTTGTTGTATTTCACGTAGGGTAGGCTGGCTCAATCACTTATGCAGCCTACTATGGCTCAAGCATGACGCAATCTTTGATGTTTCTTTGCAAAAGTTGATAATGGGTCATAATCCTCCCTTCAGATCATAGATACTTGGTACGGGAATATTCAAAGTGGATATGCCCAGTAGGGCCTGCTTTTGGAATGCGACATTTTAGTTTCGTTTAAACAGTCCCAGATTTTCTTATTTTTCATTAATCAACAGGTCATATTTTGGGTCGATTGATTAATGCTTCGTAATTCTGAACAAACCCGTCAGCAGGAATTAATGTTCTCACGTGGAAGCGCACCGGGTTCCTACAGAAGTTCCTAAAATGAAAATGTAATATCAGCATTACAATCTGCACTCATATTCTAAGTGCAATTTAGCAGACAAAAGTCACGAGATTCGCCATGGCAGTGAATAGTGTCGGGAGTTCTTGACTGCCGATACATGCTGCAATGCTCGAGCATAATGTACACTGTTAAAATGCGGAAGAAACTTAGGGATTACCAGTGTGGCTCGGAGGCTTAATCGCTTGACGAATGCGCAACAGAGGAAGTCCAGGCGGCCTGTTACTAGAAACACACAGCATTCAGTCTGAATGGTGTTGAAATGAAGGCATTTGCCTCAATGAGGAATTTATAGGCTTTGAGATGTGCCTCCTAAAAAAGCAGCAAAGTAATTTAGCCATATACGCGACAACAAAAACTTCCGCTTAAGGGCTGAATGGTTGTCAAAGAATTATTTTATGTCCTGCATTCTAAGGTAAACCAATTGGATTCAAAACCTGACACCGAAGGGATGCACACCTTGTTGATTTGCATTTCTTCAGCGAGAAGCGTTCATTGAGTGCAAATTTAAGGAAAAAGACATCGTCAGATCTCTTCGAGATAGACGAGAGCTGAAAATACATCCCAGTCCAATTATGATCGGTGGTGAAAATGTCCTTACTAGATCACTATATCCCTTCATGAAGGTTGGGGTTAAAGGGGGAAGATACGCGAGGAGATTGTTATGTTTATAATAGCGCGCATCAGCCTAGGCCATACAATTGATCCTTCATTTCTAGTCCTAGTGCCGAAAAGGCCCAGTAACTTCCGTGCTGTGTAGCGAAATCGATCGTAGGAATCATTCCAAACACAAGCCTGAACCACATACCGCACCTTATCTTGACTCGTCTTCAAGGAGCAGGAATGGTTAGAGCTCACTGTAAATAAGCCAAAGCTCTAACTTCTAGCAAAATGGGTCATTTGCGGCTCCTCCAGAGGCGGGCTTGCCAAACAGATAATCGTCCAAAGAAGACGTGCAGCCTCAGCACGCAAAGCGGTCGAGGAGCCTTGCCGCATGAAGAGCGAGTTGCCCTGACAGCTGGTCAACTTTGCAGCCATAAAGCACCAAGATCTACTTGCGATCTCGCAAGCGGCATCCCAAACTGACGATCGTATAGCACCTATTCAAGCTATACTTCAACATAAGGTGACGGCTTCTTCTCTCAAGTCTTGTTCGCCACTATTTGGTTCCATCTCATGTGCCCAGGCTCCATGTAAAATGGACAGTTCATGAAGTTACATCTTTACCTTCATAGCTGCCAATTCGATGCTCATTCTTCTGGCCCTTCCTATCCTTACTCACATAACCAAGGTCGTTTCGAACTTGACAAAATCAAGTTCGGTGAAGAGATAGAAATCAGTAGTAGAATAAATGCTGTTCGTATAGGTCCGTATAAGCAAAAAAAGTTAGCGAATGAAATTAGTTGTCTTAAGGATTGTCTTGCACAATTCTCTACGCATTTCTTACACAAATTCTTATTTTTGCCTACATAATTTCACCCCTCCATTCTTCCTCATTATGCATCCCTCTTTTCCTCTCCTAGTCACCCTTCGAGTAGCAGTAGTAGTAGTTATGATGGGCTGTTCTGTGCCTTTGCCATTTCTCTCCCTCACCGACCTATCCGCTCATCCGCATGTACCTATTGGGTGCATGTCACAGTCAGTCTACTCCTACCACCTCTTCCATCTCACCACGACCACTACTTGTGGCCATTGGTGGAAGCCCTTTCCTCCCTCCTTCAATCAATCACATATTATTTAATTAATTCATTCATTTTGTTTGCTTCAATTTTTTACTGGCATCAAATGTCAAGCGGATGGAGCAATCTCCTCTTCGTACAGTTTCTGTTTTTCGCTATGGTTCAGTTCCGTTCTACAATTTTTGCATTTTATTACATTGTCACACATATGTGTCGCACGCGTATGCTGCCAATATGCCAATTTCTTCTCAGAATTTGGTCTCATGCACGCATTCGTACGCACTCATGTACGTGACTGCCTCCTCATCTGAATTCCACCCAACACCAATTTAACACATCCCTGCCATTCACAAAACTACCAGCCCCAACTCCCTTCATTTCGCGAATAAATTATGACAAAATTTGTTTAAATAATCTATAAATCTTTAATTTTTTTGTTATAGTGTTGTCTTAGGCTTCATCAAGATTTTTCTTCGTTTTTTCTTCCCGTCATGCATGCCTTACGCACGAATACACCCTTGATAACTGTATTTCCTTCTTTCCGCTCATCCTGCAGCATCCGTTAAGGTGTGCATATAAGCCTCGTATTTTCAGATAGAGGTTTTATGAAACCGCGAGATGGTTGATTTCTCCAAACCATCCAATCAATACAATCAGTGCTTGCACCAAATTACGCAAAATATGTTTGGAAAGCAGTCTTTGATAGGGCGCTGGTGATAAGAAAAGTGCCACTGCAAAATGACTCCTTTTCTCATCCTACATTGGCTTCGTGAAAAAATGACATTTGAATGCGCACGCTTGACTGTAATCGAGTGGGTTTAAATGCGCCAGACAATGGCAATGTCTGAGAGATTCTCATCACCACGTGCATATCTTCCGCCACTAGTGAGGCAAATGCCATGCAATTTTCTCCTCATCAAGCAGCGGCAAAACATTCTTCACTCATCACAACTACCACGAGCATTGATTATCACAAGCCTGCATCATTTGTCGGTGATTCCACATGCACTGAATGTTGAGAGGCATGAGGTGACAATATGATGAAGATGAAAGCCGGCTTCAATTTGCATAACAAAGTGATGCTTTTGGAAGAGGAGGAGGAATACCAATGCGAGCACTTGTAAAGCTGTGTGGCTCTGGAAATGGGATAAAAAAGCATGCGCCTGACAGGCAATATGCTATGCATGGAGTGATTGAAGTCAAGCAATTATGGTCGCCAGTCAAATGGATTCCAATGCTGCAGCGACTACACTTAGACGTCCCGAGTAATGACTCAAGACAAGTTAACTACTTACTTAGTTTCCGTCCTAAGATGGATTGGTCCGGTTCCATATCGCAGATGTTTCGCAGAACCAAAATGCATGTTGCATGCTTGAAAACTAACATTAAAATTCTTAAAGGAATCGTTGCCTTATTGCTTAACTAGCAAATCCACAAACCCTACTAAGACGACTTAAAAGGTAGCTATTGTACTTGCATGAAGAGCGCAATGTCGCATTAATTGAAGATCTTATATGTAGAAGTAAAATTTCATCCCAATGCGATATTTGAGTAAAATGTTGAAAAGGGGTGAGAATAAACGCTACAAATTGCTAGAGATGAGAGTATTATACTCAATCAAATCGAAGCAACGAACTTAAACTAATGCTGAACTACTCGGATTTGTTCCGCTAGTTCGACAACAAATAAAAGACTGATCGTAACAGGTAGCACCTGCGAATCTCGTGTAGCGCATCTCAAAGGGAGAGTTCCAATGCTCATACAAACCGGGCCGACTAGCAGCATCATGCCACTACCTTTGTCTTGAAATTAGGAGATGCAGTGTGAGCTGAACACAACAGCCGTGCTAGCCACACTAACCAAGCAGTGCTATGAAAACTCAAAGGGACACGAGTTCCACATCGGGACGTCTACCCTTTAAAACAGGCCACGAATTACTACTGAATGGGTCGATACAGTCTGTGCTCTCCCAACGCAGCGAAACGCTGGGCTTGACTCTACGGATTTCAGTCGGCACCTCGTTTAGTCAGGAGGTGCGTGATATTGTCAGAACACTCTAAAAATACCCTCAAATCATCGTAAGTGGGAACCATGTTAAACAGCGCAAAGCAGATCTATGCATAAAGTGCATGCAGAAATCTTACTTATTTTAACTATTCCAGCAGCTAATGTGCCTATTCTAACATTCTCCCTCTGTCTTGATCACTATTTTAGCGATGAACTACAGGGGATTGAAAGGCAAGACGAATTTCGCTACTCAACGCCAATCAGCCTTCATGCATTCATGCAAAGGTCCTACTTTATTTGCCCATAGTTGTCCTCCTCGAGCCTCCTGATCGCCAAGTTCTTTGCAGCATTTGCATTCACATCATACGAAGTGCTTGTGAATGAAATGCGAGTTGGCAGCAGTCATGTAATTTTCCATGGATATATGCAAACACTGTCCACTGAAAGCTAGAAAGTGCGAATATTGTGTGCAGCACTACGTCAAAGGAAACCATGTGGACCCACATAGAGGAGTAATAAGGTGGCAGGATAACCCGTATCGAATTACATTCCAATCTTTGGCGTGATTTGAAATGCGGGTATTTTGTGGAGGGCAGGCTGTAAACATCAACCGCCGAGCCAAATAGTATGAAACACTAAGCCAAATCAGCTACTGTAACCAGGCAAGTAGCATCTCCATGTATGCATATGAGGCTAGCACCTTCACACGAGAACACCAGTACGAATGCACATCCAAAGTCAAGACTAACTTGCTAGCTCTCATCCCTAGTGTAAGCAGTATAGGAGAATTGCAGAAATAAACAAGACCTCCATGGTCCACAGATTCGCCATCTGCTCCTATATGCATGGTCTGCTAATCACACCACACTCGCACACCCGCCTCTCCCACACAGTCATCGCCATGAGGCACAATTTACAGACTCCGTGCACCCTAATGAGAGATCTCCATTGCGCTCAGCCCATAATTATTCAACTACCGAATAGTCCACGCTAGCCTCATACAACACCGCCTGCGCATCTGCTAACCCGCTTGGGAACAACTTTCCTTCTCTCTTTGTAGACCAACTCGAATGAGTACGTTCCTGTCCTCTGCTTCACTGTGTTCGCTATCCCAGTGACACTTCATTGACCCTCACGTCCGTTCAAACTGGACTCAATTTCATTGGCATGGAAAATAGCTCATGCTTTAATCGTGGCGTTCAGCCAGGTGGCTAAGCAATAAGCAATCATTCCTTTGGTGTTTGCTCAACTACACTATAAAGGAAGAAACCTTTCCCAAATAAGAACGACAGAAACAAGCAACACTATCAGCTCTAAAACGCGCTGCATACAAAAGGCTAACTCTGCGGTGTCAATGTGAATCGTAATCGCCATGGCCACTTTGTCATCATGATGTTCTGCAGGGCCTATCGAGGTGTATACGGCCACTTCAATAAATAACCACTTTTAGAATGCCATTGGGAAGGTTGATGATGGACGAAACTATACTGATCAAACCAGTAGTTCATAAACGGCAGCGTATTTAAACTGGAACTCTGTGTGGGAAGCCCGTAACAGCGCAGTGATAAAAACCATGTGATACGCAGCGTGGTAGTGGACTGTTTATGGTGAGTCTAGCCTAAGTTGAATCGACAACGAGCGGGCTGTGCATATTATCAGGTCCAAATAGTAGGGCGATTTGTATATGTGCCATAATGTGTTGACGTGGAACCGCAGCACCACATCAAATCCGCAATCGCACGGTGCTTTTATTGTGTTGCGGCAACTCACTTCAACCAAAGTAAAGGCGGATTTTGCAGTGAAAAGCAGAGATCTTACGACGAAATCGATTTAGTCCGTGTCACGTGAATCTGGATCTCCTCGCCACGCCCGCTAGACATGGTGACTGTATTCAAACTACGGTTGCCTGATTTTGTGATTGCATCATTTCAGCATTCTCTACGCACATTAAACATTGACAGGAATTGGAATGGATTGTAGCGATAATGCCAAAATCAGGAACAACAGAGCTCGCTGTTCACAGCGCATGCTAGCATGATGTGGAGGTAACTAATCAGCTCACTGGATAGATTGGGCATGCCCTTTCTCATTTGACGTGAGAAGCAATTTTACCAATTCTGCTGTGCGGCCAAAAAGGCGCAAATAATTTGTGTTGTCTGTGCAATGAGCGCTAGATGTCAGTATGACAGTTACGTTTTGAAGGTCTTCGTCTAAGCCATCAAGAATCTCATGCCATCTTGAAGACGCATTCAATTGAATTAATTCAGCACGGCTTTCGCATGCCACCTACACTGTAAGGATAGCTTGTCCACACTGATTGTTCTCACACATGCAGTGGCATTTCGTACACCCACATCCACCATCGACAGACTAGCTCGTTTGATAATGCAAATAAACAGCACAATTGGCCCCTGTTAATTTTTCGTGCTTTTGAGATTTTAATCTTGAGCACGTTTTCATGGAATACAGCATGTTTTGCTCTGGGCTTTTGTTAGCAGGACATGTAGATTGTCCGCTTGTGCTGAGAGTTTTGTTGCCTATTTGCGATAACTAATCTTCCATCAGAAATTGCACGATCGCAACCTGGATCCTTTAAACTAGTCAGCGCTCCCATATATTTTAGTTCGTGTAATAGGAGTAGATTGCTGGTGCGTAATAATGCTCTTCCTTTGCATGTTTGTGCATTAAATTACGTGGTTCGTTTTAGGGCTTTGAGGGTTGGGTTTTTTGGATAGTCCAGGTGTGTTTTGCCCGATATCAACCTGCAGCACACAATATGCTGCGATGCATCGAAATGATGCGAAAGGCGAGTGAAGGAGCCATTCCTCTTTTCTAACCAATGTGGGCATCTGTTCGTGGAGAGTACCTTATGCTGTAGCATCAAAGTCCGTTGCTGTGCAATTCAAAATTGCAAGGTGACTCGACAATTTCGGAAAGTTGGGGTGGACTCTCTCGTTATTCAAAGTCCACTTTTATGTGATACCTTTAACATGGACGAATTAGCATTGCAGACTCGTCAGCAAATAATGCCCTTATTTCATCGATTTGCATTTAAAACATTGTTAATCAATCACCATATCTACTCTTATTTCTGCATTTCTGCCGCTACTCCGCCAACAACTATGGGATTGTAGCAAACGCGTACCCATGACCGCAAATCTTGTTAAGCTCTTCTGTTTCAAACCTCGTCTCTTTGTTTCCTCTGATATAGAAATCGTTCATTTCCCGTATAAATACGAGATCTCTTTACTCGTTTTAATGGCGCCAAAAAGGCGGTTGCACTTCTCAATCAGTACCGCAGGTATGTTCGACTACAAAGTGAGTTTTTCTAACTGGCTTCTATCCCAAAGCCTCCGAATGCTAAAATCTCGCTCTCTGCTGCCACAAAATATAACTTGAGACCTAGGGGGTGACTAGACATTGCACTTTATTTCAGCTCCCTCGTCTGCGCACCTTAATAACAGCGTATTTGACAGCAGATTATCGATTTTGCGGAAACGAAGCAACACACCATATTGTAATCAGGAGCTCTATGCACTGAGGAGTCGTCCTGTAGTTCAAGGACACACATCTGATAGGCTGGTGCACCAGTCGCCATTCTTATAAATACCCCATGATTTGTACTTGTGACCCAATTCTTCGTCGGCGATGTCGTTTGTCTTGCACTTGATGCTGTTGACGATTTTACACGTTGCGAAGAGCCAAATAGGACTGAGTGGTGAGTTGCATATCTCACACTGATTAATTGCTCCCCCTATCCTTAAGCAAAGCGCTGTGTGCAGTTACGTTCAACTTGTCTGCACTCGATTCACTTTAGCCCCTCAATTTCCACTCACTGTAAGCGGATCACTGCATACGCACCAATTGGCAGTGGTATTTGCTTGCGAATGGCAAGCATTACACACGAATCCGACGTACCGAATGATAATTTCATTCAAATTCTGAGTACATTCCCCGACACACGCGTTTCATTATAATTTAAGCACACACGACATGGGCTAATATTCACCAACACCTATCTCCATAGGTCCAGCAGGTCAAGTGTTGCTCTATGAAGGTGACTAACGAATATTTAGATCTCCTAACACCCCTAATGCTGTTATGGAAGTAGTAAGAGGTCGAGATTTCTGTTCCTAAGTAATCCACAATTTCTGCAGTATATCTGCTAAGCGTGGCATATTCATCTTGTTTTGCAGAGGAGGCAATAGAAATAAGGGAACCACTTCCAGATTACTTCCAATGGACTTGGCCGAGACCGCATACCATTACGTTAATTTGGGATGTGAGACAGTTGGGTGAGGACTACGCGAAACAGATTAGACTGACTGCATTTTCACCTCATCCTCCTATAATCAAGACCGAATTGGAAGATTTTTCGCGGGGGATCATCACCCTTGGCGTATTGGAACCCGACACAAGATACCATGTGTTGGTACACGCACTAGCAAATGAGAGCTTTTCTGTTCTATTCTATGGATTCATTAAAACCATGCCCCTTGGTAAGTTGGCAATTGTGATTATGACGTGCATCACCATACCAAAAGATGACACATCTGCGTACATGGAGAAGGAAGAGAATGACAATGTACTCGTGCGCCATTTTTTCTATTCCACTCGTTGCATATTGCCAAAATAAGTGGAACTCGGATTATCTGATCATATGGCATGAGACACATAGCTGGGAAAATGACTGCATAAACACGGACTATACTCGCGCATTAATAGGGGACGTCTTATGCTACTCAAGGTATCATCGTATTGCACCCTTGAGTCGAAAGTTAACGTTCACAGTGAAAAGGTGCTTCGTTGCGTCTTAAAGGCAAACGCTGTTATTTATGCTGCCTGCTGGCATCACTGTAAAGATCTTAGCATTAAGTGTCCCACATTTTCCTTCCTAGTTGGTTCGGGGTGCTGCGTGATTACCATTATACATGCAAATATTTTGTTTCACAGAAGAGGGGAAAAATGTAAAGAAATCACTCCCAGCACACTTTCAATGGCGAATTCCGAAGCCGAACTCCATTACGTTGACTTGGAATTTGAAAGAGTTGAGTAAACACTACGCGGAGCAGATTAGACTGATTGCGGTTTCTACCACTAGACCCGTCTCGTCCAGGAGTAGAAAAGCAGCATTTTTACAAAGGAGCATAACTCTTGACGGGTTAGAGGCCAACACACGATACCGAGTTTTAGCGTACATGGATACAACTGACGTATACGATGGATTTATTAAAACACCGTCCCCCGGTAAGCTACTAAGTGTGATTGTAACGTGCTTTGTCATACCTAATGATAACATGCCTGTTTGCATAGAGAGGAGGAGGGTGCCATTACGACCAACTAATCTGCTTCGTGGTCCATTCAGTCTGGCCCCGTCTGTCACGGCAATGAGGCTTGCTTGAGCTTGCTTGTGCGTAAGTGCGAATTAGCAACAATTTGGGCACACGTACGACCACGGTCTGTTATGCAAAATTACCACACCTCTCTTTTTCCATCACAGGCCTCACGGTGCGTGCGATGAAACAGTGACACTCATTTGTGTTCAATTATTTCCATAGCAACCTCTTCAGCTAGAAAGCTATTGACAAATATAAGCTTTTTTGCGCTTACTTCATTTTCTTGGGGTTGCTACTTCCGCCCACTCAAATATAAGTTGGCGCTGTGTTGCGAGCTGAGGCAAATGCCGTATGCTTAAAATTTTCATATTTTGAAGGTATTCTGCATTCCACAAAAGTGGATGTGACTCCAAGACACAAGTTTAGTTCTACTAGCAAATCGGGACATCATATTTAAGCTGGGTGCGTAGTTACTGTTCGCGGTGAATTGTTTCAGGAGTGCACCAATACAAGAAAAACTTGGACGAAGACCTTCAAAACGTAACTGTCATACTGACGTCTAGCGCTCATTGCACAGACAACACAAATTATTTGCGCCTTTTTGGCCGCACAGCAGAATTGGTAAAATTGCTTCTCACGTCAAATGAGAAAGGGCATGCCCAATCTATCCAGTGAGCTGATTAGTTACCTCCACATCATGCTAGCATGCGCTGTGAACAGCGAGCTCTGTTGTTCCTGATTTTGGCATTATCGCTACAATCCATTCCAATTCCTGTCAATGTTTAGTGTGCGTAGAGAATGCTGAAATGATGCAATCACAAAATCAGGCAACCGTAGTTTGAATACAGTCACCATGTCTAGCGGGCGTGGCGAGGAGATCCAGATTCACATGACACGGACTAAATCGATTTCGTCGTAAGATCTCTGCTTTTCACTGCAAAATCCGCCTTTACTTTGGTTGAAGTGAGTTGCCGCAACACAATAAAAGCACCGTGCGATTGCGGATTTGATGTGGTGCTGCGGTTCCACGTCAACACATTATGGCACATATACAAATCGCCCTACTATTTGGACCTGATAATATGCACAGCTCGCTCGTTGTCGATTCAACTTAGGCTAGACTCACCATAAACAGTCCACTACCACGCTGCGTATCACATGGTTTTTATCACTGCGCTGTTACGGGCTTCCCACACAGAGTTCCAGTTTAAATACGCTGCCGTTTATGAACTACTGGTTTGATCAGTATAGTTTCGTCCATCATCAACCTTCCCAATGGCATTCTAAAAGTGGTTATTTATTGAAGTGGCCGTATACACCTCGATAGGCCCTGCAGAACATCATGATGACAAAGTGGCCATGGCGATTACGATTCACATTGACACCGCAGAGTTAGCCTTTTGTATGCAGCGCGTTTTAGAGCTGATAGTGTTGCTTGTTTCTGTCGTTCTTATTTGGGAAAGGTTTCTTCCTTTATAGTGTAGTTGAGCAAACACCAAAGGAATGATTGCTTATTGCTTAGCCACCTGGCTGAACGCCACGATTAAAGCATGAGCTATTTTCCATGCCAATGAAATTGAGTCCAGTTTGAACGGACGTGAGGGTCAATGAAGTGTCACTGGGATAGCGAACACAGTGAAGCAGAGGACAGGAACGTACTCATTCGAGTTGGTCTACAAAGAGAGAAGGAAAGTTGTTCCCAAGCGGGTTAGCAGATGCGCAGGCGGTGTTGTATGAGGCTAGCGTGGACTATTCGGTAGTTGAATAATTATGGGCTGAGCGCAATGGAGATCTCTCATTAGGGTGCACGGAGTCTGTAAATTGTGCCTCATGGCGATGACTGTGTGGGAGAGGCGGGTGTGCGAGTGTGGTGTGATTAGCAGACCATGCATATAGGAGCAGATGGCGAATCTGTGGACCATGGAGGTCTTGTTTATTTCTGCAATTCTCCTATACTGCTTACACTAGGGATGAGAGCTAGCAAGTTAGTCTTGACTTTGGATGTGCATTCGTACTGGTGTTCTCGTGTGAAGGTGCTAGCCTCATATGCATACATGGAGATGCTACTTGCCTGGTTACAGTAGCTGATTTGGCTTAGTGTTTCATACTATTTGGCTCGGCGGTTGATGTTTACAGCCTGCCCTCCACAAAATACCCGCATTTCAAATCACGCCAAAGATTGGAATGTAATTCGATACGGGTTATCCTGCCACCTTATTACTCCTCTATGTGGGTCCACATGGTTTCCTTTGACGTAGTGCTGCACACAATATTCGCACTTTCTAGCTTTCAGTGGACAGTGTTTGCATATATCCATGGAAAATTACATGACTGCTGCCAACTCGCATTTCATTCACAAGCACTTCGTATGATGTGAATGCAAATACTGCAAAGAACTTGGCGATCAGGAGGCTCGAGGAGGACAACTATGGGCAAATAAAGTAGGACCTTTGCATGAATGCATGAAGGCTGATTGGCGTTGAGTAGCGAAATTCGTCTTGCCTTTCAATCCCCTGTAGTTCATCGCTAAAATAGTGATCAAGACAGAGGGAGAATGTTAGAATAGGCACATTAGCTGCTGGAATAGTTAAAATAAGTAAGATTTCTGCATGCACTTTATGCATAGATCTGCTTTGCGCTGTTTAACATGGTTCCCACTTACGATGATTTGAGGGTATTTTTAGAGTGTTCTGACAATATCACGCACCTCCTGACTAAACGAGGTGCCGACTGAAATCCGTAGAGTCAAGCTCAGCGTTTCGCTGCGTTGGGAGAGCACAGACTGTATCGACCCATTCAGTAGTAATTCGTGGCCTATTTTAAAGGGTAGACGTCCCGATGTGGAACTCGTGTCCCTTTGAGTTTTCATAGCACTGCTTGGTTAGTGTGGCTAGCACGGCTGTTGTGTTCAGCTCACACTGCATCTCCTAATTTCAAGACAAAGGTAGTGGCATGATGCTGCTAGTCGGCCCGGTTTGTATGAGCATTGGAACTCTCCCTTTGAGATGCGCTACACGAGATTCGCAGGTGCTACCTGTTACGATCAGTCTTTTATTTGCTGTCGAACTAGCGGAACAAATCCGAGTAGTTCAGCATTAGTTTAAGTTCGTTGCTTCGATTTGATTGAGTATAATACTCTCATCTCTAGCAATTTGTAGCGTTTATTCTCACCCCTTTTCAACATTTTACTCAAATATCGCATTGGGATGAAATTTTACTTCTACATATAAGATCTTCAATTAATGCGACATTGCGCTCTTCATGCAAGTACAATAGCTACCTTTTAAGTCGGCTTAGTAGGGTTTGTGGATTTGCTAGTTAAGCAATAAGGTAACGATTCCTTTAAGAATTTTAATGTTAGTTTTCAAGCATGCAACATGCATTTTGGTTCTGCGAAACATCTGCGATATGGAACCGGACCAATCCATCTTAGGACGGAAACTAAGTAAGTAGTTAACTTGTCTTGAGTCATTACTCGGGACGTCTAAGTGTAGTCGCTGCAGCATTGGAATCCATTTGACTGGCGACCATAATTGCTTGACTTCAATCACTCCATGCATAGCATATTGCCTGTCAGGCGCATGCTTTTTTATCCCATTTCCAGAGCCACACAGCTTTACAAGTGCTCGCATTGGTATTCCTCCTCCTCTTCCAAAAGCATCACTTTGTTATGCAAATTGAAGCCGGCTTTCATCTTCATCATATTGTCACCTCATGCCTCTCAACATTCAGTGCATGTGGAATCACCGACAAATGATGCAGGCTTGTGATAATCAATGCTCGTGGTAGTTGTGATGAGTGAAGAATGTTTTGCCGCTGCTTGATGAGGAGAAAATTGCATGGCATTTGCCTCACTAGTGGCGGAAGATATGCACGTGGTGATGAGAATCTCTCAGACATTGCCATTGTCTGGCGCATTTAAACCCACTCGATTACAGTCAAGCGTGCGCATTCAAATGTCATTTTTTCACGAAGCCAATGTAGGATGAGAAAAGGAGTCATTTTGCAGTGGCACTTTTCTTATCACCAGCGCCCTATCAAAGACTGCTTTCCAAACATATTTTGCGTAATTTGGTGCAAGCACTGATTGTATTGATTGGATGGTTTGGAGAAATCAACCATCTCGCGGTTTCATAAAACCTCTATCTGAAAATACGAGGCTTATATGCACACCTTAACGGATGCTGCAGGATGAGCGGAAAGAAGGAAATACAGTTATCAAGGGTGTATTCGTGCGTAAGGCATGCATGACGGGAAGAAAAAACGAAGAAAAATCTTGATGAAGCCTAAGACAACACTATAACAAAAAAATTAAAGATTTATAGATTATTTAAACAAATTTTGTCATAATTTATTCGCGAAATGAAGGGAGTTGGGGCTGGTAGTTTTGTGAATGGCAGGGATGTGTTAAATTGGTGTTGGGTGGAATTCAGATGAGGAGGCAGTCACGTACATGAGTGCGTACGAATGCGTGCATGAGACCAAATTCTGAGAAGAAATTGGCATATTGGCAGCATACGCGTGCGACACATATGTGTGACAATGTAATAAAATGCAAAAATTGTAGAACGGAACTGAACCATAGCGAAAAACAGAAACTGTACGAAGAGGAGATTGCTCCATCCGCTTGACATTTGATGCCAGTAAAAAATTGAAGCAAACAAAATGAATGAATTAATTAAATAATATGTGATTGGTTGAAGGAGGGAGGAAAGGGCTTCCACCAATGGCCACAAGTAGTGGTCGTGGTGAGATGGAAGAGGTGGTAGGAGTAGACTGACTGTAACATGCACCCAATAGGCACATGCGGATGAGCGGATAGGTCGGTGAGGGAGAGAAATGGCAAAGGCACAGAACAGCCCATCATAACTACTACTACTGCTACTCGAAGGGTGACTAGGAGAGGAAAAGAGGGATGCATAATGAGGAAGAATGGAGGGGTGAAATTATGTAGGCAAAAATAAGGATTTGTGTAATAAATGCGTAGAGAATTGTGCAAGTTTAGAAAAGTTGGGGTTTAAAAGTTATATTTTTATGGTGACTTAACGTCCTTTATTATCGTTTGCAATAAGACCTTTCTTACGCGCTATTTGTAGTCTTCCACAATTAATAGACAGTGAAACCAGTTTTTTCTTTGTAAGTGCAATGGCTGAAAAAGAAGAGATTAATTGCTTCGGCGACCACTACATCAGGCCTTTCGGGACATTTATACACAATCACAGGTCTGCTGGTGAGAGACCGCATAACTAGCACCATACAAATTAATCTTTTGTGAAAAAACACATTCATGGCTTGCTTCGAAGTACTGACGAATTGCATCAAACAGCTGACCTCCGAGCACTCATCAGACAAATAGAGAAAAGGTGCAGAACTGAAGCTGGATATTGCCTATTCAAACCGGGTGTGCGGCCAAATATATTTTAATCCTTTCCTTAACTAAACTTCAAACATTGATTATTCTAGAAGAATCTTTCAAATAATCAAGCCCATCTTTTTGTCATACTTAACAGTAGCGACCGCTTAATAAAGAGAACTGGTCTAATATTTGGTTACGTTTTGAGAGATGATGTCCTTCCCCTATCTCTCCGACTGCCATTTACCTGCCTACTTACTAACGTCTCTTACATTTCCAAGTGTCACAGGGACTACCCACATTGGTAGGTTTTGTGGCAGATATGTGGGAATGAAGGCATAACATGCGGCAGAAATATGAAGTCAAATAGGATTTTGCGCTATTTTCACGGACCAAGCACCCTGTCCAGACCATCTTCGACTTCGACAACCTCTGTCGAACTGTTGCGCAGACTATGTTAAATAGGGTCAAGTGGTCTTAGAAGTTGCTAAGTTGCAAACACTTTTCCGCAAAATTCAAATACAATGTGCGATTGAATGTAGTATGATCCTTCAAAAGTTTAGTAGAACCTTTGGCTTTGATGCTCAATCAGCTGCATTTTAAAGGAGGATGGTCCCATATTGCCTTCAGCTCACACCTAATAACTAACAGTGGCATGCTTTTGACACACTTGTTTCTTGACCATCCCTCGTGAATTTTCTGATCTTCAATCTGACAGCTCACATCAGCAGTGAGCCGGGCCTATTTAGTCTACATCCCTTTCCACACTTGCCTTTACCTTTTGTCATGGCCATTGCAGGACCAGTCAAATATTCCAGCTTGGAGGCACGGCTTTAACCGCATCCATACTCACCGTGTGAAATTTACATGGTGGGAGCAAACAATAGTGTCAATGCAAGCACAACTTCCTTCACACTACGCCTCACTACCTTCGCTGTCTGCCCTCTCATTCGCGCCTTTGCTTTGTGTGTCAGCACTCGACATATCTGCCCATCCACTCGCCGTCGCAATATACTATCCACACTAACTTATCCTCAAAGCTCTTTTTACTACCATCTAACCTCTTTTAGTCGCTAGCTGAGCATATCTTTTACCAAACAGACCACCAACAATGCTGCTTTAAAAACTATGCTTTCGTTTCCGTTTGACTTCATCAGAGCCACTTGACGCCGCGTCGCGTAAACACTGCAGAAATTGCAATCGAACAAAATTGTTTGGTGAAAAGATGAGTAATAAGGGAGTCGCTAGATCGTCTGAGCCTCAAAACTTATTACCAGGGAGCTTTCTTTCCTTAAAATCACTCTCATGCGAACATTTTTGAGCATGTGTTTTAATCCCATTGCAATAGATACAGCTATGAATATGAAATAAAACGCATTCAGGCCAAGTAAGACGAATTGAGAGGCGGATAATCCTTAATTAGACCTTAACATTTAGAACCTAAGGCTTTTTAATTTCTCCTGGCTTTTCAAACATGCATCATGTCAGACTACCCATCATTCTTGGCTGCAGGTTCACTAGCGAGCTGGGTACGTTGTGTCTTAATAGGTGCTTTTCGTGCAAATTGCTTTTGATGCGGTTCGTCCAGCCAAAGGTGTTTCGAGCAGGCACTCACCTTCTCAGCAAAAAATAATTCTGGACAGGTGATAACAAAAGCAGAAACAGGAGGAAGAAGTCAAATACAATTGGCAAGATTATGTTAATAATCACGTGCAAAATACAATCGGAATGGAGCACTCTAGATATTCGGGTTTGCTGCAACAATCATCCAGGTATTTACCCTCTAGTTATTTGTCTTCTTTCCGTCGCGAATCATCTGCCGCGGATACTACTGTTAAGTTTAATCATTCCACAGTAAAATATGTTACTTGACCCACCTAGACTTTCATTGTCAAAATTCACCTAAACTGTCTATGTGGCCCACTACTTACAAATAGACATGCATGTCTACAGAAATACAGAATGAAAAGATATCAGGCTTGCGAGTTTGATCCTCTCTATTGTCTTTCCTACGTTCCCTAGGAGACTTAGGCTCTATCGTCGATAAATTCCGTACCCCGGCTGTTCAACTGTATTAGAGTCGCGTTTTGAACGAGATTTCCATCAGATGCCTAGCAAACTCAATTTCTAGTCGATAATGTCTGCGAATCTTAACGAGGAGTGAAACCAATCATCAAAAGCTGCTGTCGTTTTTACTTATGACTGCAAAAGTTGAAGTCTGTAACATATGAGAACCCTCCATTGGCGAAGAGAGGTCCTGAACTCGTGATTAGAGATTACTGCAAAAAAACGGTGCACAAATGCAGTGGTAAAATGAATGAGTAGTCGTGCTAGGAAGAAACTAACTCTAAGCACTCAAGGCATTCACATTGCCAATAATTCCTTCGTCAACTACCTTGAAGGTGTTCCAGATGTTTACTCAGCAGGGAAAGATATGTGGACATTCGTAAAACAGATGCGCCTTCAGACAGGTGGTGTTAAGTACACCTTGAGCAGTAAGCAGAATTCGAGGATCTCGTATTTGGCTTATATCACGGCAAACCATAATTTTGATAAATAAAAGGACACAGCGCATATTGTTGTTTTTTTTCCCAGAATATAGTTTCGGTACTTTTAAAGACTCTGACCTTATTTGGCGCCACGATATCCGCAAGTCGAATGAAGCCATCTCCCAACCAGAAAGGGTAGAATTGTTAAAAGCTTGCCTCGTAATTACCTGCTTAATTCTGGGTGATTGTTTGTATGAAGGGCAGTAACTTGGCGCACTCGGGTAAACAATGTAGGTCAGGAGGCTGTGGGTGAATTTGAGATCTGCGCAAACTAAATAACCATATGGATTATGTCCGATGACCAGGACGAAATAACAAAGAATTGCACGTAAACGAATACCAAGTGAGCAACAACGCTTTTAAATCTCTGCCTCAATAAATTATGAGACTCAGAATGTCGACACCAAAACACTCTGCTAGTGTGTTGTTAGTTAACAAAGGAAGCGGGTTTAATTAATAAAATGGGACAAGACACATCTACAGTAGGGAAAGACATCCAGAGATGAATGCAATTTTATGCCTGATTGTGGGTTTTGTGAGTAAAATTGAAAACATACATCAGCACTGTGTCAGCCGCAAACGTTTCGCGCACGTAGGACTATTTGAGCTCTCAAAAGTTACTGCATAAACATCATACACAAAAATGCATTCTGTATCTGCGGCCGAATGGTTTTAATTCTGGCCAATAAGGCGCTCCTTCGACCAAATCTAGCACAGGCAAATTCGAATTTGCGAGCCAGTGAGGTCACGTGACATAGGAGTCCTAGCACCAATCAACATGTCCAATTGTGGTGGATACACGTGTCCAAAGGATACGGATATAGATAGGTATGCCATCGATGCTAAAGTTGCCTCATCATGCAAAAGTGACACGAAAATATATGCTTAGATATGAACTTTAATTGCATATCACTTGCATGATTTACGGCATCGTGAACCTGGAAATGAACATAAATGAATGTAGAGACAACCTGATGATGAAGTACATGGGCCAGAGGTTAAAATAAATCGATGCGCAAATATCTTGAGAATCAGTCATGAGACCATTGCAAACCATCCGGATCAACTTATGAATTCTACAGCCGTGAGTTGTGACCGGAGAAGCCGAGTCACCTCTAATATGCGATCAATATAAGGACCCATTTAGGTGATCAGAGGCTACAAAAGTGCACTTTGTCCTAATAGGAGGTCTAAGCTCACCCGTATACACCTTCACAATGGATTTCCCTACCATAAGATTGGCAATGGCGGCAAAGGCAACTACACATTCTGCGCCAACATCAGTTGGCCATTGTCGTTCACTCGTTTCAGACTAAACTAGACTAGGCAATCTGCCTAACTAAGAATGCCTTAGGGCTGAACTCACGGACAAATATTCAAATACTTTTCAAATTCCGCCCAAAATTGAGAGAAAGTTTTATGGTACGATAGACTCTTTTATTCTGCTTCGCAGATATCCGCGAACTCTTGGCACACGCAGGACTATCTGATGCACCTGCATCAGCGGCAAAGTAAAGACCCTTCTATCTCTCATAAAATTGCTTTCGTTCATTTGACTTTAGAGTCCAGCAACATCTTTTTCTGGCCCATGCATCAGCATTTTCCTAGCACAGCTTCATTTCCCTTCTATCTGTCTTCTTTTCTGTATCTTTCTTCCCCGAAACCTCTTTGACGTTTTCTTTTAACGAATTTCGTTCATGCCTACTAGCCACCGTTCGATTCCTACTTTAACAGTCATAATTTGCGTTACAAAGCAGACTGAGGGTAGATCAGACTTTGCTTTACATCTCATATCTTATTGCCGGCATTCACCTTTACATAATGCTTAATCTTCATATTTGTTTTACCACTTTAGTCTATCACATTTGCATTGTCTGTTTTGAGCACTTAAATCCATTCTAACTTTGCTTTGTCAACGCAGCCGAGCTTCATTCAGTTCATTGCCCATTGCCCACTCACATCATGTCTTCATCCTGCCGACGGTCTTGCCGCCTTAGCGGTCAACAAAAGAACCTTCTGCATCCCTCTCTGATCTAAACGCTTGCAGTGAAATATCGGACTTGGGTCGGAGAGTTACCTATCAATTTTTGTGCTGTGCATTTTTTGAGGGATGACGAAGCGTGTCCTTCGTAGATGAGCTGTCGCTCAGCAGGGTGGGTGCAGATTAGACTTTTTGCCATGCTCCTTTTATCTTATTGTCAATGATCTCTTTAACGCCAAACTTCAATTTCATATTCGTTGTACCCCTTCAGTCTACCCAATATGCATTACTACTGCCTCTTGTGCCATTGCATGTGCAGAGAGTGGGCACATAAATCCATTTTAACTTCGCATTTTCAACGAAGGAGAACGTAGACCTGGTTCATTGCCTATTTGTCGCGCACGCCATGTCTTCATCCTGCCAATAGTCTTGACGTCCTTGTAGTAAAAAGCAGTCTTCCATTATTCTTCCGTGATCCGAACGCTGGTAATAAGCATACCTGCTGTGTGGTATCGGACTTTAATCAAGGAATCAACTGTTGAAATTATGCACTTTGCATTTTTTAAAAAAGACAAAACGTATCTTTCATCGAGGAGCCTATATCAATAATCCACACATTTTTCATCTTGAGGTGGAAGTCAGATTGGAAGAGCGAAGCCTTGCGGGTGAGTCAGTATCCCCTTTGTCTGACGTTTGTTCGCTGCTAGATTATCAGCCTAGGTTAATAACGTCCTTTGAGAAAAAGTGAATCATATAGCTGCTTTTGGACGTAGCATTTGCATTGCCCTCACAGCTATCATACCCGTGTTCTGCGCAACATGAGTCTCTCACGAAGGCTGAGCCTTGACATGGAGACAAATGCAACAGCACATGTGCTCTCACTGTCTGTCATTGACAATTATTTCGTTACGTAGATTGTTAAAGGAATGCAGTTACTGCAAGACAAATGCTCGTCTTTTCTCCACTGCATTGTTGAATCGTAAGTCGAGCTTGGGGACGTGCGGAAGACATGCACTTTAGCTGATTGATGATAGTTTGTAAGAACCCTGACATTAGTGAGGGTTTCTTGCAAGGAGGATGAAATACAAGCATTTTTGAGGTGCGTTGAGGCATAAGAGCAAAAATGACTAGTTATCAGGGAGTTGTTCTCGTTGCCTGCCAAACAAGCAACACCTTTGTGTGCTGAAAAGGAGCTAAGAGGATAGATCCTAGGACTCGTGCACACTAGATGGACTCCCCTACAAGCATGGCAGAGAGACTAACACTTCTCTGTTACTCACTGTATTCTAAAAGGTCTTCAGGATGCAACATTGTATTTGTGTTAACCTAGGGATGGCAGTCATTAGGCACTATATCTCAAAAAGGTGATCAGCACCTCTATTTGTAAGCCACCGTTCAGAACACATTGATACAGCAAACTTTCTGTGCATTCAGGAATGCAGACTAACTAATTTAAATCCAGCTTTACCAATAAAAGCCCCGTAGAATTGGAATTGGTGACTGCTGCATGCAGTAGACCTCCAAACTTATCATCCATTTGAACAGTGTGTGCTAAAAGATTCCGCGCGAATGCCACAAATCTGACGTGATCGGAAACGCGTGCCTTAAACAAACCAGAACTCATGCAGAAAACCACTTCTGCTGACCTACGGAGACTTGACACCTAACCTCTGGAATCATCGATCTTAACGCGACCTCGTTGACGCGATGTGTGTGTATGAGACAAACAAATAAAGGGCAAACTCCAATTTGATTAGCATATGCAAATTTTGAGTTCCGTCAGCAGGTACAAGAATAAGCCTTGAGCAAACCAAAAGATGAAGTCTGAGAAGTTTGATACGATGGCGTTCCTTTTTGGTGGGTGCTACCCCACGGACTGCGGGGTAGTCCACACCCAGGGAGGTGACAAGACTTCAAGAATGACTAAGGCCCAGCTATTCGCAAAACGGCTTCGCTGTTCAGCGTGCTGTTCAAGAGCACTGCACTCTCAAGCGACAGGCTCGGGCGGGGGCGAAATCGCCGTTTTTGCTCAACCTGTTGCAAAGCTTGCGAATCCACGATACCCTTGATTTTGTGCTGCTCAGCAAAAGCGATTTTGAGTTGCGTGTCTGTATCTCCTACATTGGCATCCCCTGTAAATGGACGCATAATCTAAAATCCGCAAGATTACCTTTGATATAGCTCGCCTCCGTGTCAATGGCATCGATCACTTAGACTTCGAATCCTCAATGCGCTTTTATAAGCCCTGTCAACTCATACGATATGACTCGCAACACGCGACCCTCCAAGAAGACGAATTACACTGACATCCACGTTATCATGGCAGTTAAGGTAATAGGACACCTGGAGCCTGGACATTGATATGGGCTGTGGTGTAAGCAATCTCAATGCTGTGCCTGAGTAGGCGCGCACGGGCTATTGCATTGAAAGATGTATGACACATGTGCTTGAACCTCTACAGAGCTTTAATTGCAACATGCGTTTGAACCTTGACGGAGTCAAGTGTCCTAAACTCTATTAAAAAGAAAATAGGGAGAACGAGGACAAAACCACTTTACCTTTCGTTCCAGTTGGAAGCCTCTGTCGCTAAATGGAAGTTCAGCCTCTACTTACTAATTGCTGCTGCTTATCAGGTGCACATGCGACAGATAGGCCAAAGTCTTCTTGATCTTTAAAATACTAACTAATCCTTACGTGGTGATGAATGTTGCAGTAATATAGAACCGCCCAAACGTGGTTTAGGCAATTTGAACCTAACGATAAAATGCCCAAGTTCATAAGTTCTCAAAACTTTACGAGTTTTAGGAGAGTAGAATACTGACTAGCCATCCAATACGATAATCTAGAGTAAACGTATATTAAGCAGCATTTTGCGATGTCACGTTGAACATTTAATGCCGCGTGAACTGAATTTGCACTCATACGACACGCATTCGTTTGACCCAGGAGACTGCTCATGCTTTGTATGCATTTGCACGCTGCACTGACAAAAAGCAAATAAGCTCCTATGACCTCATCCTTCTCTAGATGGGATGATAAAACTAAAATTAAAGATGCGCAAACAAACACATTTTGTAGGAACAGCCATCACTAGTAGCTTAATTTGCACAAATTTTTCCGTAGCAAACGATATGACTCGTTATGTGGTTATAATTTAGCGTCCTGATACTTTCTTGAAGGTAAAATAAGGCATCAAACTAGGACAGAATATGTATTCGGCTAACAAAAGGGGTTGAGGCTGCTGGCATGGCCTGAAGGCTAGACCACCCACATAACCGAATTCGACAGTCGAGCAAGCGAGGTACTACAATAAAAACAGGATTAGCCAGCTATGAGGATAAATGGCTTGTTTCCCCCGCGAAAGCGAATCCAACTGACTCCCTATTATGAAAATGAGGAAAGAAATAAAAGGAAAAGAAAAATATATAAATTGGTCCAAATTGCTGCTATACAAGCATAAAAATTGCGTTATGCAGTATTTTCTCCGTATACGATCGGTATCACATGCTGATATTCAGATGGTTGGTTACCAAACGGCACAGAGGGTTGGCAAGCTAAGGTTGGATGCCAGGAGTGGCGTTTAGATGACACAGACGCACTGTTGTGGGGCGAATAACTTCGATGCCGTTTCCGATTTTGATGTCGAATATAATCTATTTGTATTCATAAAACAATGTTGCAGAGAGGCACAGTGACCTTGCGGCCGTCTGTAATCAAGAATAAGATAAAGGACTTCCACTGCATTTCTGTACTTCCGACAAATGGTATTTGAGGATTTTATGTAGCATCCGAAACGCTGTTGCTCTGCACGATTAAAGCTTGTGTACTACCACGTTTTTAACCCGGTGGTCGGTGGTTCCCATTAGAGCCGATTGTAGATGCGTTAATGCAAACAGGTAAAGACAACTGCGCTGCAAGCTCACTGCCACGAAGTTAATTGCAGTAAACTGTTTACAAAGTCAACGCGCAGACGACTAAGCGTGGTGCAGGAAACACAAATATATTTTGCGCATGATAACCGAAGAAAGTGTGCAGTGAAGTTGGTGCTTTTGTCAGCAATAAACTAACTTTAACCACGGGAGACAACGTAAAACCATATCCTCAGGAGCATTTCATGAATGCATAAGAACGCTAGGGACGTTTAAGGCTTCATTAGTTCATTTCGTCGTCTGTAAACTTATGCATTTTTTTGGTGAATCAGTGTCAGGGATACATGTGACAAAGTTGAGTTGGAAGACGATCTCATTTTGACACGCCGGAAGCCCTTATTCCCTTCTCATCCCAAAAGTTGGTTGTCACTGGTCTAGGCAATCTGGAAGAGAAAAATCTGGTTTTGCAAGTCAAATGTTCATCTTGACCAACTTCTAGAGTTGAGAAAATTAACTCTTTCTTCAAGCATGCTGAAACCGACTTACTCGAGCCCATGCAGGTAGCAAAATGGATTGGGAATAATCGCAGCATGGCCGTTCATGGATGTTCAGAAACGGCAGGTAGATCGAGATCCTGGACTCTCTAATAAGATCTGTTGCTGTAATTACAAAATCGCCCTTTGCGCCAAATTTATCAGTTCTAAACTGATAGTTTTTGTGCCAGTGAGTTCACAAGGCATGGTAGTCCAGGCACAGACCAATATATCTATCTGTGGTAATTACACGTCATCTAAGAACAAACTCTAATTTGCTTAGCATACACAAAACAACTTATTGCGGCGGTACCAACTTTGAGCTTAGTCAATAGGCATAGGAGCAAACCTCAAGTGAGTCAAAAGATGGGGTCTGGCGAGTCCTGCTCCACTGTGTACTGGATAATCCACACTCAAAATGTGGTGGAATTATGGCGAAATTGACGTAAGAGCTAAAGTCCAGTTCTTTGCAAAACGGCTCCGCCGTACCAGAGCGCCATAATCTTTAAGCTACAGGCTTGAGCGAAAGAGCGATCATTATTTATGCGCAGTTTGCTGCGAAGCTTTTGAAACCACTGGACACTAGATCTTGTGCCACTCAAAGAAAGCGAGTCTGAGTTGCGCGGTCTTATCTCATTTTGTAGGCTTTCCCTTGAAATGGACGCATGGTTTCATGGCTGCAAGACCACCAGAAACATGGAGTGGCTCCAGGCCATGGACAGTGGCCACTTAGGAGTTATAAACATCAATGCGCTCTTCAGTGATTTGGTTCGCTTTTATAAGCTCTGATAACTCATACGAAATGACTCGTAAGACCTGACCCTCCTCTAATACGTATTTCACCGACATCCGCGTTGTCATGGCGTCCGAGATAAAAGGTCAACCAGGGTTCATGGCGAAAGAGCACATATGTAGCCCGGGCATTGACGTGGACTATAACGTGTGCGCACAGACGGCGCATTAAAGGCTGCTTGGCGCACGTCCCAGATTCTCTATGGAACTCCAATTGCAACGAAAATTTAAACCTTGATGGAGTGTAGTGCCTTGAATTCTATGAAGAAGTTGACAGAGAGAACGCGATGGCTGCCAAGGCAGAACTACGTTACCACCTGCCCGAGTTGGAATTTCCTGCCAATAAATTGGAGGTCGAATTTGAACTGCTCATTGCTGCTGTTTACGACGTGCCTGTGCAACGAATGGGCTAACGTCTTCGTGATAGAATGCTAGCTTGCCCTTAGATGACGATGAATGATGTTTGAACACAATCACATCAAAGCGCTTGAATAGCGTGGGTAGCAATATAAAAAGCTTTGCTTGCATATGCGCTTAAGATATTGCATATTTGACAAACTAAAGTGGACCCGAATCGCAATTAAAAGGCTCTGCATCTACTCCTGCTATAGTAACGTACTATGCGGGCTGATACATGCTTCGTAGGTCTGTTTAAAGTGATTACTCACTTGATTTAAGAAATAGCTCTTCCAGTGCTGCACAAGTTAAATAAAAGTCTCCAAAACATTTTTACTATTAGTGTTTCTAGCATTGAAACAATCTGCTCTATTATGAGGCTATTAGGGAGTGCCGTGATAGCCGAGTAGGGTTAAGGCTGCAAAGATGTGCTCCTCAAATTATGCACACACTAGTCCCCTCACAATCCTTTTGGAATCTCTACGCTATCACACAACATCAACCCTCTACTCTCATTGCTTCAAAGGAGTGCTAAAAGTACTTTTGAACACCGGAAGTAAAGCTCCTTGTATTCAGCGAATTAGCAGTGCTGCTGTGAGAAACAGAGGCACTAATCCATCTACAAGGCTGCAAGGATGTGCTTATTTTTTCGACTCTGAGTGCCTTTTCTCTACCAAGTCTTACTGTGTAAAATGACCACGAAAAATTAAAGGCGCTAAAGTAATTTACCTTTTTGTGATTAAGGGCACGTCGCTAAATATAAGTTATAAAAGGCGAAGTGTTGCGCGTCTGTACGAGCTGTTCTGGGCCAATGACTAATGGTCAGTAAAGCGCTCCAATGCTGTAGCTTTTACTCTGGCAACGGTGGAGTATTACTCGCGTCTACATGACATCAAGGAGGAGACGCTACAAGTTTTCAGCCCCTTTCCCTCAGAACTGCCAACATATGTGGAGCTCGAATGTGCGCATTGACGAGGAGCCCCGTGACGAATTGTTCGCTGACCAGCTCTGTTGGTTAAACCAACTCATTCAGTAGTGGTGTTCAATTCATGCGATTTCACCTTGGTCTGACCTTTGCAAGCTTCTTTGGTTTTGACGGCAGTAGGAGTAGATGCGGGACCTGCCATTTTAATAGCTCTAGGGAGAGATATGCATTAACGCGAACGAATTAATTTCAACAAAATGTTGCCATGCCTACACCGACAAGGGTGGTAGGCATTAGTGATTCTGACTAAAGGAAAAATGTAGTTCTTTAAATTTTACATGAAGACACGCTGCCTACGTAAGGAATGGAATCAATTAATTTAGAGCCACAAATGTCCATGCAAAAAGGTGCCGAATTCCACCGACGATTTCTCCGAAGCTAAGTTTAAATCTTCCAAGATTTGTCACGGTGCTTCAGCAGAAGCTTACTTAATCATTCATAAATCTATATCTACGTTCGTTCACAGTGGCAGTCTATATTTTGCCACAACTCAAACATTTGAATTGAAATCGACGTTGCAATTGTTTGATGATCTCTGTGGGATCTCCAGTCGCGCTAAACGCAACCAGTGATTGGAGCGTATTGATGCACAATTCATTACTTTGTTCTTCTGGGACTGCGTTCACAGTGTGTACGTTCTTCCCAGCATTTAGACAGCAAACGCGTCGCTTACTGGTTTCATCAAACAAAATATTCAAATTTATTTAGCAAATGTGCCGAAGCAATTTGTCCACCATGGATAAAACAATTTGACTAGGAGCATGGATGATGTCTACACCAAGTAAAACAAGGCGCGGATACTTGGATCTCCACGTGTAGCAAATCAACAAAAGGGAGATCCCACAGCATGTTCGCTATAGTTGCCACAAGTATCAACAATATGTATTCGCATGTATCTGCAACGGGCGGATCAATGTGCACAAGTGTCGAGAGCATTTACCATAACTTCATTGAACCAACATTGATCAAGAGAGCGATTCTGAAGTGTTTTACGAAATCCGTCTAAACACCAAACTGAACGTAAGGCGCACTTTACAAAACGTCATTTATTCTGCATGAGAATAATGAAAGTGCCAGCGAAGAATTGGAATTTGTCTTCGAATGTTATCGTTACGTATGCAGTCTTCCACCTTTACTAATGAACCGTGCACTCATTAGGCATAGTAATGAAGATATTAAGAATGAAATGACTGATGTGGAAGAGGACGCATACCTTACTGCACTGATGATAGCCACCACTTTATCCGCTTCTTATGCCCGTGTGTGACATCGACGAATCAGAAGAAAATACAATTAGCATTTCCTATGAGTTTTGACTATCCTATCCATCCCTAAAATCATGATTTGGATTGAGTTTGCCGCCGAGAAGAAGGTTATTTTTTCTCTCGATTCATGGCACTTCCATGGTCTATACGGCGGCGAGGCCTGCCTACTTGACACGTGAAGACACGTTCAAAGAAGCGTAATACCTATTTAAGTGATAGCCTTGAATAAGGGTCTGTGTGCACATCTTGTAATATATGCAGACATGCGTGTGCAGTTTGTGTCAATGTGCTAAACGAGCAGTGGGCCCTGAACATTTCACAAAATTAAGTCGGTCAGGTCATCCGATTAGGATAAGAAGCATATGAAGACCGGTTCTAATTTCGCACGTAATGCACAAACAACCCACGATTTATCAGCCCTTTAAGCATCTTTACCCATTTTTGGTAGATGGCTGGCACCGCTGTACAATATTCCAGTCGAATTCTCACCTGAAAAGAACATTCAACCTGGCAAGTAATCTTAGGAGAATGTGCACAAATTTACTTAAGATGTGTCGACTTGAATCAAACCGAGTGTCTTCTGCAATCCTTTTATTAACTCGCGATCCAATCAAACATGTACTGACTACCCTAGGAGCTGATGCTTATTATCGGGGATCCTAAGAACACTCCTCAATGAATACGCACTCTATGGTAAGGGAAGCTGCTCAATCCATCAACAGTTTTCATTCATTTGTGCTACTTTTGTCATAACTGTCTGCAAAATTCCCACCTTTTATTATTATAAGGCACTACTGCATGGCTTTATACTAGATTCCATGTTTCGTTTAAGGGATGGAGGCAACAGCCTAAGATAAGTTGCCATAGTTGCAGCGCTATCTCGTTTGTCTCTTCCTTCTCACGACAATTTCTGACACAAGTGAGCTGATTGCTTTGCGACACCTTTATTGTCCCAGATCAAACAGGATCAATGTGGCCTTGATGAAGCCAGGAAGAGTGCTTTCCCTCACCTTTGAGGAGGCATGACTTCTTGTCAACCAGGGAGTTCGACAAAACGCCACATAAAATAACATAAGTATTATAATCTACACCTATATTCTGAGCACAATTCAGCCGATAAAGTAGCTAGATTAGCCGCAGCAGTGAATAGTGCCGAGAGCTCTTGACGGACGAAACACGCCGCAATGCGTAGGCATAATGAACACTATTGAAGCACGGTAAGAGCTTAAGGACTGCCAATGTGACTCGAAGACTTAGTTGCTTGACAAGTGCACAGCAGAGGAAGTCTATGTGATCTGTCGCCAAAGGCAAGCAGCATTCAACCTAAATGGTGCTGCGGTGATGGCATCCACATCACTTGAAGATGCTTTAGGGCTTTAGGGGTGACTGTTAAAGCAGCAACCCATTACGGCAACAACAATTTCTGCTTAGCGATTGAATAGTTGTCAGCGAATCATGCTACGCCGTATATTTTAGGCTGAATTCAATGGTTTACAAAATTGACATCAAAGGAATGCTCATTTCGTTGAAGTAGGTTTCATCAGCAAGAAGAATTCACTGAACGCAAATCTGAAGTCGGAGACGTCGTCAGATCTGCTCTAGACAAACGAGAGCTGGAAATACACTTCACTTCTATTATGACCGCTGATGAAAATGCCCTTACCGAATCACCCTGTTCATTCAAAAAGCTTGGGAGTAAAAGAGGGCAAGGCAACCAAGACGACTGCTATATTTGTGACAGTGCGCATCAGCCTATCCTCTATCAGCGACGACACGGATTTTAAAGCCTGACTTTGGCCATATGATTGGTGCGCTATTTCTGTTTCTAGTGCAATAAAGGTTCCATAACGTCCACGCTCTGTAGCGAAATCCACTACCTTGAGCACAAATCGTAGGAATCATTCCGAACACAAAGTCATAACAGCATGGCGTGCATTATCTCGAATCCTCTTTATGGAGCAGAATGAGTAGACGCTCGCCAGGGACTTCGTTTATCTTCATGAGAAAGTGCTTGAAGCTCACTGTGAATAAGCTAAAACTCTCCAACTTCTCGCGAATTGAGTCCTTTGTGGCTCTCCCGCAAACAAGACCTCCAGACGGACAATGGTCTACGGAAGACGTGCAAATCCACCGCGCAGTGTGGTCGAGGAGCGTTGCTGCATAGACCGAATTGCATTGAGACCTGGTCAAGTTCACGAACATGAGACAGTAAGAGCTACAAACGGGATCGCACCTCTTTAAACTATGCTTCGAAATAAAATGATAGTTCCTTTCCTTGGATTTCGTTTGATTCTGTTCCATTCTGCTCCATGTAAAATAGACCGTTCATTCAGTAGCGCTATCGACTTTACAGCCGTTAACTCGAAGCCTATAATTCTGCCCCTCCCTACCCTCAGTCATGTGGCAGGAGTTGCTTTACATCTGAAGAAATTAGGCTCAGCGAGAAATGGAACTCAGCAGCAGAATAAGTGCTGTTCATGCAGATTCGCATAGCCAAAGAAGATAGCGAGGAAAATATTTGTGTCTAGAAATGCCTTGAGGCACGATGTGCAGTGCCGATGATTTGCACAGCGCCAAAGCCGTTGCCATTTTTGCAGGAGGTGTCTTTTTATTCTACCAAGTTTCTGAGATCAGCACAACCATCTCACTGCTGAAAGAAGATGCAGCTGAATTCTACAAACAAAAGCCGAGCATCTAATCAAGTTGGTTCAGGGCTAAATTATGAAGTCAAGTTTATTGAAGTGCATGAAATTGGCGAAAGCCAATGGCTCTGCGGACTGTAGGGAGTTGAATGCAGCAACAAACAAAGGTATCAACTCCCGTACAGCACCTACAGTTTGCTGACTTTCCTTAATGGGATAAATTCATTATTTACGTCAAATCGAATTCAGAATTCTGGCAAGTAAAAGTGGCAGATATGACGGTGAACCGCAGACCTCTTGTTATCAAACAGGATGTTAGAAATTCAGTCAACATTCCTAATGAGTTGCATCGCAGCGGCACACATTTAACGTCTGATTTAAACACTATTAATTGACTGATTCCAAAACCAGTGCACAATCCGTCTGCACAATATTCTTACCTTCGGTAGAGATACATGAGAGCCTAGCACTTGCACTTCCCTCACCCATCGCATCCTCTGGTCTCTGAGTTTCCTAAAATATCAAAATTTGTTTTTAGTTTGCGACCAATTTGTGATTTTGATTTCGTAGTTCCTACACACCTAACAGTAACGCAAATGACAGCTTAGCGATAATATTCCACTATAATAATATGCCATATAAAATTCATGGAATTTCAAAGCATTGCAGCACAGGCAGTTACGACTTATAGACATTATCTAACACCGGCGCATGAAATATTATGCTTAGGAGTATCTTTTATACGAATAATTGAATTGAACAATCGCTTAGCCATGCACAATGAAAAAAACTGGACACCAAATCAGAGATGCCACGCGCCATGGAACTAGCAGCAATAGATGTGGTGGCATTTCCATCAGGTGGCTGAACTTGTTCACTGGCCTCGTACCGAAGCAAGTATTGCACAATATCAGAGTGACCATGTCTACGGGCATCCATTAGCGGTGTTTGACTGTTCATGTTCTTCACATCGGTGGTGCTATCCGACTCACACAACAGAGTGGCAGCAGCTAAATTGCCTTTCCTTGCAGCCCAGTGAAGAGGCGTGTTGCCACGGTGATCACACAGGTAAGTGTAAGCGCCATTTTCGAAAAGAAGCTACATCATTTTTATGTAGCCCATTGCTGTGGCTTCCATGAGTGGAGTCGTCGTAGGATCTTCTGTGTGAACATTGGGATCAGCCTAGTAAATTTGCGCAACTTTGAATTAGATGCATATAATTATCTGTCGATACGGGGTAGCAATGTTATCTTACAAATAGTGACAAAATTTGGACTTGTGTTGCTAGAGCTGTTACTTTGCAACTAAAGTAGAGATGAAACAAGCGCTATGCTTAGCTAGCTGCGTGAATATTATGCGCAGCTTTATGAGGATGAACAACGTGTTCGCAGCTCGTCGCTTTATACTATCAGTTTATAGCTGATAATGTTGGTGCGAAAGGCGATTTTGTAATTACAGGAACGGATCTTATTGGAATGTTCAGGATCTCGATCTACCTGCCGTTTCTGAACATCCATGGATTGTTCTCAATCCATTTTGCCACCCGTATGGGCGCGGGTAAGTCGATTTCGCCACGCTTGAAGGAACAGTTGATTTTCTCAACTCTAGAAGCTGGTCAAGATAAACATGTGACTTGCGAAACCGGATTTTTCTCTTCCAGACTGTATCTAATCAAACTCACACTCTATATCTAGCGAATGCCTGTACATTCGTGCAGCTAGACGTGCACGTGATCAGTTACTTCTAGACTTGCGTCGCTGTGCTGCCTAGCCTAGTGACAACCAATTTTTGGGACGGGAAGGGAATAAGGACTTCCGGTGTGTCAAAATGAGATCGTCCTCCAACTCAACTTTGTCGGCTTTATTCCTGGCACTAAGTTGCCAAAAGAAATGCATAAGTTTATAAACGAAAATATGAAATAATGAAGTATTAAACATCTCCAGTGTTCTTATGTTTTCATAGAATGCTCCTGAAGATATGGTTTTACATTATCTCCTGTGGTTAAGGATAGTTTAGTGCTGACGAAAGCACCAACTTTACTGCAAACTTTCCTCGGTTATCATGCGCAAAACATATTCGTGTTTCCTGCACTACGCTTAGTCGTCTGCGCGTTGACTTTGTAAAAAGTTTACTGCAAATAACTTCGTGGCAGTTAGCATGCAGTGCAGTTGTCTTTACTTGTTTGCATTAACGCATCTACAAGCGGATCTATTGGAAATCACCAACCACCGAGTTAAAAACGCAGCAGTACACAAGCTTTAATCATGCAGAGCAACAGTGTTCCGGATGCCGCATAACAACCTAAATACTATTTGTCGGAATTACAGACGGCCGCAAGGTCACTGTGCCTCTCTGCAACATTGATTTATGAATACAAATAGATTATATTCGACATCAAAATCGGAAATGGCATCTAAGTTATTCGTCCCACAACAGTGCATCTGTGCCATCTAAACGCCACTCCTGGCCTCCAACCTTAGCTTGCCAACCCTCTGTGCCGTTCGGTACCCAATCATCTGAATATCAACATGCGATACCGATTGTATATGCTGAAAATGCTACACAACGCAATTTTTATGCTTGTATAACAATAATTTGGACCAAATTTTGTATCTCTTGTTTCCTTTTATTTCTTTTCGCATTCTTATAATAGAAGGTTAGTTGGATTTGCCTTCGAGAGGGAAACAAGCCATTTACCCTCATAGCTGGCTAATCCTGTTTTTATTGTAGTGCCTCGCTTGCTCGACTGTCTATTTCTGTGTCTTGGGTGGTCTAGCCTCGAGGCCGTGCCAGCAGTCTCAACCCCTTTTGTTAGCTGAATGTGTATTCCATCCTAGTTTGATGCCTTGTTTTGCCTTCAAGAAAGTATCAGGACGCTAAATTATAACCACATAACGAATCATATCGTTTGCTACGGAACACTTTGTGCAAATTAAGCTACTAGTGATGGTTGTTCCTACAAAAATATGTTTATTTGCGCACCTTTAATTTTAGTTTTATCATCCCATCTCGAGAAGAATGAGGTCATAGGGGCCTATTTGCTTTTTGTCAGTGCAGCACACAAATACATACAAAGCATGAGCAGTCTCCTGGGTCAAACGAATGCGTGTCGTAAGAGTGCCAATTCAGTTCACGCGGCATTAAATGTTCAACGTGATATCGCGAAATGCTGTTTAATATACGTTTGCTCTAGATTATCGCATTGGATGGCTAGTCAGTAATATACACTTCTAGAACTCGTAAAGTTTTGAGAACTTGTAAATTTAAGGCATTTTATCTCTAGGTACAAGTTGCCTAAACCACATTTGGGCGGTCCGATATTACTGCAACATTCATTACCACGTAAGCATTAATTGGTATTTCAAAGATCAAGAAGGTGTTGGCCTATCCGTTGCATGTGCGCCTGGAAAGCAGCAGCGGCAGAAGCCTCTGACTCGGACGAAGAGTGGAGTGGTTTTGTCTTAAATGCCACCCCGTTCTCCCTGTTGGCTTCTTAACAGAGTTCAAGACACTTGACTCCATCAAGGTTCAAACGTGTGTTGCAATCGAATCTCCATGGTGGCTTGGCGACGCGTGCTAAACAGCTTTCAATGCACTCGTCCGTGCGCACCCACTCAGGCACAGCGGTGAGACTGCGTGCCCCAAAGTCCATGCCAATGTCCAGGCTTTAGGTGTCCAATTACCTTAGCTGCTATGATAACGTGGATGTCAGTGTAATTCGTCTTATTGGAGGGTCGCGTATTGCGAGTCATATCGTATGAGTTGGCAGGGCTTATAAAAGCGTATTGATGAATTTAAAATCAAAGTGATCGATGTCAATGACATGGAGGCGCGCTATACCACAGGTAATTTCACAGCTATTAAATTATACGTCCATTGAAAGAGGATGCCAAGGTAGGAGACATAGACACGCAACTCGAAATCGCTTTTGATGAGCAGCACAAGATCGAGGGTATCGTAAATTCTTAAGCTTTGCAACAGGTTGCACAAAAACGGTGATTTCGTCCCCGCTCGAGCCTGTCGCTTAAGAGTGCAGTAGCCTTGAACAGCACGCTGGACAGCGAAGCCGTTTTGCAAATAACTGAGCTTTAGTCATTCTTGAAGTCTTGTTACCTCCCTGGATGTGGACTACCCCATAGTTCGTGGGGTAGCACCCGCCAAAAATGAACGCAATCACATCAAACTTCTCAGACTCCATCATTCGGTTTGCTCGAGGCTCACCCTCGTGCCTGCTGACTGAACTGAAAAGCTGCATATGCTAATCGAATTGGAGTTTGCCCTTTATTTGTTTGTCCCATACACACACACATCGCATCAACGAGGTCGCGTTAAGATCGATGATTCCAGAGGTTAAGTGTCAAGTCTCCGTAGGTCAGCAGAAGTGGTTTTCTGCATGAGTTCTGGTTTGTTTGAGACACGCGTTTCCATTCATGTCAGATTTGTGACATTCGCGTGACACACTTTAGCACACACTGTTCAAATGGACGATAGGTTTGGAGGTCTACTGCAGCCAGCAGTCACCAATTCCAATTCTGCGGGACTTTTACCACTGAGGCTGGGTTGAAATTAGTCTGCATTTTTGGATGCACAGGAAGTTTGCTACTTCAATATGCACTAAACAGCGGCTTACAAATAGAGGTGCTGATCACCTTTTGAGATATAGTGCCTAATGACTGTCATCCCTAAGGAAATACAAATGCAATGTTGCAATTTTAGACCTTTTGGAGTACAATGAGTAGCAGAGAAGAGTGTTAGTCTCTCTGACATGCGTGTAGGGGAGTCCATCTAGTTTACACAAGTCCTGGGATCTATCCTTTTAGCTCCATTTTGCACACAAAGGTGCTGCTTGTTTGACAGGCAACGAGAATAACTCCCTGATAACCAGTCATTTTCACTCTTATACCTCAACGCACCTCAAAAATGCTGGTATGTCACCCTCCATGCAAGAGAACTTGACTACTGTCGGGGCCCTTACAAACTATTTTTAATCAGCTAAAATGCATATCTTTCGCGCGTCTCTACGCTTGACTTTCGATTCAACAATGCAGCGGTGAAAAGGCGAGTACCTGTCCTGCAGTAACTGCATTCCTTTAACAATGGATGCATCGAAATAATTTTCAATGACAGACAGTGAGAGCACATGTACTGTTACATTTGTCACCATGTCAAAGCCCAACCTTCGTGAGAAGCTCGTGTTGTTCAGAACACGGGCATGAAGGCTGTGAGGGCAATGCAGATGCCACGTCTGTATGCAGCTATGTGATTCACTTTTTCTCAAAGGACGTCATTATCCAGGCTGGTAATCTAGGCAGCGAACGAAAGCTGGACAAAGAAGATAGAGACTCACCCACAAGGCTTCACTCTTCCGGCCTAACTTCCACCTCAAGATGAATAATGTGTGGATTATTGACATGGGCTCCTCGATGAAAGATACGTTTCGTCTTCTTAAATAAATTCAAAGTACATAATTCCAACAGTTGATCCTCTGATTCAAGTCCGGTACCTCACAGCAAGTATGTTTATTACCAGCGTTCGGATCACAGAAGAATATAGAAGGCTGCTTTCTTGACTGCAAGGACGTCAAGACTATTGGCAGGATGAAGACAAGGCGTGCGTGGCAAATAGGCAACGAACTAGGTCGACTTCGCCTGCGTTGTAAATGCTAAGTTAAAATGGATTTACGTGCCCACTCTCCACACATGCGATGGCACAAGAGGCAGTAGTAATGCAAATTGGATGGACTGAATGGGTGCAACAAGTGTGAAATTGAAGTTTAGCATTGAAACGATCATTAACAACCAGGCAAAAGAAATACAGCAAAGTCTAATCTGCACTCAATCTGCTGTGCGATGGGATCGTCGACGGAAGACACACTTCGTCATCCCTTAAAAAATACACAACACAAAAATTAATAGGTGACCCTCCGACCCAAGTCCGACATTGCACTGCAAGCGTTTAGATCAGAGAAGAATGCAGAAAGTTCCTTTATTGACTGCTAAGGAGCCAAGATTATCGGTAGGATGAAGACGTGGGTATACTATGGCGGCCTTTTCCACCTTTTACTGCACGGAACTGATCAGGCAACACTAAACCGGATAAGATAATGCCTTATTTTACAAATGAATGAGGGCAAAACTTCTGCTTAATAGGGAACACAAAAATTCGGTGCTGTGGTGGAAGTGGTGACAATCAAATTGCTGATTGCTAAAAGCACATTAGTTCCCTTCCTGATGTGTAAATGTCGGAGTGCGAAAGGTAAAGCCGGCACATCCCTCCACTCTTAACTCATGATTGTAGTAAATCCGGGGATCAAGGCACCGTCTTCACTCAAAATTCAAAAGTCCCATGTATCTAAACCAAGCACATCTCTTACCAACTGCATCAAGCTTGTCAGAATCTAACTTAAAACAATTTTTAAGAATGGACTGTTTTAAAATTTTGATTGGTGTTAACTTTGTCTACAAATCAGGAAAGACAATTTGAAAGGAATGAGTTTTTACTGTCTGGGAGAATTTTTTAACTATCTCTCTTGAAGCAATACCATAACCAAGCAAAATTGCTCTACCAATGGAACGAACAAGGCAATTTGTAATCTGAAGCCTGCTTCTCCTACTTCCTTTGCTAAATTTTGCCCCGACCTTAAGGAAGTCGACTTAATCCACGAAGTTCAACTTCTTTTAGCTATCTAGACATGCACAACTACCAACCACATCCACTCCATTTTGAGGCATGAAGTCACTTCTGCTTTCACACGCCTTTTGAATAAAGAATCTGACAAGATGGGACCTTACCAATGCGTATGAGTAATCTGCAGTTATCTCAAACCATGCACGGTATCCAGACAAGTTGGAAAACAGCCACCTGTCGCCAGTAAACAGTCAAGGCGTCTCACAGTCAGACGTACACCAGCGGCAGCATCGAGCAGACAGAAGTCTCTAGGTAAGGCAAAGAAATTGCGTATCTGCTGGAATCTGATAAACTTTGTGTCAGGCGCTCCTGTCGAGTTCTTTTTCTTCTCTTCTCCGTGCAAGTGATTAACTGTCTGATCTGCATTGTGACAGATGCCTCTGTTTCTTTGGTGACCTGCATGCTATTGGCATCGGGCCCACAGAGTTTAGCATATTCCAGGTGATAAGGAAACGGCTAAGACAAAAGCCGGAGACCCAAACAAAAAGGGCATAAGGGGAGTAGACGGAGAGAAATAGAACCGTAAAACGTGTCTGGCTGGCAGTCGTGATCTCACAACTTAGCTTGAGGATGTGACCTAAGCACTTGATTTAATCGGTTGCCTCACTATTTGAAAGTCAGCTGTCTGGTTACTACTGGTACGCTGCACGTGCAAAGCATACAGACAGAGAAGTAAATGCTGTCCCCACAGCCGAAGCACTCACTCAGCGTCTGGCTGCATCACAATTTTGCCCATCTGCGTGTTGTTGGTGATGGTGACAGCGCGCACCATCACCACTACTTGTAACCCATTAATAGAAGCCCTTCCCCCCATCCATACGAACACTTATTCATTTTATCCACTTCCTCGCAATTTTTTAAACCAAAATAACATTGTTTATCGAATCAAACAATTCTTTACGTAAGCGACTGTACTTTTTATGGTGATGATGCTTCACCTCACGATTTCCTCATTTCGTTTCACCGTCACGCATATGTGACACGCATGTAATGCCAGTTTACCACTTTCCTTACTACTTTCTTTTTTGTCTCAAACACGCAATTATGCACATATACATGTTCTAATATTTTAAATCCATCATTTATTCGACATCATTTCAATACGTCCTCGTCACTGATGTCAGCTCCAACTTCTCTAGTTTTGGCATTTTATTTATGAAATGCTTGCAATTTACTTGCCCACTGTCTGGCATTCGCCAGCCACCCAACTAACTCAGAAGTATCATTGCTTTCCTTACTTTTAAGATGCCTTGGTGTTGTCTATTTACCTTCTTGGCATTGTTTGCAATAACTTGAGTGCCCATGTTGTAGCCAGGTTCGTCTCAGCATATTACGTGATTCGCAGTCCACCCTTTCTAAGGGCACTCAACCGACTTCCTTTTCCTTTTTGTCAATTTTACAAAGGTCTACACTTTTAATTTTAATTTGTCTACGCATTATGCCACGCACAATAGTCACTGAGCAGTAATGCAGCATTTTAATAATTCACTACTTCCCATCAACATGCACGAAAACAGTTGACGCCAGAGTGATGATGACGACTCGCAGTGGTAAATGCCCACTCACTTAGGCTGAATGTGCAACTGATTATGCATGTACGCGAACTCAAGGGGGCACATACTTTGCAGTAAATTTCCTCCTCATTCGTAATTCTCCCACTTTTCCCCACCCAACACACACCTTGCCTTCATCATAAATCACAATAATGATAAATGCAATAAACGGAGCATGTAGACGCTAACAGCAGGGGTTCCGTAAACTTAGGCATGTTTCTATCTTACCATCGCACATGCACACACTATAATGGTATTGTTAAAAAATAAAACTTCTTATCCGTTTGCTGTAATTGCCTCAGGTTTTCATGGGAATGTGAGCTCCCACTATTCGTTAATTTGGCGCCAAATGCACCCGCTACTCAATTTGATTCGACGAAGGGTAGTGACAACTGCAAAATCGCTCCCAAAAGCCACCACTCTGTCTATACAATCGGAGGAGAGTACTCATGCTTAGGCACAGTTGTGAGGACAAGTTTTCAAGGCTATTACGCCAACAATGCAGCGCCGAAGAGAATATTTTAGACAAAGTATAACTAAATGCATGTGCGCACGCTTCTTCCAAATTAACGTTCCAGATTCATTAAGGATCGCGAAATCAAATGGAACTAATCCCACCCTGACAGTCTGACCTTATGAAGTGCTGGAGTTACCAACCTATACCCTTTCTCACTCCTTCACAGAATCGTTTCCACATTTCGTTTGCAACCAACCCGAAAGCCATGAGACGATCTAATCTAGTGATGTTTGTACGAGGAGCGATGCCCGCTACAACAACCAATGCGCAGACGTTCAAGGAGATCACTGCACGCAAGCATAAAGTACTACTTACTCAGTGGTGGTAGACGTGCAAGTTAAGTGCTACTCACTTATTTGTTATTGAGAAATTTCAGTTTTACACACAGCTAGACAAAATTGCTACCTGCGCTGCCTCTAATTGGCTAAAAACGTTGGAGCTCCTTAGTGCCGCATTTAAAAAGAAAGATCAGGTTTCCGTAGTAGAATCTCGTGCCTATTCTTATAGCGCCACCATCCATTGCGCATATCTTGACTCAAATCAACTTATTATCACTCAACTTCGTGCACAAGCATCCCGCAATTCGCATGCGTTCTCGACTGAACATAGGTAGGTTTGCTATAAGTCTTCCAGCTAAAGTAGACACGAATAAATGCTTGCAATAACGCCTTCACAAATCATCTGCCACGAACCAGTGTGGGTGGCTTAGCATAACCCCTTTTCTAGCATGTGATACCACTGTTTATTTGGACCAGATCGTTCAAGCATTAAACGCTCACGCTGATATTGCAGCAAGTCATATGCCTCCGCATCTTATTGAGAGATTGCTTCTTCATTTCTATTATGCAAGCGTTTAAAACGTAGGCGTTATTTTCTCTGCCAACGTGTTTAGCAGTTTCCAATTTTTGTTGCGGCAAAATCATTAAAATGATCTATGGGGGGGGGGGGGGGGTTAACGGGCAAACTATTAATATTAAACATTAAAAAATAGTTCCACGAACCGTTTCGAGATTTTTGACAAATCTACAGAGCCAATGTGAGAAAAGCATCTGTTTTGCTTTTGGCATTGATTATTATCTTGCAATTCCCCTAAGGCGTGAGTTTCGCTGGATTAATTTTTAGATAAATGAAAACAGTAACTGCATCATCATTGGTCAATTTGTTTGCTCGCAAGTATACAGTAGGGGATTTCAGTCAATCTGTCGTCTTCCATATACGCAACCCTTAAATTGAGCAGAACGATTTGCCTAGGATTGTGCAACAAATTTTCTTTTCTTACCTTTAATCAGCCACTACACGGGAGCATTTGAATTCTTGTTCCGTGTGGCACAGTGGGACACTGCAGCAAAGTAGCCGAGAAACGAATACAAGAAAACGGCGCTAATTAAGTCGGCACAAGATGGATTATATCGCTTTCCATTATTTATACACGATCTTTTTGTCCATTATCTTGTTTGTTTTATGCCAACTGCTTGAATTTCACCATGTTTGGTAGGCTCTATTTGCTTTAGCTTTTGTACTTGTAGGTAGATGATGGTGCACTGTTTTTACGGTTGTGCGCCAAAAAGAGGGTGTAGCGACGTATCACAATGTGACCACCTATAGCATGTGCAAGCGAATCGACTGTCTGCAAAGTAAGGAAAAGCTTGGTTAGACGCAGTGAAGGAGCGGCAACCGCAGTTGCGTTACTCCTTCATCCACAACGACCTCTTAAACAAGAAAGGGATTCTCTCACATGTACTAAGATTTCGGGACATCCTTAAACGATAGCAAACTTTGAATTAGCATGACAACTAACTTATTATTTCACTACGCGACCCCTTCTTAGTGCTTACTAGTTCTCACACCTGATTGCCTTCTTTACGCAAGTGCGTGTGGGTCAAGAACGGAACGCCTGATGGGCTGTTGTGAAAGCATAGGACTCTTACAAATGCGTCAAGTGCTGTGGTTTCGAGGTATTTCTAGGTTGAGGATGGCTCTTCCATTCTACCTTGTTTTGTTGGCTACCTGCGCTTTGACCATAGGACACAGAAGACAGTGGTAAGATGCCTTCCAACGTTATACTCTGACCAACCTGTAGAATGATGTATTTGGCAAGCGTTGGTGCTTCTGACATGTACTTTGAGCAACGTAATGCAAAGAGATGATGCAGGCGTCTCCGCATTGTCATCTATCGGAATGGGATTGAAGAAAAGTTCTGGGACTGAGAATGCAATCACTGAGTGGGAGTTCTCCCGCATTGTTTTTAATTAAATGATATTTCGGCCACCTTTACCACATCCGACCATTTCGAAATTAAATGCACTCATGCTTGAGAGCACAGCCACCAATAACGTTTATAGCTACCTAAGTCATCATAGCAAATTTGAGCCTTGCGTTCGGAACGCCTACATTTCGAAAGTGGTCTAAGCTGCATGTCGGTTTATGCGTCATAAGCCATCTCGTTGAAAAAGAAACAAATTAATGGTAGCGTTAATGCAGATGCAAGTTGCCTGGCACGATGCGGAGAGCGTGGGAGGCTTAATTTTGCCTACTTTTTGGAATGCGGTGTTGATGCGTTCGTAGTCACAAGCACTGGCTTATTAGCGGGTGGTGCTTTGGTTTTTCTCAGGCAAAACCGGCCTATAAGAAAGCATGATAACAAATGTGAGCATTGAATTTGGAATAGCCCACACGCATCAGCGCCTGATAGCTTTACCGTGTTAATGGAGAAACCGCCCTGCAGGTCAAGATCAACATACCTGATAGGCTGATATAAGCGCAGACCATTTCTATAAATATGTTATGAGTTGTAAAATGCAAGTAATTTTAGGGCAGAGATGGCGCTTTACCTCTGGCTTTTCGTGTTGGTTGCCTCCTCTTTGACTAAAGAACCCACACAATATCGTGGTAAGATGCCCTTTGACAATTGTCTTTGATTAGCATGCACGGAGATGCAGTTGACAAATATTAACGTCTATTGCGTTTATAAGTCTTCTGCTTTATTTTAGGCTGCAGTATAGGGATATCAATTATTTTGTATTTTCCAAATTCTAATTCCAAACTCCCCACATTTTGAATAATCGCGTTAACCTCCGCTAATGCCTACTTGTATTCGCTAGGACGTGGGTAGATAAATAGTAGGTATAAAATACGCAATAAATGATTAAAAATTGCTGTTTCTAGTCATTTGCTATGACGTCGCCGTTAAATTAGGCTGAAACTTCTGGGAGTAGTCAGTGACTTTTATTTCCTGCTCTTATTTCTACTTTGCACTTTGTCATTTTTAAGGTACCCATTAGGTACAAACATTCAGTACTCTACACGATTTGTGTAATTTGCGGTAGATAGCACATTGCCAAGTTGGGCTTAGGCTACACAGATTCTCGTAATTCTACAAAAAATAAGTGAGAAATCAACACGAGTTGAAGAATGTGGTTCCGTAGTCGATGGGACATAGGTTTGAAAGACCATGCATATGACTTTAATGCCCTATTAGGATCAGCCCATTCACTTTGTGGTTTCTCGTCTCTTCACTGCAGTTGTTGACTTCAGTACCAAGTGAACCCACCACTGACATTGATTGCACCTTTTAAGTTTTGATGCCCATGGCGTCGACGAATCTGCGCAGTGACTCCACCTGACCAGAACAGGTGCATGGCTGGCGCATTTGTACCCCGCACAATACATAGGATACTGTGACACCTACCGAAAATGGGACCTCTATCCATCTCTGTCTGCTTCTGACCAAAAGGCGTTGATACAAAGGAGTGGCAATGAAATCTCAACATCAAATGCTTCCTATATTTCAACCCCAAATGCTCTCTACAAATCAGCACGTGTAGTCTAGTATTTGGGTTTTAGTTTGCTTGGGATATGCATTTTTAATCATGCCGCTTTCGACATGAGTGCACCACCTCTGCTTACTAGCTCCCGGCTTAACAACAACGCGCACTCTTCAAGTGAACAACTGATATAGGGTCTGGCAGGAGGCAACAATCACGAGGTCGAATTGCATGAGACTTTACCAATAAAAGTTGACGTAAATAAATAACGCGGTCTTGTCAAACACACAAGAAGTTTATTTCCAAATGAACGTTGCGCAAGCACGTGCAAATAAAAGTGTTGTACTCCTTTTAGAATGATAATATACAGTAACATCCCCCTCACTGAGCTTCACTTCTTTAAAGCATTTGCATTCTGACGGTCTTTCGGTCACTACCGTTTCTGTCAGGATGCTAGTTGTGACAATTCTGCATCTTCATGGTTGATTAAAACGCCTATAATTGCCTCTTTTTTAGAATTGATGGTAACGAAAGCAAACAAGATAGAAGGGATCCCGATTTCTCACTACTTCAACTGGAGTGACTTAGGTGCTCAGACTTATCGCCTAAGTTTGGACACCCACAGCCTGGCTAAAATCGACATCAGCCGAATCGTTCTAAATGCAATAGCAGATGATTTGTCTGGTGATCCATATCTGCTAACCGCTGATTGCTCCGAAGGAACAGTCACTCTTGGTGGTCTGCAGCCAAACAAACCGTACAAGGTTCGTCTCGAAGCATTCAAAGATCAGCTCAGCGTTTGGCTTTACTACGGTATAATAACATCACTACCCACAGGTAAGCCATTGTCTGTGATTATAATCCCAGTATTCCTACGTGCCTGACGGTGGATCGAGTTTACTGTCCCATACTGCCAGCATCGTGGTAGGCAAACGTAGCCGCATCGATGCGACCATCCGCCTTTGTCTGCTTCAGCAAGAAGACTTATGAGAGGCAGATTGTTGTGCAGCGTGGCGACATACGCTTAGCCTTATCTGTGTTACGATGACTAACTTTCCGCCCGAGTAATGCGAGAATCATAGCAAAAGTACAAAGTGGTACACTCGCATTTCAATGTTTGAAAAGAAAACGCTACTGCGGAAGGCTATCCGTTATATCTCTTCCCTGAAACTAATTACAGTTTAATCCAGACATGCCAAATTTAATAGCTCTATCACACCAGCAATCGTTGCAAATTGTAAAAAAATTGTCTTCGTAAAAGTGCAACTATTATACAAATATTTTTTTAATGCAGCGCTTATTATAAGGGCGAAAATTCTTTAACCTAGCCCTCTTACGTAATTTTCTGAAGTGTGTGCAGAACTGCCAAATCCAACCAGTTCACTTGATGACGTTGGACTACCTTGAGATTTTCATTTTCAGCCATACTTGGTGCCTATGCCGGTTATCTGGCGGTCAATCTGCGGATATTGTCTAGACTTGTGGGATCTCCGTGAGGGCTGAAGTGTTGCATCTAGAAGGTTAGGCGCCCTCTGCCTAATTTGGATCCCCACAATTAACACTCATCATGGCGATTCGATGGTTCTTCTGGCAGAACAGGCGCGCACAGCCACAGTTTGGATGCCAAAACCGCTTGTCTGATTTCCAGATTTGCGCCTGGGATGTTTAATTGGACTACGGAGTTATAGTACTGTCCATGTGAGTACTTCTTCATTTTCTACTCCAACAGTCTTCCTTATTAAAGTTGCCGTGCCAAGAAACCGCATCTCATAAGTATTTGATCGCAGCTCAACATGCATTAGTTGTTGCTATTGTGTTATGGCAACTGGATTTGTACTGAATTGTGTGTTGCTGCAAAAACCTGCCCATCCAGAACAGTAGGGTTGATGCAGAGTTAATGTGCTTCTGGCTTTTTGAGCTTAAAGTGCCATTTTTTAAAGATTGCAATGGGTGGAATGTAGCGGTGGATGTTCTTGTTAGACAAACTGTGGGTTTGAGTGCAATTAGCAGTGGTCCTGTAGCTGCTGTTTCGGATGTTGCTTTTCGCTTTCTTTGATATGGTATCCCTGTAATTCAGGCCCTGGCCGCTAAAATCATTCTTCCATTTGACCACATTGTCGCCAGTGAGCCACCAAGGCTACAAAACAGATTGTCTTAGATTTGTCTAGCGGAGCGTAATGAGTCCTATCCTGCGATATTTGAATCATTTGTTGCAAAATGGTTTGGTCGACACCACCTTGCTGGTCTAATTTTGGGAGTCGTCTATTTCGTTGTTGCGAAGTGCAGCATCCCGCCCACTGCGTCATTGGAGGATGGCCTATTGCGGTTCTGGGTTTCTGGCTGGCTGTCATTTTGTCTCATCCCACGAGTTTCGTCCTCAGTATTTAGTATTTGGATGCTTCAGACGCAGCACGAATGGAAAGTTAGTGCAGAGACATTCATGGAGATACTTTCATTTCTACCTGTTAAAAGGCCTTCCACGAGCTACACTTAGTGCACTTCTTCACCGTTGATGCCGAGTGCGGGAACGTTATAATGATACGAATAGGTGCCTTTTAGCAGTAACTGTTTTTTTGAGTCCATCCCTTAAATACTCTCTCGTTTTTTGCCATAGAGATCGTTCTGTGCAGATATTTTAGCCAGACCGGATCGTTTCATCGTCCCCAATTTGGTTTCCAAGTAGAAACGCAATTGTCCGAGTTAATGTGGGATGGTACAATCGTTATTGCAGTCCGTTATTAAGTTAGCTATCCGGCGCGAAGTTAGCTTTTTCTAACTCTGTAATGTTCGCTGAATTCACAACTTTGACTTTTAGAGGATTTCTCGGAGTATCAATCGGAGGCATATTCTTAAATGTTCGTTCACTTCTTTTACGTCTCTCTTTCCAACAACAATCATGGTCTCCAGCCGTGGGATGGTAACACCTTGTTAATTCTGCCTCAAAATTGACAAAGCGTTGGCGTTCTCATTGCAGACGTGCTGCTTCCTTTTTGGGTGATTTTCGTCCACGAATGGTGGCAGAATTGCTTTCAAGCGTGCCAGAACCACTAGGGAGTTAATGTCCGATCCGTAACTAACTTTTGGCATGGATCTCAAAGCCGTAGTGATAAAATAGTGCATGCAACTTTGTGATGGAGAACTACTTGTAGGAGAAAATGAAATATGGCTGCAAGCAGTCCTTCTTCACTGCTCAGTGATGCATTTTTCGGAAAAGAATGTGATCGAAATTCGCCAAGAAGTAAGAGGAACCCTCCACATGGGAATCGAAATTGGCTGCCGAGATTTGTTATCTGTGAGACATTAGAACTTCTTGCTGGCAATAGACAGAGTGCTTGGAGCTTACGTTGCTGCATAACTCTGTCAAAGCGAAGCATTTTGCATCACAGCCCTGCCGCATGGAGAGGTGACGCATGTTCGGTTATCTCACAAGATAATTCTGTTGCTGTTGTTTGTTCCTCTGGAACACAAGCCCACGTATTTTGCAGACTTATTTGAAAGCAGATGTTGGTGCTCACTGAGGCCTGTTTTATAAAGGGATAAGGGCTATATCCGCGGCAAGATTCATTGCTCGTAATGAACACAGCGGAATGTATTTCGTACTTGTCATCTAAACTAACTAGTGCTCCTGGTTTATTCATTTTGCGGGTGAACTATCGTTCTTATTATTTACGTAAAAGTGGTAGATTTGTTAAATTGATCGAACCATTCATCAAAAATAGACGGCTGCAGTAACATATCTCTAATTGTTTGGAAAAAGTATGTTGCCACCTTACAATGAATGACTCATGCAACTAAACAGAGGTTTCCGCTTACTTTGGCATATCTTCTGAGTTAATTGATTTGCTTTTTAAAAGATTCATTTAGCGAGGCAGTCATAATTACAATCCATTACCCTTTCAACGAGACTGGTTTACAGATCTTTGTGTTACAATGCGTTTTCGATTCCAAAGCCAAAATCAATATAGCTCACATTACCCCATGCCAGTCTCACTTCGTCTTTTAAGTTTTAACATGTTCCACACGTGATAGTAAGATGATGAAAAGCTAGTGATCCGCTCTTTGAGGGATTGCGGAGGGTGGGCACGAGGTAATGCACTCCTCCCTGCCTCTTTCTTCCTCCATGCTCTTCCTTTCCCATATATCACCCTGTTTTCGTACGGTCTGGTTTTTAGCATCCTGTGCTAAGCATGTAGTTTCAGGTCCTGCCTGTTGTCGCGGTCCATGGGTTTAAAGAGCCTTCGCATTGCATGCTCACTAGCTCCGACCGTTTTTTTTAAGAGGCATAGTGTCAGGTGGCCTCGAGCAGGCAGGGCATGGCTATGACTCCTACTCAGCATGCATCAAGGACACGATTGGGCCCAAATTCGTCATGCTCATGCATTCATGCATTCCTTTAACCTAATCTTTAAGCAGGTTTAAGCGTAGCGTAGAAGCAATAACGAATCCGAGCTGTAGTGTCATGCTGGTGAACTAATGCATTTCTGTGCTGTATACTTCATGGATATGGGCGACCGCATGAATCTTACAGCACTCTGCAAACTAAAGCAAACCAATGGGTTTGAGTCTGCTTGAATATGCATTTTAATGTCCATCTATTGTTTTCACATATAAATCTCAACAAAATTATTTATAGGCAAAATATGGCGGCGTCTGGAGCTCTAAGGAAGGGGAGCAGCAAGAGATGGGGACATGATACTCGATTGGCGTGTTATTGGAGTGCGCGATCGCGCCTATTAAATGTTGCATTGCTTCCTTTTAAATGCCTTGTACTTTTGCGCTTTTTTCCACTTGCATTTTGTTATATGACGCTTATGAAATTTCAAATAAATGGCACGATGCACGTTTCACTTTGCGTCTCGTGTCTTAGAGGTTGATTGCCTAGAGTGGGTCTGGTGATTGTTGTCGTGATGTGCATTAAGCATTGCAGGACTCATCTCACTTGCGGATCGTAAGCATTGCCTGTCTTGTTTTCCAATGTATGGGGTGCAGTGGATTCGTAAGATAAACAATGAAGGGGTTCGCGCACGTTGTCCGTGTGGGTCATTGTACTGGGACCCAGTACATGCAGACATTTCCACTATTACTTTAAGTGTTTACTTAATGACATTAAATGTGAGGTTTAGTAATGGCAGACAAGCCTACTACAACCGTGTTTCATTTGTAGTCTAATTAAGCATACATAGTTGTTTGCTTGTTTTCGAAGCCGTTTTTATGCTAGACCCCGTGCTTATGCAAAATGATATGATGTTTATTTTCATATTGTTTATTCGTACCCACTATGCAATGCGTTGATATTGCGATGAAGTGATGATGCTTGAGAAGCGGTACATAGTTGATTTTCGCTTATCTCTTTTCGACAGAGGGATAATGCCCCTTATCTGGTTGTGGTGATACCGTCTAGATGCATTGAAAGAAAAAAGGCATCTTGGATTGTGCTTCATATCCGCATTTCCGTCACCTATTATGGCACGAAATACGGAGGGGTGTAGCAATGTAGGCCATGCTACAAAATTTGGAACTCTTGATATTAGACGACAAAAGGAGTTAACAGTATAATTCGTTTGTTTTAATATCAATTTCCGTTCAGCATTGAAACACTTTACAGTGGTTGCAGAGGTTTTTTCAACAGTTGACACATGAATCTTAGAGCACTATACATATGCGAAAGCCCGAACCGGTCTCGAGATACCGTTAAAAGAAACACTGAATTCAACGGTATTCATTTCCCGCACTATAAAATGGAAACGATTCTATATAGGATAAATTCAGGTAAGCCGCTGCAGAAATTGTTATCGAGGAGCAAACTTCGGCAGTTTATTAAAAACCCAACGCAATTACAAAATATATGTAAAGTGGATCTGAATGAGGGAAGATGACAAAGTTACGCACTTTTATCAGTATCAGCACCGATGTTCCACCATTGCATAATGAAATTTAGTAATTAAAAAATAGCAATAGATCAAGCTAAACAAATGCAACTTATATAACTCTCAAAAGCTATCATCTCGTAATTTTCCTATTTCTTATTTTCCTATTTCCTGTCTCGTCTGCCTCCTTAACTTGCACCTGATTTTGTTTAAATGGACTATGGAGTCACCGTTTTGTTGGCGTGAATGCTTCTTTATTTTCTTATTTTTAGTTGTTTTTTAATCGAAGTTGTCATACCAGGAAACAGCTACAAAAACCTGTGCATCAAGAACAGTAAAGTCAATGTAGGTTTACCATGCTTTTGGATTTTTAAGCAGAAAGTTCCATTATTCAAACGATGCAATGCGTGAGGTTCATGTTGGGTAGACCTTGGTCTTGAATGCAATAGGCATGGATTTTCTAGCTGCTGTTTTGCGTAGTGCCTTTCACGTTCTTTACTATGGACTCGCTGGAGCTCAAGTCCTGTTCCTTGATTGACATCATTTCCACGGTTGTCCTATCAGTGGGAAACATTGGGCCTTGCCCTGAACGTTGGTTTGGTGGGGCATTGTTTTGTTACCCTAATGCCGAATTAATGTTTTTCGGACCTCCTTAACACGTCTCTTACTACACAATTCGATGGCGGTTTAGGAGGTCATTAAGAGAACAAAATGGGTTTATTTGAATGGCACTCCTTTATTAGGCCAGATATTCAAAGCGGAATAGGCTTATGCTGCCTGTGCAGCGTCCGCTGAATTTGGAATTTCGTCTTTTTTGGGTCCCTTTGAGTAGCAATTAAAGGCATTTTCAGACGTTCGTTGGCCGCTTTTGTGTCGCCCTTTTCATCAACAGTTGCAGTCTCCAGCCGTAGGTCAATGACACCTTGATAATTCTGCTTTAAAGTGTAGCTAGACGCAAATGTTTTCGTTAAAGATGCACTGACAGACAGGTAGACTGCGCACGAGATGGGAGGACAAGAAGCAATGAAGCTAGACTCTAGCCGATCAAAGGAGGATTTCCATCGTGCGATTCTCATCTGCTCGGCAGTATCTGTGACTGAGATCAAGACTACGTGAGTCCTCAACATGAGGAGGACTACGATTAACCATGTGTCCTTTTAACCAAAAAACCCTACAAACAGTTTTGTATAACAAGGTTACATTTCCTACTTAATTACCATAGTTTTGAGGTCCATGCCAATATCTACTAGTGGATTGAAAATCAACTTCATGGTTGTTCCAGTAGGTGTATAGACGATTTCGCCCCAATTCGTGGAAGAAAATTGCCCAAAAAGAAAGCAGTGCATCTTTAACGAAAACATTCGCGTCTAGCTACACTTTAAAGCAGAATTATCAAGGTGTCATTGACCTACGGCTGGAGACTGCAACTGTTGATGAAAAGGGCGACACAAAAGCGGCCAACGAACGTCTGAAAATGCCTTTAATTGCTACTCAAAGGGACCCAAAAAAGACGAAATTCCAAATTCAGCGGACGCTGCACAGGCAGCATAAGCCTATTCCGCTTTGAATATCTGGCCTAATAAAGGAGTGCCATTCAAATAAACCCATTTTGTTCTCTTAATGACCTCCTAAACCGCCATCGAATTGTGTAGTAAGAGACGTGTTAAGGAGGTCCGAAAAACATTAATTCGGCATTAGGGTAACAAAACAATGCCCCACCAAACCAACGTTCAGGGCAAGGCCCAATGTTTCCCACTGATAGGACAACCGTGGAAATGATGTCAATCAAGGAACAGGACTTGAGCTCCAGCGAGTCCATAGTAAAGAACGTGAAAGGCACTACGCAAAACAGCAGCTAGAAAATCCATGCCTATTGCATTCAAGACCAAGGTCTACCCAACATGAACCTCACGCATTGCATCGTTTGAATAATGGAACTTTCTGCTTAAAAATCCAAAAGCATGGTAAACCTACATTGACTTTACTGTTCTTGATGCACAGGTTTTTGTAGCTGTTTCCTGGTATGACAACTTCGATTAAAAAACAACTAAAAATAAGAAAATAAAGAAGCATTCACGCCAACAAAACGGTGACTCCATAGTCCATTTAAACAAAATCAGGTGCAAGTTAAGGAGGCAGACGAGACAGGAAATAGGAAAATAAGAAATAGGAAAATTACGAGATGATAGCTTTTGAGAGTTATATAAGTTGCATTTGTTTAGCTTGATCTATTGCTATTTTTTAATTACTAAATTTCATTATGCAATGGTGGAACATCGGTGCTGATACTGATAAAAGTGCGTAACTTTGTCATCTTCCCTCATTCAGATCCACTTTACATATATTTTGCAATTGCGTTGGGTTTTTAATAAACTGCCGAAGTTTGCTCCTCGATAACAATTTCTGCAGCGGCTTACCTGAATTTATCCTATATAGAATCGTTTCCATTTTATAGTGCGGGAAATGAATACCGTTGAATTCAGTGTTTCTTTTAACGGTATCTCGAGACCGGTTCGGGCTTTCGCATATGTATAGTGCTCTAAGATTCATGTGTCAACTGTTGAAAAAACCTCTGCAACCACTGTAAAGTGTTTCAATGCTGAACGGAAATTGATATTAAAACAAACGAATTATACTGTTAACTCCTTTTGTTCTCCAACCACCGTTAAGATGTATTTGCCAATCTCATAGTGAACGTATTCTAGCTGAACAAACATCACTTAATCTATAATAGCTCGCACAGACTGTACAACTGCATTTGGTGCTGAAAAATTTGGCCAGACTCTCTTCCTACTTTCCAACCATTTTCAGCTCGATGGTGGTCTATCAAGTCACTCCGATGATCACAGGCGTCGAAAGTATCGGGAAAGAAGGTGACGGAAGTTTAGCAGAGGCACTATCATCGAAGAATGTAAAGGCGGTTTCTAAAGTCGATGCTCTTCTGCGGTTACTATTATCACTATTCTGGGATTTCATTCTTGGAAAATCGTACGGCGCTACTAAGGAAACGAAGTCTGCCCAGCAGTGCTTTCTGATGCTCAAAGCTAGAGGCCTCACCTGGCATACTGCGACGCTTTTGACGACAAGGCCCAACCAGCTGCTCTATTCTCCATTTCAGTCCGCATGCAGACGTGTTTCTGTGAAGTGCTCGTGCATTTGCAGATCAAAATCTGTCTATCTGAATCTCGGTTTTCAATTTTCCGATGGGAAACACAGCTGGAACGAAACTGCTGAGTAGTGGGCAGCTTGGCAGCCACAGGTCTTTTTCCTTTTAAAGTGGGTGGTGGCTATTGTAAAGTAGACACCTGAAGAGCCAACATTTGTGGGTTTTAATTCTAGCCGTTGTTGAAATGTATGCATGCGTTGACTTGGCAGAGTAGATGTTCGCTCAACAAGGAATTAAATGTGTGGAGATTCCATTGGCCATTAGCGAACCTTTCCGTACATAAAACTAAAACCATTGTTTAGATTATTGTATTGTGCATTGTATTATTGTTACACGCAATTAGGGGTAGCGACGCACTCTTTCGGATCCCCCGGCATCGTCTTTGAACAACCCACTTTCTTACTGAATTTTGAGGAACAATATTAACTCTACCAAAATGATGCTCAGTAGTCTTTGTTCCACAGCTGGCACATTTTTATGCAATCGTCTGATCATTCCTTCTTGCAATAAGGCGCCTGCAAAACACTGTCAGTAAGCATTGCGATCCTTCAAGAATCCGTGTCAACGCTGCACTAATGCGTATGAGAATGCCAGAGCGGATGACGCTCGGTTGACTGCTAAGAGTATTTTGTGGCAGCATAGCAAGTGGAAACGCCAAGAAAGCTGACAATTCAAAGCAAGCAGTGTAATCAAACAAGCACTATGCATGTCTGATACGATGCTTCGTACTTCTATTTACACACCACCAGCAGAAGAGTGCAATATTTGACAGCATCGCTGCAGCTTACGAGGTCCCAAAGCCACTAATGACAAAGAGTAATGCAATGAAATCTACTAAAATGCCACAGCACACTGTTTTGTAATTATACTGCAATTCATGCGGATTCCGCGCACCAATTTGGGCACCGCAATACAGAGAAGGTGGCGCAGGAGTCGCCTCGTTGCTATTCGTCAAAAGGGGTTGTAAATTAATAGTAAGGATGTAAATAGGGCTACTGCGCCATAGGTCCTCCGCATTCTCTTTCATTCAACGTGATAGTGATTCGATAGCATGATCTCTTTGCCGATGCAGTTTAACACTATCGCCTCTTCTGATGGAGCTATACGAGCAGATAAATAGAAGAACCTGTGAAACAAGTAGGCGAGCTGAATGTTTGACTTATCCGAGCAACAATATCTGCTTACGCACAGATACGCGCGCCTCTGAGTCTCGTTAAATGAGATGCGAATCATCATGTCCCATTGTGATACATTGAGGCTCACTTTATAAGAATGCTGTGAGTGGGCAAATAAGGGGATAGTAAATGTGCCAGTTCAGTTTCAAATGCAATCGCTGATGCTTTCGAGTAATTATCGTGCAGCTAACAGTAGTGATTACAAGACAATGATTATTTAGCGACATCAGCACACAATGTTAATACCTTTTTCAACATTGAGACTGTGTTGATAACCATGCCAGAGGCATCACTGGGCATTAACAAAGCGTTCGCAAATTAAAAGCAGCAACCCTCACAGGAATCAAAATTCGTGCCCATTTAAATTAGACACTGCAAATTTGAGAACCATAAGAAGGCATGGCTAGACGCAGTGAAGGAACCGCGATCGCAGTCAAAGATGCTGCTGAGGTGATATAGATTAGAAAGCATGCCTTGCATGCCGGTTTAAAATTTTAAGCTCCGCGGAAGTTAATTTGGGATGCTACGGCGCAATACGGATTTTCACATTTCCTCACAGTTTACCTCCAGGCGCTGTAATTCTGGCAAATGTAAGCACTGGATATGGAATCGCCCCCACGCATTAAGACCTGATATCTCCATCGTATGAACGGAGAAATTCTTTTCAGGTCAGTTTCAACATGCCTGATAGGCTGGTATAAGTGCAGGCTGGTTTCATGAATGTGTTATGACTTGTGAACGCAAAGTATTTGTGGATTAACGATAAGGCTTTTCATCTGTCTCGTCTTGTTGGCTGCCCCTTCTCTGGCTAAAGGACCCTCAGAAGATCGTGGTAAGATACCCTTCGATACTTGAATTTGTCCGGCGCAAAATAAGGCATCAGGTGATTACAAGTGTTAATTACACTGTAGAGAAGTTCTCCTATTATTATAGTTCTTTACGCTATGTCATGGTACAGGAATTTTGAGTCTCTCCTCTTTTCAAAAGTCGACCCCTTCCGTTCCTCTTATTTTGAAAAGCTGCATTAATAGCCCTAATACCTGCTGACACTCTAGAAAACGGCGTGCACACAACACCCATGATTGTGAGTGAACCTATGGCAAATATTAAATTTCCTTCGGATAATTTTATGTTCTTAATAATTTACCTCGATATCGTTGTCAATTTGAATCAAAAATGCTGAGAGAAATTGGTGGTTTTACACTTTCCTGTCGTTTCCTTTCATCTGCACTTAACTTTGATTTTTAGCACCCAAATGACATGGCTGTTCACAATTTTTGTAATCTCAATAGCTAGTACGTTGCCAAGCTTCTGACGCACTCTGCCCCATTCAAGTTGTGTTTTTGGTCTTCTCATCTCTGTTGCTGATTTTACTATGAACAAGCCCACTATTTACATCTAACTTCAGGGCGTTATTACAGGAAGGTGGCAGTGCAACCCCAACTATAATCTCTGCATCTCGATCTCAAGTGCATTTTATGAGTCATCGCGGAGGTCTTTTTACTCGAGTTTTAGCTCGCCTAAGACACATCTTGCAAATCATGCCAGTTTTAGCATAAATGCGATATCCTTGCTTACTCTGTTACAGTTCAGCACCTTAATACCCACTGCTCAAATTGAGAACTAATGCCGAGTTCTACTGTGTGGAACAATCACTAAATCAACCTGGATCCAGCTTTAACTGATGGGAATTGCAGCATTGCCAAACGTAATAGGAGCTTGCTTCCTTAATGCAATTTACCCACGTATTTACAGTTAAAATGGCTCATATCTGTAGTAAAGAAACAAGCAAGCTAATTAAATGATAAATGTGAAACAAGTTTGAATAACAACACCTATTATTATTATTTTCAGAATTGAAGGCGGCAAAGGAAAATAAGGTTGGTTGGATCCCGACTTCAAACTACTTTTATTGGACCCTCATGGACGATCATACCTACGGGTTAAGTTGGGACGTCCGTAACCTGACTGAAATCGGCGCTGACCAAATCGTACTAAGTGCAATGGCAGCTGATCTCTCTGGCGATCCATTTCTAAAAACTGCTAATTTCACACGAGGAAAAGTCACTGTGGGGGAACTGCGGACTGACACTTAGGGATGGAGTCAGTGTTTGGCTTTACGACGGTACAATAAGGACAACACTCAAAGGCAAGTTAAGGCTTGTGATTATGAGTTCATTGCTATTACATGCCTGAGAGTGGGTCAAGTCTAACGTGCTGTACTGTTTCCAGTGTCCTAGGTACCATGTGGTGCTGCTACTTGTTTGTACTTATTTTAATGATTAGGCTTATGAGAGGCAGATCGGTGTTGAAATGAATCGAATTGTTAAACAAAGCATGCGTGACATGTGACATGCTCTAGAGAGCTACACCATAAGGGGTAAGAAAAGTGCGGCAGGTTTTAGTTCATCGAATCTTGGTTCGATCGATCGGCAGTGGCTTCGAAAGCACGATACTCCGGTTGATGAAGTTCACCACAGCCAACTCTTCAGCTAGAGCTGTCAACGAACCCACAAAATAGCATGAGCTTTGTGGAGTTGTTGCATGTCATTTACCTTAGGTTTACGAAACCCCCATTGGATCGCGTTATACATAAAAGCGGCTTCACTTCATTTATTATCTTGAAATGGAATTAGATTTGCAAATTGCTAGACCAAAATCACCCAATGCAATTTAAAATAACTTTATAGACGCTAAGTGGCACTTTCAAAAAACTAATAAGTATCTGTCTCACAGGAATGAACGGTAGTTTCCCCACCAACATAAGCTGTAATCTTTGGAGTGCCTAAAGACCGACCAACCACAAAAGTTAAATAAAATTGTAAACCCTCATATCACATCGCAACATCTCACAGTTTACGGCCTGATAACATTTGGGGTATACAAAGAAGCTGATATCGAAGACGCTTTTTTTTCAAATAACTACTAGGTCTACCAGTTTCCTTTCAAATTCAGTGTTATTTTGCTGACGACTACATTAGAGTTATGACGGCGCACTGACAACTTGGTCTCGCAGCAGCAAAATTGGCAGCTCTTGCGACGGTCGTAGTTCATCCGCCTCCTACATGACTGCAAGCTATGCGTTTGCGGGATTTAGGGGGGTTAGACCAGACGTAGTCACATCAGATCACAGACATGCAGGGTTCTTTAAATAAGAAACGGGCACTATGGCAACAGTGCGGATTTCCGCATTTCCGTGACCAATTGAAAAATGGCTGGCGCAATTTTGATTAACAAATCCTTTTTTAGAAGTAACGATGACAGAAGCTAAAGAAACAGAGGGATTCCCGAATTCGCATCATTTCAATTGGAGCCATGTGGGTCCTTAGACCTACCAATTCAATTGGGACACCCGAGGTCTCGCCGGTGTCCATGCAGACGGATTCAGTCCGTATGCAATATCAGTTGAATTCACCCGTCTCCTTACTCTTAGAACTGGAGATTTTTCATTTGGATCAACTACTCTCAGGGTAGTGGATTCTGGCAAACCATACGCGATACTTTTTGAAGGACTTAAGGGAGGTGACAGAGTTGTGCATTACTTCGAAACAATTAAAACACTGTCCACTGGTAAGTTGGTGCTTAAGGCACTTCTTTCAAGCTACCTTTCTGCAGAGAATTTTCAAAGCATATGCTAAGCTGAATGCCCTATACCCGTTGTCAATGCCCGCTTCTATGCAATTTAGGCCCAGCATCTTTTGTGTGCAATGTAATTCTCTTAAGAGAATGTTTTTTGGCAGAGGAAGAACGCACGGAAGACATAGAAAGCATAAAAAGTGGAGAAGGCTCAGGCGATGAAGAAAGTGGAGAAAGGGAAGAAATCACGGGAGAAGGAAGAGAAGAAGGCGGAGGGAGGCTAGAGGATGAGGAAAGCGGAGGAGGGGAGGAAAGCAGTCCCACTACCAGCGGATCTAATTCGGCTTTCGTATACTCTGAATTCCCCTTTGCTTGCGTGACCTTGGTGCTTGCCTAAACTTATGAGTAAATTAGCGAACATTGCCAAATAAATCACTCATTCGGAATGCCACGAACACTAGCCCCCGCCTACTGAGGAAATTTCATTCACTTGCAGGTTTTACTTGCAATGGAATGCATCACTCGCCATCGAGCAAAACTCTTTTGGCAACTACAATATAACCTCTTGTGGTGAAAAATAGTTGCAACACAAATATATACATTTGTCCCTTTTAGTTCCACTTTTACCATTTTTTATTCAAATCTGCTGCTTCATGCACATGTACGTGACCGCTCACAACTCATCGCAATGCCTGCAATGAGAGTGAATGTTAAGCAATGAAGCCACATATATCATACCGTAAAGCTTTGCCGATTGCTTCTTGTATGCTGATTAGAGTCTAGTGGTAGAAGGCGTCTTACCAAGGCGGTCGAAGAAGGCTTTGACCGAAATGGGGTTGATGACGGTTACATCTTAACGTTCCCATAAGGAAGATCCTCAATGTATCAGCTCATGCATTGCCTAGCTCTCAAGCCACCGATTCACTTCTGGATGCATACGAAACTCGCATGATGCGTTGTTTTGTGACTATAGGAATAGATGAAACTAGATCTGCCAATCCGCCGAAGTAGAGCTGTGAAACCATGAGATCTGACTCGGATCTGTGTGTAGATCGGCAAACTTATCCGCAGCTGAACTGCTGGATGGAAAGCAGGCTTTGAACAATGCTTGGATTGGTTGCAGAACAACCAATCAATCCCTAATACACGAGACGCAAAGGGAGATGGGCATTAGTGTCATTTATTTGAAACCTCATAAGCGTCATATAACAAAATGCAAGTGGAAAAAAGCGGGAAAATACAAGGCGTTGAAAAGGAAGTAATGCAACAGTTAATAGGCGCGATCTCGCACCCTAATAACACGCCAATCGAGTGACATGTCCCCTTCTCTTGTTGTTCCCCTTCCTTAGAACTCCAGACGCCGCCATATTTTGCCCATAAATAATTTTGTTGAGATTTATATGCGAAAACAATAGATGGGCATTTAAATGCACATTCAAGAGGACTCAAAATCATTGGTTTGCTTTAATTTGCAGAGCGTTGTAGGATCTATGCGGTCGCCCATACCCATGAAGTATAAAGCACAGGAATGCATTAGTCTATCAGCATGACACCACAGCTCGGATTCGTTACTGACTAGTTGAAATGGATGCAATGCGAGTGCAGTATCTTGGCTATCAACTTTGAATAAAATCAGCTCTTATTTTCCACCGTCAGACAAGCACATTACTGCCTTTGAGCATGACGAATTTGGGGCACAATCGTGCCTTTGATGCATGCTGACCAGGAATTACGACCAAGCCTTGCCTATTCGAGGCCACCCGACACTATGCCTCTTATGAAACGGTCGGGGCTAGTCAGTATGCTAAGCGAAGTCTCTTTAAACCCGTGAAACGCAACAACAGGCAGGACCTGAAATCACATGTTCGGCACAGAATACTGGGAAACCAGACCGTACGAAAATAGGGTGAGATGGGGAAAAGGAAGAGCATGGGGAAGTAAAGGGGTGGGAGGAGGGCATTGCCTCATGCCACCCTCCGTACTCCCCCAAACAGCGGATCATTAGCTTTTTAGCATCTTACTATCACGTGTGGAACGTGTCAAAACTTAAAAGACAAAGTGAGACTGGCATAGAAATGATGCGTGCTAGATTGATTCTTGGCTTTGGAATCGAAAATGCATTATAACACAAATATCTGTACTCCATTTTCGTTGAAAAGGGTGGTGGATTGTAATTATGGCTGCCTCACCAAATGGATATTTTAAAAAGCAAATTAATTAACTCAGATGTTATGCCAATGTAAGCGGGAACTTCTTTTTAGTTACGTGAGTCATTCATTGCAAGGGTGGCAACATACTTCCCTCAGGCAATTAGAGCTGTATTACTACAGTCGTTTATTTGTAAAGAACAGTTCGACCAATTCAACGAGTTGCCACTTTTATGTAAATAATAAGAACGATAGTTCACCCGCAAAATAAATAAACCAGGAACACTAGTTAGTTTAGGTGACAAGTACGAAATTCATTTGGCTGTGTGCATTACCAGCAATGAATCTTGCCGCGGATATAGATTTTACCTCTTTACAAAACAGGCCTCACTGAGCACCAACATCTGCTTTCAAACAAGTCTGCAAAATACGTAAGCATGTATTTTAGAGGAACCAACGACAGCGGCGGAATTACGTTGTGAGATAACTGAACATGCTTCACATCTCCACGAGGCAGCGCTGTGATGCAAAATGCCTCACTTTGACAGAGTTATGCAACAATGTAAGCTCAAATCACTCTGTCTATTGCCAGCAAGAAGTTCTCAGCAGCCAATTTCGATTCCCTTGTGGAGAGCTTTTCTTACTTCTTGGCGAATTCGGATCATATTCCTTTCCGAAAAATGCATCACTAAGCAGTGGAAAAGGACTGCTTGCAGCCATATTTCCTTTTCTACCACAAATAGTATTTCATCACAAAGTTACAATCACTATGTTATTACTGCGGTTTTGGGGTCTATGCCAAAAGTTACTTGCGGATTGGACATTAACTTCCTAGTGGTTCTGATAGGCTTGAAGGCAATCCCGCCCCAATCCGTGGACAAAAATCACTCAAAAAGGAAGCAAAACGTCTGCAATGAGAACGTCCGCGCTTCGTTACAATTTTAAAGCAGAATTACCGAGATGTTACCATCCCACGGCTGAAGACCATGACTGTTGTTAGAAAGGGATGCATGAAAGAGGTGAACGAAAACTTAAGAAAATGTATCCGAATGACACTCCAAGAAATCCTCCAAAAGGCAAAGTTGCGAATTCAGCAGACATAGCAAATTCAGGCAAAGCCAACTTCGCTTTGAATAGCTAACTTAATAAGGGACTGCACTAACAATCGTACCATCCCAACTTAACTCGAACACTTGCATTTCTACTAGAAAACCAAATTGAGGACGATGAAACGATCCAGTCTGGTTAAAATAGCTGCGCGGAAAGATCTCCATGGCAAAAACGAGAGGATGCTTAAAAAAGACATCATTGTAACATTTCCGCAATTGGCATTGTTGGTGAAGAAGTGCATTAAGTGTGGCTCATTAAAAGCATCCCCATTAATGTCCCTGCACTAACTTCCCATTCGTACTGCATCTGATGCATTCAACTATTAAATACTGAGGACGAAACCCAAGAGATGAGACAAAATGACTGCCAGCCAGAAATCCAGGACCGAAATATGCCATCCTCTAATGACGCAGTGGGCGGGATGCTGCACTTCGCAACAACGAAATAGACGACTTCCAAAATTAGACCACCAAGGCGGTGTCGACCAAACCATTTTGCAACAAAAGATTCAAATGCCGCAGGATAGGACTCAATACGTCCCGCTAGACGAATCTAAGACAATCTGTTTTGTAGCTTTGGTAGGACACTCGCGACAAGATGATCAAATGGAAGAATGATTGTAGCGGCCAGGACCTGAATTGCAAGGATACCATATTAAGAGTAGCGCTTTTGGCTTTACAGCTGCTAACTCGAAGCCTATTATGCTGGCCCTCTCTACCCTCAGTCATATGGCGGGGGTCGCTCTGCATCTGACAAAATTAGGCTCAACAAGAAATAGAACTCAGTAGCAGAATAATTGCTGTTAATGCAGATTCGTACAGCCAAATAGCCAGCGAGGAAGCTTATTTGTGGCTATAAGTGTCTTAAGACGTGATGTGTAGTGCCGAGGATTTGCACAGCGCCACAGCCGTCGCTACTTTTGCTGGGGGTGTTTTCGCATTCTACTAAGTTTCTGGGGCCAACACAGCCATCTCACTGCCGAAGGAAGATGATGCTGAAATCTGCAGCTAAAAATCGCGTGTCTAATCAAGGTATTTCAAGTCTAAATTATGAAGTCAAGAATATTGAGGTATAGTAGTGGCTGAAGCCAATGGATGTGCGGACAGTCGAAAGTTAAACGTAGTAACAAACAAAGATACCAACCCTCGTTCCGCAACTGCAGTTTGCTGATTTCCTTTGATGGGACAAATTAGTTACTTGCGTCAAATCTAACCCAGAATTCTAACAAGCAAAAGCAGTAGATACGAAGGAGAACCTCAGACCTCATGTTAACAAGTAGGCTGTTAGAAATTCAGTTGACATTTCTTTTAATCTGTATCGCAGCTGCACATTTGACATCCATTTAAAACACCATTAATTGACTGGTTCCGAAACCAGTGTACAATCCGTCCGGATAATATTCTTAATTTCAGTAGAGATACTTGAGCGCACAACGTCTTCACTTCCTTCATCCATTGCATCATCTGGTCTCTGCGCTTTCTAAAATATCAAAATTTGTTTTAGGTTAGTGATCAAATTATGATTTTAATTTCGTAGTTCCTACACACCTAGCAGTAACGCAAAGGACAGCTTTGCGATAATACATCATTTCAATGATAAGCCATTCAAAATTCACGGAATTTCAAAGAGTCACAGAAGAGGCAATTAAAGGTGATGGACATTATCTGACACCGATGCATTAAATATTATATTTGGGAGTGTCTTTATGCGAATAATTGGATAGGGCAACCGCTTAGCCATGCACGATGAAAACCTGGGCCCAAAGTCAGGGATGCCACGCGCCATTAAACTAGCAGCAACAAATGCAGAGACATTTCCATCAGCTGAATGAACTTGTTCACTGGCCTCGTGCCGAAGCAAGTAGTGCACAATATCAGAGTGACCATGTCTACAGCTTCCGTCAGCGGTGTTTGGTTGTTCATATTTTTCACATCAGCGCTGCTATCCAACCCACATAACAGAGTGACAGCAAAACGCAAGCGCGACAAATGGTTAAATTAGACAATTTGAGATTTGGGCTTTCAAAAGGCTGAAAGCGGTACAAAATTTGCCATTTTTGCATGGAACACATTGGTGCACTAGAAAAGGCAGTGATGCTAAAGTGAATTATACTGTCACGCTTGCAGCTCAATAAGAAGTACTTTGGTGAATCTCAAGTGCAATAAAGCTGTTTAGCTGAAGCCCAGATAAAGCCTTTCCTTCTTTCCACTCACCTCATTGTGGTGCATAAGGACTCATTTAAATTAGTTTCAGCAGCCTGCCTTAACCTGGTGTTTCTTCATAATTACAAAACACAACACAGGAGACCCTACTAGTCTTGGTAAAATCACAAAGCAAATAAGGACAGGGCAATCAATATTGCGTGAAAGTATTGGGAGCGATTCCTTCTCTCTTGCACCGTCGCGCCGCTCGTCAACCCCATGCCTGAGAGTAGGACTGGGTAAGAAGGAGCCATCTGTCTGCACCCTATGCAGTTAAAAGCGGAACAGTAATTTGCCTACCATGTGCGTGGTCTGCAATCTCGTGGATAGAGGTGACAGCGACGAAGGCAGTGTCAGTAGAAAGGAAGGCCTCTAACTACAGCCTTATGTACGGAGTCAAAAATTCGGAGTAGCGCATTGGCGAACGTGCTGAGACAGGGTCACATTCTGCTGCATTTTATGAGTCGCATTGAATGCCACCTTGAATAAAACGCCTCTACTCTATTCTTTCTGGTCAAAGTGGCGTGACGCGACGTCCAAAGACTTAGTGTGGCTTAGCTTGTCTTCGCATAGCATGGAAAACACTGTGTTGTACGCGACCAACACGTTGAAACATCCTGTAGAAGAAAAAGCGGCCGCTTGCCCTTCCTTGCATTTTGATACACAGCAAGGCTGCCCTTTTTCCGTGTTTCTTGGGCAATATGTGTCCCCCACGTAAACACTCATACGTTATTCGCTCAGTTCGCCTTGTTTTAAAAAGAATCTGCCTCTTGCGCTTGCATCGTATGAATCCGTCTGCTTCCTGAGTGAATATGTGATCAAGTACAAACAAGCCTGTGAGCTGTATTGGTTTGGTGCAAACTGCTTTCCTCCGACGGCAACGCCTCCTCCATTACTTTGCTTGACCACTAACCCAAATCGGCAACAGCTATGTGGCTCATCTTATTTGAAGGGTCTAAAAAGTGGAATGTATTAGTTGTCAGGGTTCGGTATTTTGAGAGTAATTGCTCCGAACGAAAATTGGCACTTTTGTAAATAGAAGGGCCGGAGGGAGAAATCGGCTTCAGATGCAGTTTGATTTGGTCTGCATGGAGTTCAGTTAGACCTTGGATGTCCTACTAAGCTGATAGGTCTGGACACCTACGTAAATCCATTTAAAGTGCCGTGATAGCAGTTCTGCCTCGTTGGCAGCATCCATCGTCATTGCTAGAAAGTAGGCAATAAATGCGTTGTTCATATAATTTGCTCATGTTTATTTCTAAATGTGGCACGGAAATACAGAAAGCCATATTGTCTTAAGAGTGCCCACTTAATATTAAGAGTCCGTTGTGTTGATGATGAGGCTACAGTCACGGTCTAGCAAAGTTTATGTTATGGCTCACAGGTACAAACTGTGCTGCGAGGAGGACAAATTGTAAACTGCATAAGACATGTCCACTTCAGCTGATGCGAGGCTGATTCGTCAGTGCTCTATCATGACACAGACAGATCTCAGCGATATTTTCCCGAATGTGAGGGGCATATTAGGGGGTGTCAATGTCTTTCAATGACATCTGCCAAATAATCACACCTGTTATGCTCAAAATGTTCACCAGGTGACACTTATACTCAAGCGAATAATTATTCCCTTAATTGAAAATAAGAAGCATACAGCGTTATCTGCATTGGCGATTCACTGCACTTTTAGGCGTCGAACTGTAAGGCATTTCAACTTGACATTACATTTAACACTTTATTTAGCAACAATTAAAACCGTGCGTGACTGTCTGTGGGCAGGCATGGTTGCAGAGTAACTGGTAGGTCTTTGTACAACACCATATTTACAGCTTATGCCGTGAAGAAGTTGTGACTGGTCCATGTGAGTCAGGACATTACTTAGTTGCTTCATCTAAGGCACGCTATTTAGCAGCCAAAAATTCGTCTCAACACATTCCAAGTAGTTGCAGTCCAAAGTTTGGTCGTCTGGTTCCATTTCGAGAGTGCAAAATATTTAAGAGAACGCTGCTGTTTTTAATGCGGTTAGGTTGGAATGCTGCGAATTTCCAAGGGATGGGAAGCAACATCCACACAAACATCTTACTAGATCTCTAAGATATTATCGTCCATCCTTCACCATATCTATGGCAGAATGGTCGACAGAAGTGGATTGCATCATTGGGGATATTGTGTCAATAAAAACAAAATTAAAATAAACTGCGAACATTTTACATTTGTGTCACCTTTAAGGCGCCAAAATTCTAGCGCGTTTTGCACTTTTGCTGCATTTTACGCGCGGTTTGTGTAGCCAGTCAACCATAGTAGTATAGATGGGGTCAAGCATGTGCTGCACACTGCATAACGGTGTATCTCTTGCAAGTCTTCTTGTTGATGTTATTGGGTCCAAATAAGTGATCTTATCAACGCGGTCACATGCTGCCTACCACAATGCAGACAGCACGGGTCGCTGAACATGACCTACTACCTAGCACGTTATAACAGTGTGTGCATAACCTCAAGCTCTCGCTTACCTGTTGGTAGTGTTTTATTATATTATTATATATTATATATATAATATATATTATATATATATAATACATATTATATATTATATATTGTGCATATTATATATTATATTATATTGTTTTATTATAAGGCGGCTTCTTGTGTCCCCTTTAAGGTTTCTCAGAATTTCGGAAAGATTAAAGAATATTGAAAGATGCTTTTAATTTAAGTTTAGCATATTTCTGCATCTACCGTAGCATCAATTTGTCCTGTTGGCAAGTGCTAGAAGCTCTGAATCATTAGTAAGGGTAGATGTGTGGGTGGTGTGGGTAACCTGTAGTGTGTGTGCTAAGATCACCGGTGTAGTACTTGAATTTCCATTTTTAGAAGGTGTTCTTTTAGTAAATTGCAACGGAAGCAAAGGAAAATTATTTTGCATCTTTCCAGCGGCCTAAAGTGTGATCAGGCTTTCTCCATATTTGTCACAGTTTTTTGTAAAACTGCGAGTAGTCTCGAGGCAACGGGAGATGGCATTGCTAAATTTCTAACCAGGTGGAGCAGTGTCTGCACGTACTAAAATTTATCCATGATTTTGGGATTAGTTCCTTTTAACCTCCTGACTTCATGTAAGCAGTGGGTTAAGAATCGCATCAATGATTTCCATCAAAGTTTCCTGCTTTCTGGCTCTCTTTCGGGAACGAGTTATGCTCGAACACAGCGGTTTCGTCTCCATCCTCGGTCGTCGTGGAAGGCTTAAATTTACGTTGAACCTCCATATTGGCTCCTTTCTTAATTCTCTTCTTTTGACCCTTGCTAGGGTAGCTCAACCCTGAAAGACACGTCTTTTTCTTTAGTCCCGATTATCAGAGGACTGCAAGGTGAATTGCTAGTCAAATGGCATTAGACCACAAAAAATAGTTAATTTTTTAGAAGTCAGACAATCACAACATTTTTGAATACCATCTAGATGTTATTCAGACAAAATTAAAATGCTGTGATTTTGAAAGGGATTGCTGATATTTGCGGTTAAAAAGGAAAATAAAATTTAATATAAGATTATACCGCTAAAAATTAGTCTTTTCAGATTCGGGCTCTAGGATGCTGGTCAAAACTCCTTCGTCACGGAGTTGCCAAAAAGACTAAAGAAAAGATGCCTTAAACATGCGAGGCAATCGAATAAAGCAGTAATACCGATACCAGCGAAATTCCATAAAAAATCGGCTCCATGGAGGCAAAAGGAAAAATAAATATGTGAATAATTTTTAGGTGAAATGGGATTTAATGCACGCTTAATTAGATCTTTTTAATATCATAAATCGCATTGCTATGCTTAAATGTCATCGCGAATGTTCAAGGCGTTTTCGCATGCATGAAAAGAGAAGGTCAATGTGAACTCAGCAACATGTATTACGGGTGAAAAGATATGACAACATCATGACACATATGCACTTACCCACCTCATCGCGCCAATCGGAAGACGCCATGTGAGATAAAGAGAGTCCATAGGCTGGTATGCATGTGCAGAATTTGCAAACGAATGCACCATGAGCTGTAAACATAAAACAAGTGGGGTGTGGAGATGTTCTACCCGTGGTGTCTCATTTTGTTTGTGGCTCCCATTTTGGCAAAGGGAAACAAAGCAAATGTCCGTAAGTGAGATTTTAACAATGGAATTCTCATTAGCATTGGGTTATGAGCACATGAAATGTCACAACATTTGTTGATTTCAAAACATTGATTTAACGCAGGCTATAGGAGTGGATTCTGGTGTCTTCACTCAGTTCGAAGACATCATGCTCTCAGATCGTAAACAAATGCAAACGGCAACACTGAGTAGTCATGTTGGCTGACTGGCACTTTTCCATTTATTTTCAAGAGATAATAACAAGTGAGGATTAAATACAACAGTACATTCAGTTGGATCCTGTGGGATCGAATTTCGTTCGCTTAACGTGGAATGAGGAGGAATTCAGTGGTATGCTCGATGGCAGCATCACAGTAAAGGCAGCACTGGAATCTAAGCCGACACTTGAAATATGCAAATCTGCGTACCTCAGCGAAGGAGAAGTGATTCTTGTCGGACTGACGCCCAACTCATCTTACGCCCTGACTGTGACGGGAACGCATAAAGGAAAGAAGATTTTTGAATTCACAGATGATATTCAGACACCAGAATTCGGTAAGTTGAAAGACGAGATTATGCTGCCAGATGTCATATCACTGACATTTGTCAGTGGAGGTATCGACTGCCTTTTCTACACAAGAGTAATGCTTGAGCTTACCACTGAATGCCAATCATTGGCGCCTATTTCGTAGCCCTTTACCTTCATATGACGGTTATTTTTTTCTCGGGGTTTTTATCAGAATATCTTTTTTAGGCCTGAAGGAGGAATCCTCTTAACGTCTAGAGGATCTGGTATAATACCTCTGATCTCTGTCGTCCCTTTCTCTTTCATGGCTTTCTACCTTGCTTGAACGCTCGTATAAATGAACGATTACGCTTAAATTTTCTATCCTTGTCTACTATTATGCCACATTTCTTGCATATTTGCACCACTTTTCAACTCTTGCAAGCATCAATGACGCTGTGGTTGTTATTTTCTGTTCGTTCTTTCGGAATTATTTTCAATGAAAAGTGGTTGTTAATTTTCTTTGCTACAAATATGTCGATTTTGCGCATTTGTTTGTGTTTCGATCAAACGGGATAAGGAGGCGTGCTCTTCTTTGGATTTAAAGGCAGGATATGTTGGTAGCCATGGTTTTTACAGGATAGCATAGCAACCGTTTACTAACCTTCTTATTCAGCTCGCGTGTGCAGCAGGTATGTAATTTGGGATAATTTGCACATAAAAGAATGAGTCGATGAGAGGTAACACATTGACAGCTTTATTTTGTACCACGTCTTACAGTTAATAAAGATGAGTAGGATTCCGTTAGTACGTCCACTTATATATATTCATCGGTCATCTATACATCGGTATGGCACGCTCTCCGATTCTGTAGAAGTGCGACAAAGATATCGCGAGGTGGATTATCCACCACTTCAAAACTCACTCTCTTACCAAGCTCCAATGGAGGATTGCCTGATTGCTCGGTGTTCTAATTCTTTTTTGGGTTTCTTTAATCGCTTGCAACTGAAGATGTGCACTTGCACATTACGACATTTTTCAGTTTGGTGACGAATGGAGCAATTAGACAAAGATCTTGCGTCTCTATTTAGTAGATATGTACAATTCCTTTCGTGTTGCCAGCCGGGAATGAGAAACCACTGCGCTTAATCCAATGCAGTCCGATCTACCTTCATCAATGCATTGTAACAGCCATTTCAACTGGACGGCACGTGAACCAATAGGAGTTGTCATTGTGGCCTCGCTAAATGTGGAAGGGGCATTGTTCAGTAAGCATGTTGCTGAAAGTCCTTTTCGCCATGGCATGGAAGCGCGTAAATTTTTGCCCTTTGGGAGGCATTAGTAGCAGCAGCTAAGCGTACATCAACATGCTTTCCTCAGGGCAGCAATTAACTAGTCCTTTTATTCCATCTAAGAGTTCTCAAAGCAGCATCCTTAGAACTAAATCATTTGCGCTCTTATAGATGCACGGAAAGTGGGATCGTATAGACCCACTTGCAGGTGCGGTCCAAACTGAAGTGTAAAAGCTAGGCTGGACTCCACATTCTGTTCCACCTTGCCCACCAGCTCAATTTGTGCTATCTTCAAACTTGCGCTTGTATTTTTTATTCAAATGCAAGTATTCAACTCTAGTGTAAGTTGCCCTGCTTTCCATTAAGACATTTGTCGAGGCACTTTTGAATTAAAGTTGGATACACAGAGATGATGTCAAGGTGAACATTTTGCATTGTTTAGCGGGTGTTCACATGTAACTTCGCTATTACCAGCATGGACTTTTGCAGCGTTTATTAAAAGGCTTGTCGGATTTAGACCGGCCTGCAGCATACGAAGCAGCCAAGAAGTGGGATGCATTGTCGGTGTCATACCGAAGAATAAAGTGGCGACTCAGAACCTGGGTAAAAGCACGTGGTGGCGCTCTTGAACTTTGGAAAATATTGAAGGGAATGGGATTTGAATGCACTTCCCTATCAAGGCGAAACAGAGATAGT
>JADWOT020000002.1:5182638-5197106 GCA_036345935.2 Taenia hydatigena | reverse complement strand
TAGAATTGTTGCGAATCGCTTTCACCGCGCTGTACTTAGGCCATAGAAAATACACGAGAGCTTATTGAGATGCATGTGCATCCATGACATGCCACTGATTGGTATGACCTTTGGTTCATAAGGCATAATCGGAGCATTCTTATCTAAATTGTGATTGAGCAGGCAATAACTGTTAATACTGCTTGCCATCGCAACAAAATAACTCAGTTTTCATGCCTAATTTTTGTGACGCAGATGTAAACGGCGTGTGGTTCCAACAGGGCGGTGATCAGAATTAGCCTCCCAGTAAAAGGAGTTTCGTGACATTAATATACCTTTTAAAATCGTGAAAAATCTGTTTATTTCAAGCAGGCTAAAGATCACCCGCGCCTTGAGGAAGGGAATCGAGTGCTGCATCTTCGGAATTTAACCACATGTGTGCAAAAGTCACAGACATTTCGCCTTATGTGCCTTCTTAAGCACAACCTTATGCTGTATGCTGCGTAAATTCATAAAATAGTCACAGTTTTCATTGGTAACCAGCTTCTTGCATGAGCTTCGAGAAAAGTTTAAATAAGATGTGGAAATGGCTGCGTTTAAAGCCCTTTTTAAATGCGTACCAGACTGCCAAAGTAACATTTATGTGACCGTAATCCTTCTTAGGCACTTCTATTAAGGTCACTCGGGGTCCTTGTAGACTACGCAGGATGAGCGTAGCACTTTGCACCTAATCAAGTTGTATTTGGCACATGATAGCAGGATTTGTTGTTCAAGTCTTAATTGCCATTGGAAAGTATGCAAAAGATGCGGAGTGCTGCTCAAGCTTAACGGAGCCGACATCAAAACCAGACAAACGCTGAACACTGCTAACATACTGTTGAAAAAAAACATGTAGAACTTTTGGCCCTTAAGGCGCTTTGTAAGCCACACTAGTTAGAACGCACCTATCAAGAGTGCACAAGCCTATCAATGCAATCCACGTAACGCACAGGAAGCCTTCGACCCCTGCAGAGGAAGCGAATAGGAGAAGGGAACGAAATCAGACCATCACTTTGACTTAGCACACCTTAAATCTCCACTTCACTGTTCAAATGCGCAATTTCATACCTTGCATCCGCCTCTTATTCCGAGGCGAAGAAACCGGAAGCAGAAGGTAGAAATGCGCAATTGACTTCCCTTTCACCAATGCAGCATGATGCCTAATAACTTGAGTTCATCGCATCAAATGCAAATGCTGACAAATCGTTTCGCTCGAAATTTTCCTAGCATTCAGTAACAAACGAGTCAGTGCGGAGGAGACACGTGTTCTAGGGGAAAAAACACAAAATCAGTGAAATAGCATAATCAAAACAGACTGGAAGCTATCAATTAAGAACATAATTTGACTTCATGAAGCTGCCTCATATTCCTCGCGCCATGTAGATATTCTGTTCTAAGGCGAAGCTTTACATGGGACTCATGCTGGAAAGCATTTTTTATTTTAATTTCATGGCTTCTTGGAAAATCAAAAATTATGCAAATAGCGTCATTTAGTTAGGCGGATCGAATTCTTTCGAACAGCTGTCATCGGGGCATGACAAATTGCACAGTTTTCGTCCCATGAGGAAGGGCGCGCTGACAGCCGAGTAAGTCCTACCCCACTCATCTTGCTTTCCTTCTTTTTCGCTTCCCTTCTACTCACATCCTCCGAGTAGTAGTGATGAGCTTACCTGTACATTTGCCATCCCTCTCCCTCCCACCTACCCATTCACTCATTCGCATCCACCTGCTAAGCACACCTTTTAGACAATCCACCGCGTGCCACCTCTTCCACCCTACCACCACCACCGCCACTGCTTGTAATCTATTGGTAGAAGCCCTTCGCTCCTTCACTCAATCGCGACATCATTCATTCATTAATTTCGTCCTTCTCTCTTCTACTTACCTGCTATGGTGAGTAGCCAGGCATTTAAAGTAAAGATCCCTTTAAATGGCTACTTTTTCTTTTGGTGATGTTTCATCCCACAATTTTTGTGATTCGTAGAACCGTTATACATGTATGTCGCGTATATGTGCTACCAATTTACCATTTTCGCTCTAAAACCTCACCACCATCACCGTTATTTCTTTCATTTTATATAAATGCCTACGCCACTGTGCCCTCTTCTCTAGTCTATCCGACATCTCTTTTAGTACAGCTACACCACTAACACCGCCGCCTAACAATCCCCCAGAACTCACATTTTTGTTATTCAACTTTTAACAAAAATAAAAATAGATTGACAGGTCGCTGCTTTTATCGGAATAATGCTTTGTCTTCATCAAGCCATGTTTTAAATTTCGGCTTCCCATCATATATATGTGACACACACTCACATTTATTCGCGATTTCTCTTCTTCTCCGCTCATGCCGCAAACAGTTTTGCGTTCCTTTCCTCAACCGTGCTAGCAACCATTGCTCTTTTCCATGAGGTGCTGCAGTCAGATGATTGCAATTAACTTGGCTACGGTATGATTAGTGTTAGCGATTCACCAAACGCAGGCTTTGCAGTTGTTTGTTTCTTTCTCAGTATTGCTTACGGTCACTTGGGTAGCCATATTTTAGCTAGTGCCGTCTCAGCCTTGTGCGTGATCCACAGTCCTCCTCCCCATCTTTTGGAGTGCGCATTTAAACTCAACCCATGTGTCTTAAATACGCCTCGACTTTAACCGCAATGTTGTCAAATCGACAGTTCTTGCACATCCACTCACGCTTTCATTTATCGGCTACGAACTACCCCGAATGAGTGTGCACAGGCAATAAAACAACCCGTTTTGTTGCCGTCTTGAGCCACGAAAGAGGAGATACTTGCTTTATAGGAATATTAGGTCCTCAACCATCAGTAAAACTACCTATCTGAATGAAAAAGGCATAAATACACACCACGCCGCAAGACACAAGTCAGTCGTACATTCACAACCTTGAACGGCCTTTGTGCTGCAGTTAACCAATTGAAATGGGCAAAAAGAAGAAGCATTAGAAACTATTACAATTATTGTGAACAAAAGAAAGTTGTTGCTGCATAGAGGTTTCAATAAATGTAGCCAATAAATTATGTTGCAAAACGCACGGCCATGTTATTACATGTCCAGAATATACCAGCAACGATAAATCATCTAAAAGTATTGCAACCGCGCATAATTTCCTGTGCATAAGTCTGCAAATATTTTGCATGCGTTTGTACACATCATTTATTGCCCATTTTCTTATTTACACTGGCAGAGTAACTTGTCCTGCTTGTGCATTTTGTAGCGCTCCGAGAATCCCTTGAAGCAAAAGAAGGCAGAATACTAAAGTAGAATATATATATATATATTCAACAGACAGAGGGAAATGGGCTGCTGGCATGGCCCTGAGGCTATCCTACGCAGCTAGGGCAACATGGCACTTCTGTGACCCTGACCGAAACCAGTAGTCCAAACAAACAAAGTATTACATGCTTACCTCGCAAATTTATTAACGGATGCAAAAAATGTATTTCAACTAACAAAAAGGCAGAGGCCTGTGCCACAAGGCAGTTGAGACAGACGTTCATATGGAAGTAGAGGGAATGGAACAGAGGAGAGGATCTCGCCAGTCACATCTGGTAATGAGTTTATTAGACGCCAACAAGTACTCAAAGTCACTTTCCTGCCTAGAAGTGCAGCAGCGGCTGAAAAAGAAACGGAAAATACGGTGCATCAGCAGTCGACTATGTTTGTGAAGTTAGCAAGGGCAGTTCTTATTCGATGATGAGAAAAGAAAGACGCGTTACAACAGACAGAGTAGGGCCTACCTGCTCAGCTCCCATGTCCATGCAAACTCTACCACCTACACTTCCTAACATTCCTAAGGACTTGCCTTCCTTTCCTCATTTCCTTCTTTAGTTGCGCATTCCTTGCACAAATTTAGGCTATTATACTTTGATTTGACCATTTTTATCCTATCTGTCACATACTTACGCCCTTCAAGTCGTACCCATCGACTAGGACAAACTCTCGCCTTCCCTTAATTTCATCCCTTTTTCTCTTCCTCCTCTCACTTAGACATCATTGCTGGTGTCTCATTTCTCCTCTTCCTACACCTCTTTTTCACCAACCAAATAACAAGAAGAGTTAACTGGCACGAACAGGCCATGTGGACAGGTAGGCAGCAAGAGGGTTTCACTCACCACCGCCTTTTCTGCCCCCTACGCAGTATTTACTCGCTCGCTCCTCCTCTTGCTTACTCGCTCGCAGCACACCCAATCCGTCCGTCAAACATTGGTCGGTCGACCGGTCGGCCGGCGGTTGGATGGATGGGCGAGTGGGTGGGTGGATGTGAAAGAAGTGCGTGCGACTGTGATAAACCATCTGGTTGATTCCGCTGATACACGCCGTGGTATTAAGTTGCGCTGATGGAGAAACCGCAAAAATCATTGCCACTGGTGGGCTCGTGGGTGGATCACAAGACCTCCTAGACACTGAATGAAGGTTGATGATGTTGGAAAGTATGATGACTTTGGTATTCCGTGAGCAATGTGTTGTAGTGGTAGTTAAGACAGCATCTCTGTCGCGTTTTGACGAATGAAGCAATGAGATGTGCAAAGATCGTGGGCAGTGCGAAGGAGCTTGGGTTTGTTGTGGCTGCTATTAATAAGTGCTAATCTTGAAGTCCAGATGAATGTTCACTATAGTAGCATAAGTGCATTGCGGAGCGTGATACTACTGTGGAGCCGGTCAGTAGAGGATGAGAGTGCTAGTGATTTGAAGAGGCTTAGTGGCAACAAGGGAAATGGTGCGGATGGTGCTGTGTGGACAATGTATTGCGATAGTGAGTGAGTGGGTACTTCTGTCGAGTCTTGATACATCAAGTAAGGAGGCGAAGAGAATGGCGGGGAAAGATAGGCGGTGACAGGTAGCGCATAAAGTGTTGAATGTGCGCGAAATCTTGTGGTCTGTATTGATACAGCTCCGACTGTGCCTGCGAGCTGCAAGTACTTGACTGGCCCTACAATGGCCAAGATGAAAGGCAAAGTCAAACATGTAGGAGATGGAGTAAGGAGCGCAAGCCCACTATTGTTTAAAAATGCAGTGATTATCTGAATAGCCAACCAGCACCAAGCAAACTGACACAAGGCTGAGCATGCTACGCTAGGCTAAGGTAAGGCAGGCAGAAAAGTGCTAACGTCACCAGGCCAGGCTTGCTCACAGGACGTGAAGAGGGCGATGGTGAGGTTTAAATTTGTATGCTTGATATCTTATCATTTTGCATTGATGGAGAAAAGAGCGACGATTTGAAGGCAGTTAGATGGTAGAATTTGGCCTTTCCTGACCATTTCGAGCACACTTTGACTACGAAAAATTCAAAACAAGCAAATAAATGTATTTTAGGTCGAATTATTGGACGTCGACAGTACTGACCCCAGCAGCAGAATATGCATGGAAAGAAGACAAATAAGTGAAGGATAAATATATAAAGACAGTTGGAATAATGAGATGTAAATGTGGAATTCGCTATATTTAACCAGATTAACAGATGTCAATTACCACATCAGCACTATCTAGCCAGAAAGTTTATTTATTGGATGTCTGCTGCTTGGCGCACAGGCAGGTGTTTATTTAACGCAACTTCATTCAAACAAAACGTGTCAAATCTCGTTCGTGCAAAAGATCGTTTGTTTCGAAACAACCAAATTTGATCCTTAGCATGCCTGGAGCAAAAATAACAATTTGAGAGACAGGAATTATTGTTAAACTCATCATCAACACAGAATGCTTAGCCTTAGATCCTGAAGCTAAATGCAATGCCCACAATTCATCTATTTGCCTCACTTAACCCACAATGTGTGATATTTTGCCATGTTGTTAAGAGCATGCCTTCACTCGGCAAACGAGATGGTGCTTGTACACGATACTGCCAATGGGCTGGAGACTGAAAGAGGCTTCGTGGTAGTAAGGAGGATGGTGATGGCAATATCGTGTGCGAATGTATGGTGATGGTAAATGGGTGGGCATCATTGCCAAATCTAAATGCATTAAGCTGGGACGTAAAGCAGATGGTGAGATAAGCAAGGCGGTGAGAGGTAGTGGGTAGGAAGTTATGTTTGCGAAGAAATCAGTATCCGATTTCTTCCATGTGAATTGGGCACGGTTGGCATTGATATAGCTCGGACTGTGAATAAGAACTGACATTGTTTGACTGAACCTACACGGGCTGTGAGGAAGGGCGGAGGCAGGCATAGAGTAAAAGTAGGTGAAGTAGAGGGCACTGGCGCACTATTAGTTGGCATCGTAACGGTTGTCTAACTAGACAACACGCATCGAGCTCAACAAGTCGAAGCTAGGATTTGCTACGCCAGGCTTTCCATGCTATGCAAAGACAAGCTAAGCCACGCCAAGTCTTTGGCCATCGTGTCACGGCACTTTGGCTAGGAAGAATAGAGTATTGGCGTTTTATTCAAGGTGGCACTCAATGCGGCCCATAAAATGCAGCAGAATTTGACCCTGCCTCAGCACGTTCGCCAATGCACCACTCTGAATTTTGACTCCATGCATAAGGCTGCAATTTGAGGCTTTCCCTCCCACTCTCACTGCCTTTGTCGCTGTCACCTCTATCCACGACATTGTAGACCACGCACATGGGAGGGAAACTATTGTTCCGCTTTTAAATGCATTGAATGCAGACAGATGGCTCCCTCCTACCCCGTTCTACTCACAGGCATGGGATTGACGGGTGGCAGGACAGTGCAAGAGAGAAGGAATCGCTCCCAATACTTTCACACAGTATTGTTTGCCGTGTCCTCGTCCGCTTCTTGATTTTACCAAGACTAGTAGGGTTGCCTGTGTTGCAGCTTGTAACTATGAAGATATACCAGGTTAAGACGGGCCGCTAAAACTGGTTTAAATAAGTCCTTATCCACCTCAATGAGGTGAGTGGAAAGAAGGAAAGGCTTTATCTGATCTTCAGCTAGTCAGCTCTAGTGCACTTGAGGTTCTACCCAAGTACTTCCTTCCGAACTGCCAACGCGCCAAATGGCTAAAATTAGACAATTTGTGATATAGGCTTTCAATAATTTTTAAAGGCTGAAAGCCATGTAAATTTACAATTTTTACGTGGATCACGTTGGTGCACTAGAAAAGGCAACAATAAAGTTAAATTGAATGCGGTGTAGCGCAGCATGGTTTGCGCGTAAAAAGGAATAAATCGTGTTGCGTTGCGAGTTTAAAAATTTTGTAAAATTTTGTGCATGGAATTTCTTTAGAAGTGGAGTTATCTGCGGCAATAAAAAGGATAAAGTAAAATAAGCAAGAGAGAAAGATTGTTGTGGAGGAAGGCGAGCGTTCGGCCTTGCCAATGGAGGTAGGTCGAGTGGTGTCGATGAGGAAGAGTGGAGGATGGAATGGAGAACTTCAAATGGAATGGCGAGGAAGGGCAGTGATGTATGTGCATGGGTGTATCCATGCATGAGTCTATCACTAATGCTAGCAGTTGTAAGATTTTGAATAGGAAACGGTAAAGTTGGTAAAACATGCCTTGAAAAGATAAAATGAATAAGGAAGGGGAAAATATACACTACTTATGATTAATTATAAGAAAGCAATGAAATGAAAATCTGCTTGAGGAATAATGATAATGGAGATGGATAATAGGTAAAATGGACGTGACTATATGTTTGTCATGCACATGCGACGGTAAAAGATGAAATGAGATTATAGGCTTAATGAATTCATGAGTAGCCTTCGAACGGAAACAATGAGCTTGCTTTTATAAGTACGTGGTGACACACAGAAATAATGATAGGAGAAGGAGGGAGAATGGGGAGCCTAGCTTAGCGCTGAAATAAAAAGTCCTTTTTTACTGTTAGTAACTCGTAAATGGGAATAGAAGTGTGGAAAAGGAAAAGGAGATGCCTGCAAAGAATGTAGAAATGGAAGGAAGAAAAAGTGAAAGAAAGAAGGTGAGAATGCATGAGTGCGGTGGAAGTAAATTTAATGCTTATCAATGGAACAGTATTTGGTGGGAATGAAAGAAGGGAAGAAGAGTGAGGTAAGAAACGTTGCACAAGCAATGAAGGTAGGAGGGTGGTGGGAAGAAATAGTGAGATGGGGTGTGAGGGAGAGAGGCGAAGGCACATGTAACAGAAGTGGAACAGGCAGAAGGGAAGAACGTCCATTAGCATTCTATAAGCAATTGTTGGGAAGGGGGTCAGTAGATCCAATAGTAAGATGTAAATATTGCTGTCGGTGGTGGAGATGTATGAAAAGGATCCGGAGAGAGTTTGTGCGTGCATTGAGTAATATGGCTAGAATGACTGGGAGGTCGCCAATTAAAGTAGGTTGTTAGATAAATGAACGAAGAAAAGGTGAGAAAGAGAGAAGGAAAGTAGAAGAGAAGTAGAATAAAACAAATAAAATGTAAATAGTGAATAAAAAGAGGAAAAAAGAAAAGGGAGAATGAAAGCTGAATGGGTGGAGATAGGAGTAGTGGGGCATCCGCTAGTAGATTATAGGTAGTTGCGGTGGTGGCGGTGCTGGAATGGGAGAGGTGCATGGAAAGAAAAAGTGTAAATGGTCGGAAGATCGAATGCATGGAAGGATGTTAAATGTAATTTACCAGATGAATGGTGTTTAAAGAGAGAGGCAACTAAGGTATAGAGGAGCGGCAGAGAGAAGGCAGCCAAATACGCATGTGTGGTGGTGAGAGTGGGTGAGTAATGAGTGCAGGTGGTAGTAGTAGTAGTAGTGGGTGAATGCGTGTGGGTGAGTGCGTGGGCGAATGGATGGGATATGAGAGAGGCCGTAAAGGAAATTGGGAGGAGCAGAAGTGCGTCCGCGTGTGCGAGCTGTGAAATAACCTTGGGTCTAGATATTCTGAACCAAAGTCAAGCCACCCAAACCGATCAAATTACAGATAGGTCATTAAATCAGAAAAAATCTCCGCAGAAGAAGGCAGTTCGACCCAAAAATCATTCGTTAGAATTGCATCACTACCGTTCAGACAACTATGCATGCAATCAATATGGGCTCCTAGACTATACTGATGGGGTTATTTGATGTGTCAGTGCCAATAAATAAATTCACAGGAGCATCAAAAATGAATAAACCAATAAAAAGATGCAAGATAATTTTAGCGTAGGCGGTAGTTAATAAGTCGTGTCAACTTAAAAAACCACCTGTAGACAAAATATTGCATCACAAATGACAACACAATGTGGACGAAAAGAGCAACATAGGAAAGAGAGATCAGTCATGTGATCCACTTACGGACCCATCAGTGGCATTACTTTATTGTAATGTCTTCATCAGCGCCACCTGGCACCACAGCGTTTTTCGGCAGGATCAACCAGGTGGTTTAGCACAGCCGCACGCACTTCATCCACATCCACATTCATCCATCTACTCATCCATCCATCCAACCACCCAACCAATGATTGACGGACGGATTGGATGTGGTGCAAGCGAGTAAGCAGGAGGAAGGCGAGCGAGTAAATACTGCGTAGAGAGCAGAGAAGGCGATGGTGTGTGAAACGCTCTCGCTACCTGGCCTGTTCGTGCCAGCTAACTCTTCTTGTTATCCGGTTGGTGAAGAAGGGGATTAAGAAAAGGAGAAATGAGACGTCAGCGATGATGACTGAATGGCGTTGGGGAGAGGAGAAGATGAAAGAATGGAAAGGGGGAGCTAATTACTTTTACTACTTGTTGGGCGTAAGTAGAAGAAGGGAGGTGACAGGTAGGATAAGAAAGAAAGGGTTCAACTAAAGTGCAATAGCTTAAATCTGTTTCTTTGGCAATGGGTGTCTCCCACGTAAACACTCATATATCATTTGCTCGGCTCGCTTTATTTTATAAAGGTTCTGCCGCTTGGGCATGCGTCGTATGAATCCGGATGCTTCCTGAGTGATTTCCTGTCCAAGTACAAACGAGTTTGTGAGTATCAAGTAGTAGATTATGGCTTAAAGTGGAAGGTTTCGCACCTATCAAGTCCTTCATTTTTGTGTCTGGTGGTGTGTCGCATACATGCACCTACTTACTCAATTAAATCAAACTAGTGCATTTGCAGTATGACCCCTTTGGACCAGTCAAGGGTGATGCCTATTTTCTGCACCAACAAACGCCGCTGACAAGCTTGTGTAAAATTTCGAATTCCTCCATTCAACGTCAGCCTTGCTGCCTCTCCTTAAGTTAGGGCCAGATCAAAGTTTCACTTATTTGGTCTATTAACATCCTCCATTGTTATTCACAACAAACCCTTCTTTGCGCACCAGTAGCAGTCCTCCTTGTTTGTGTCAAGAGAGGATTGAGCTGGAACGATCAAATCAGAAGAGAGCGATCCCATGGCAATCACCACATCAGCGAGGCTGTGAGCTATATTGGTTAAGTGTAAACCGCTTTTCTCAGACGGCAACGCCTCTTCCATCACTTTGGTCAACCACTAACTCAAGTCGACAATGGCTACGTGATTCAAAAGGTTACGAATGATGAAAATTTGAATGGTAAAGGTAATGACGCTTATTCCTTTGCGTCCCTTCAACTCTTGTGCTCCATATTACTCCTATTGTGTAAGATGACGTCCATTTCATCTAGACTTGTCAGGGAAAGTCCGAGTACACAGCAAAAGCACCACACACACAGATACTCCCCTATCCATTGTGTTCTCTTTTATCCTTCGTTCCTTGCGCTGAAGAATGGGGTTGGGGATTGACTAAAATTGTCCTGGCGATATGTTAAGCAGGTGGATAGGTGTAAAGTTATTAAAACAAGGAAAGAATGATGCTGTAGTGAATAAGGCTCCATTTTTGGAAGACAAGCTGAGAAAGAGAACTTGCCAAGTACTTGGCTTTACATAGTGTCATGCTCTTCTTCTCCCTCTTTTTCCTCCTCACAAGCAACCGAAAACTCGACACCACAAGGCAGGACTGAACCCAACGATTCCCCTTGATATCAACTTCTGGCCCTTAGTCCGCGCTTACTCTTCCAAAATTTACTAATGGCTATGAGGCCACATCGAAAGCAACGCAGAAAACACGACCCAAGTAGCACCAGTGATTGTTCTACCTGCAAAATCACGCCAACTGTAGTTAGTTGGTCCAACGAGTCTATCCCTTCTCCGTAGCCAGTATGCACAACCGTCCTTCACCACCTTTATTGCCTTGAATACCAACAGTAGTCGTGCTAACAATGATTTGGGGATATGGAACACATACCACTCGTATGTGTGCCAACGAAAAGCGTAGAAGCCATGTCTTCTTTGTAAAGGTGAGAACACAATTACTAGCACCATATTCCTACAAGAGCACGAATAAATCCACTCTTCGAGCTAATCAAAGCATCACGAGCACACCGAAAACAGATGCAAAGAAGAGCAAACGCGTCTAATCGACAGTTCTTCCATCACATTATACCATGCGTTAGCTGAAATCAACACGTATAAACGCGCGCAGGCGTTGCAACCAGTTGCAAAAGACGAGACACTCACTTTTAACAATCCTTTGACCTCACTTGTTAGTAAACCAACCATCAGAATAAGAAGAAACGCAGAAAACAAATGCGCAACAAATCAATCAGTACAGTTTTGGTAAAATCACGAAGCGAACAAGGACACGGCAAACAATATTGTGTGAAAATATTGGGAGCGATTCCTTCTCTCTTGCACTGTCGTGCCGCCCGTCAACCCCATGCCTGTGAGTAGAACGGGGTAGGAGGGAGCCATCTGTCTGCATTCAATGCATTTAAAAGCGGAACAATAGTTTCCCTCCCATGTGCGTGGTCTACAATGTCGTGGAGAGAGGTGACAGCAACGAAGGCAGTGAGAGTGGGAGGGAAGGCCTCTAATTGCAGCCTCATGCACGGAGTCGAAAATTCGGAGTAGTGCATTGGCGAACGTGCAGAGACAGGGTCACATTCTGCTGCATTTTATGGGCCACATTGAGTGCCAAAGTGGCCAAAGTGGCGTGACACGATGGCCAAAAACTTGGCGTGGTTAGCTTGTCTTTGCATAGCATGGAATGCCTGACGTAGCAAATCCTAGCCTAGATTTGTTGAGCTCGATGCGTGTTGTCTAGCTAGACAACCGTTACGATGCCAACTAATAGTGCGCTAGTGCCCTCTACTTCACCTACTTTTACTCTATGCCTGCCTCCGCCCTTCCTCACAGCCCGTGTAGGTTCAGTCAAACAATGTCAGTTCTTATTCACAGTCCGAGCTATATCAATGCTAACCGTGCCCAATTCACATGGAAGAAATGGGATACTGATTTCTTCGCAAGCATAATTTCCAAACCTCTGCCTCTCACCGCCTTGCTTATCTCACCACCTGCTTTACCCCCAGGCTTAATGCATTTAGATTTGGCAAACGTACCCACTTGTTTACCTTCACCACACATTCGACACACAGTATCGCCATCACTACCACGAAGCCGCTTTCAGTCCCCAGCCCATCGGCAGTACCGCTCTCCAAATGCGCACCACTGTCGTGTACAAGCACCAACTCGGTTGTCAAGTGAAGACATGCTCTTAACATCATGGCAAAATACTACGCATTTTAGGTTAAGTGAGGCAAATAGATGGGTTGTGGGCATTGCATTTAGCTTCAGGATGTAAGACTAAGCATTTTGTGTTGATAATGAGTTTAGCAATAATTCCTCTTTGTACCTACCTCTTCCTTTCGCCTACTCACACCCTCTAAGTAGGAGCGTAGTAGCAGTGGGTTCCCCTGTACCTTTGACATTCCCATTTCTCCTACTTATCCATCCCTCCGTCCGCACGCACCCAGTAAGTGTACTTTATGTCACGCCACCACCCAATACCTCTTTTATCCCCCCTTCACTTACTTATTGATGGAAGTCCTTCCGTACTTCATCCTTTCACTCAATTCATCCACTTCTCTTCTACATTCTTTTACTAAGCTTATTTTAATTACACATTATGCAATCATCTGTGCAAGTGATTGCTTCTTCTTCTTACGATGCTGTTTCTCTCAACAATTTCCGCACTTCACCCCGCCGTCACACATATGTGACATGTGCACTTATTACTAATTCGCCTTTTTCTCCCTGAAACACTATGATTGCTACCATTATTTTTGTTTCATGCATCCATACACATATGAACACATTACTGCCCTTCTTCCCCATCCCATTTAACTGCTCCTATTACATCCTCGCCACTAACACCACCACCGCAAACCAGTTCTCTAAATCTCTCATTTTATCATTTAAGTTTAGTAGGAATCAGCCAACTAAAAACATATTTTGATGCTTTTATTTTGAAAAAAAAACTCTTTTTTATCAAGTCTTATTTTCTCAGTTCGTCTTCTCATCACACCTATGCAGCACGTGCACATTTGTTCACCATATTTCCTTTTCTCCCCTCATGCTGCAGCCAGATTTGTGTTCCCTTCCTCAACGCTGCTGCCTCCTTTCTTTCATTTAATAAAATGCAACAGTTAGATGTATGGTCACTTGAGCGGTCGTATCGCAGTCAGTGTCGTCTCAGCATGGTATGCGGTCCACAGTCCACTCTGTTACAATCACCTTTTTGATGGCGCTCAATCCAACCATTTCCTCCTACTTCTCCTCCTCCTCCTCTTTTTTTACCACTTCTACAAAGACTTGCAACTTTTATCTCAACCTGTTCATCCATTTCGCCGTACACAATGACTGCTGAGCAGCAATGCAGCATTCAGATAATTCACTTATTTTTTTTTCCTTCCAACATGCGCGAACGCAGTTGGCGTCATGGTGATGAAGACGACTTGCAGTGCTGAATGCCCTTCCACCTAGGCCGAACATGGAGCCCGTGCTACCCCAAAGGCACTGAAGAATGAGGTGTGCATATGCGTATAGCCATGCTAGCACATGTCTTACGGTGAACTTCCTCCCCACTTATAAGGTCCGTTTGCTCTTCTTCACTCAACACACGCCTTGAGTCCCTTATAAACAATAATAATCAAGGCAATGCGCAGACAATGTACTCACTAAACGAATAGTTTACAGCTTATGCCGCAAAGAAATTGTGACTGGTCCATGCGAGGTAGAACATTAGTTAAATGCTTCATTTAAAGCACACCATTTAGCAGTCATAAATTCGTCTCAAAACATGCCAAGCGATTGCAGTCCAAAGCTTGATAATCTGATTCTATTCGGGGAGTGCAAATGTAAAAAGAGAACGCTGCTGTTTTTAGTGCGGTTATGCTGGAATGCTGCGAATATTCGAGGGATGGGAAGCAACGTCCACACAGACATCTCACTAGATCTGTAAGATATTATCGTCCATCTATTTCACATCTATGGCAGAATGGTCGACAGAAGTGGATTCCATCATTGGGGATATTGTGGCAATAAAAACAAAATTAAAATAAGCTGAACACATTCCACGTTTGTGTCTTCTTTTAGACGTCAAAATTCTAGTGCGTTTTGCACTTTTGCTGCATTTTACGCATGGTTTGTGTAGCAAGTCAAGCATAGTAGTATAGATGGGGTCAAGCATGTGCTGCACACTGCATAGCGGTGC
>JADWOT020000002.1:5093295-5182538 GCA_036345935.2 Taenia hydatigena | reverse complement strand
AAGTGACCCAATACTTGTGTTCCAATTTCACCAAGATGGCGCTTGATTCCTTTCCCTAGATTCTCAATTCCACGGGCCACATCATCTTCTCAAGCAAAAGAAAACCTTTAGGCGCCGTCATCTGTTGCATCGCGTGTTGCCTCCCTAGTGACTGTCATTTCACTCACAACCTAACATTAGTAAATTCATCACAAGTGCCTTACCAAGGGACTTTAGGATGAATCATTACCGCGTAAGTTCACGTACACTGAATAGCATGGCCAATCTAGAGCCGATACCTGCGGAACAATTCAAGGTTGACAGGACTAGGCAGCTCTGAAGATAAATGACTTGTTTCCCTCTCGAAAGCAAATCCAATTAACCTTCTATTATAAAAATGAGAAAAGAAATAAAAGGAAACAGGAGGTATAAAAATTGGTCCAAATTATTGTTATACAAGCATAAAAATTGCGTTGTGTAGTATTTTCAGCATATATAATCGGTATCACATGTTGATATTCAGATGATTGGGTACCAAACGGCACAGAGGGTTGGCAGGCTAAGGCTGGATGCCAGGAGTGGCGTTTAGATGGCACAGACGCACCGCTTTGAAGCGAATAACTTAGATGCCGTTTCCGATTTTGATATCCAAAATAATTTATTTGTATTCATAGAACACTGTTGCAGAGAGGCACAGTAACCTTGCGGCCTTCTATAATCGGGAATGAGATAAACGATTCCCACTGCATTTCTGGAATTCGACAAATAGTATTTAGGTAGTTATGCGGCATCCGGAACACTGTTGCTCTGCATGATTAAAGCTTGTGTACTACTGCGTTTTTAACTCGGTGGTTGGTGATTCCCAATAGAGTCGCTTGTAGATGCCTTAATGCAAACAGGTAAAGACAACTGCATTGTAAGCTCACTGTCACAAAGTTATTTGCAGTAACCTGTTAACAAAGTCAACGCGCAGACGACTAAGCGTAGTACAGGAGACACGAATATGTTTTGTGCATGATAATCGAGGAAAGTTTGCGTTAAAGTTGGTGCTTTCGTCAGCACTAAACTAGCCTTAACCAGAGGAGATAATGTAAAACCATATCTTTAGGAGCATTTTATGAAAACATAAGAACACTGGGGATGCTTAATACTTCATTTTGACACGCCGGAAGTCCTTATTCCCTTCTCGTCCCAAAAATTGGTTGTCACTAGGCTAGGCAGCACACCGACGCAAGTCTAGAAGTAACTGATCACGTGCACGTCTAGCTGCACGAATGCACATGCATTCGTTAGATAGAGTGTGAGTTTGGATTAGATAGAGTCTGGAAGAGAAAAATCTGGTTTTGCAAGTCATAAGTTTATCTTCACCAGCTTATAAAATTGAGAAAATCAACTGTTCCTTCAAGCATGGCAAAAATCGACTTACTTGCGCCCATACGGGCGGCAAAATGGTTTGGGAACAATCGCAGCATGGCCGTTCATGGGTGTTCAGAAACGGTAGGTAGATCGAGATCCTGGACACTCCAATAAGATCCGTTGCTGTAATTACAAAATCGCCTTTCGCACAAACATTATCAGTTACAAACTGATAGGTTTTATACTAGTTTGTTCAATTTTAGTATTTGTGTGGCCACTCAGCAACGAATTTTAAACGATTCAGCAAGTATGAGCGACTCCGAAGTGCACGTAAGCTCTCCCTTTCTGTGCATGGACTACTTTGATTTTTGTTACAGCATTGCTTTAGCAGCGGCAATTTTTTATTTATACAGTGTATCATTGATTCCAAACGCCTAATAGCGCAAACTCATTTTAGCACATCACTATTTAAACGAAAAGTGGCCACAACAATTTTCCTGATTGTCAACCTTGTTTAAGCCACCCGACCGAGATGCCCATTCACTTCTTTCTCTTATAGAAAAGGCAAAAAATTGCTGGTCCTTCAGGCAGTGATTCTACTTCAATTACCCTGTCTCAAGCAGTAGACTCCAATATGCTCCAAGTTGCTAAACAACTACTGGAAAAAGGCGTGCGTTGTTTGGGACCTACTATTGTTTCTTTAGTATGAAGCGACGAGCTGAGAACACGTTGTTCATCCTCATAAAGCCACGCATAATGTTGACGCAGCTCGCTAAGCATAGCGCCTGTTTCATCTCTGCTTTAGTTGCAAAGTAACAGCTCTAGCAACCACAAGTCTAAATTTTGTCACTATTTGTAGGATAACATTGCTGCCCCGCAGCGATAGATAATTTCATCCATCTGACCCAAAGTTGCATAACCTTCCTAGGCTGATCCTAACGTTCACACAGAAGATCCTACGACGACTGCACTCATAGAAGCCACAGCAATGGGCTACATAGAAATGATGCAGCTCCTTCTCGAGAATGGCGCTTACACTCACCTGTGCGATCACCGTGGCAACACTCCTCTTCACTGGACGGCGAGGAAAGGCAATTTGGCTGCTGTCACTCTGTTGTGTGAGTCGGATAGCACCACCGATGTGAAGAACATGAGCAACCAAACACCGCTAATGGATGCCCGTAGACATGGTCACTCTGATATTGTGCAATACTTGCTTCGGTACGAGGCCAGTGAACATGTCCAGCCAGCTGATGGAAATGCCTCCACGTCTATTGCTGCTAGTTCCATGGCGCGTGGCATCTCTGATTTTGTGTCCAGTTTTTTTATTGTGCATGGCTAAGCGATTGTTCAATTCCATCATTCGTATAAAAATACTCCTAACTAGAACATTTCCTTCGTCGGTGTCAGATAATGCCTATTATTCGTAACTGCCTTTGCTGCAATGCTTTGAAATTCCATGAATTTTATATGGCATATTATTATGGTGGAACATTATCGCAAAGCTGTCATTTGCGTTACTGTTGGGTGTGTAGGAACTACAAAATCAAATTCACAAATTGGTTGAAAACTAAAAACACATTTTGACATTTTAGGAAACTCAGAGACCAGAGGATGCAATGGGTGAGGGAAGTGAAAGTGCTAGGCTCTCGTGTATCTCTATTGAAGGTAAGATTATTATGCGGACAGATTATGCACTGTTTTCGGAACCAGTCAATTAATGGTGCTTTAATCAGACTTTAAATGGGTGCCGCTGCAATACAAATCATTAGGAATTTTGACTGAATTTCTAATAGCCTGTTTGATAACATGAGGTCTGCGGTTCACCGTCATATCTGCCACTTTTACTTGCCAGATTTTTTAATTCGATTTGACGTAAATAACGAATTTGTCCCATCAAAGAAAGTCAGTAAACTGAAGGTGCGGAACGAGAGTTGGTATCTTTGTTTGTTACCGCATTCAACTCCCTACAGTCCGCACAGCTATTGGCCATCGCCACTTTTATGTACTTCAATAAATTTGACTTTATAATTTAGCCTTGAACCAACTTGATTAGATGCTCGGCTTTTATTTGCAGATTTCTGTTGCATCTTTCTTCAGCAGTGAGACGGTTGTTCTGGTCTCAGAAAGTTGGTAGAATAAAAAGACACCTCCTGAAAAAGTTGCAACGGCTTTGGCACTGTGCAAATCATCGGCACTACACATCCTGTCTTAAGGCAATTCTGGAAACAAATATTTCCCTCGCTATCTTCTTTGGCTATACGAATCTGCATGAACAGCACTTATTCTGCTGCTGAGTTTTATTTCTCGCTGAGCCTAATTTCTTCAGATGTAAGGCAACTCCTGCCACATGACTGAGGGTAGGGAGGGACAGAATAATAGGCTTCGAGTTAACAGCTGTAAAGTCACAAGCGCTACTGAATGAACGGTCTATTTTACATCGAGCAGAACGAAACAGAATCAAACAAAATCCAAGGAAAGGAACTGCCATTTCATTTTGAAGTATAGTATGAAGAGATGCGATCCCGTATGTAGCTCTTAATGTCTCATGGTCGCGAACTTGACCAGCTCTCAATGCAATTCGGTCTTCATGCGACAACGCTCCTCGACCACACTGCGCGGTGGATCTGCCCGTCTTTCGTGGACGATTATCCGTTCGAAGGTCTTGCTTGCGGGAGAGCCACTAAGGACTCATTTTGCTAAAAGTTGGAGAGTTTTCGCTTATTCACAGTGAGCTTTAACCACTTTCTCATGAAGAGAAACGAAGTCTCTGGCAAAAGTCTACTCATTCTGCTCCATAAAGAGGACTCAAGGTAATGCGCGTCATGCTTTTATGACTTTGTGTTTGGAATGATTCCTACGATTTGTGCTCAAGGTAATGGATTTCGCTGCAGAGCATGGACGTTATGGAACCTTTATCGCACTAGAAACAGAAATGGCGCACCAATTATATGGCCCAATTTAGGCTTTGAAATCTGTGTCATCGCTGATAGAGGATAGGCTTATGCACACTGCCGCAAATATAGCGGTCGTCTTGGTTGCCTTGCCCTCTTTTACCCTCAAGCTTCTTGAATGAACAGGGTGATTCAGTAAGGGCATTTACTTCAGCGGTCATAAAAGAAGTGAAGTGCATTTCTGGCTTTCGTCTGTCGAGCAGATCTGACGACATCTCCATCTTCAGATTTGCGCTCAGTGAATTCTTCTCGCTGATGAACCCTACTTCAAAATAATGTGCATTTCTTTGATGTCAGTTTTGTAAACCATTGATTTTAGCCAAAAATGTGCGGCTTAGCATGATTCGCTGACAACTATTCAATCGTTAAACAGAAATCGTCGTTGCCGTTATGGGTTGCTGCTTTAATTTTCACCCCTAAAGTCCTGAGGCATCTTTAAATGATGTGGATGTCATCATCGCAACGCCATTTAGGCTGAATGCTGCGTGCCTTTGGCAACAGATCACCTGGACTTCCTCTGCTGTGCGTTTGTCAAACGACTAAGTCTCCGAGTCACATTGGTAGTCCTTAAGCTCTTAACATGCTTCAATTGTGTTTATCATGCCCACGCATTGCGGCGTCTTTCGTCCGTCAAGAGTTCTCGACACTCTTCACTGCTGCGGCGAATCTAGCTACTTTTTCAGCTAAATTGTGCTCAGAATATAAGTGTAGATTATGATGCTTATATTATTTTATGCGGCGCTTTATCAAACTCCCTCCTCGACAAGAAGTTAGGTTTCCTCAAATGTGAGGGAAGGCACTCTTCCTGTTTTCACCAAGACTACGTTGATGCCGTTTGATCTTAGAAGATAAAGGTGTCGTAAAGCAATCAGTTCACTTGTGTCAAGAATTGTCGCAAGAAAGGAGAGACAAACGCGGTAGTGCTGCAACTATGGCAGCTTTAGTGAAATTTGTCTTGGGCTGTTGCCACCATCTCTTAAAAGAAATATGTAATCCAGTATAAAGCCATGCAATAGTGCCTCATAACAATGAAAAGTGGGAATTTCGCAGACAGTTATGACAAAAGTAACACAAATGAATGAAAACTGTTGATGGATTGAGCGGCCTCCCTTATCATAGAGTGCGTATTCATTGAAGAGTTTTCTTAGGATTCCCGATAATAAACATCAGCTGCTACGGTAGTCAGTGCATGTTTGATTTGATCTCGAGTTAAGGAAAGGATTGTAAAGGACACTCGGTTTGATTTAAGTCAATATATCTTGCGCAAACTTGTGCACATTCTCCTGAGATTACGTGCCAGGTTGATTGTTCTTTTCGTGTGAGAAATCGACTGGAGTATTTTGTAGAGGTACCAGCTGTTTACCGAAAATGGTTAAAAATGCTTAAAGGGCTGATAACTCGTAAGGTTGTTTGTGCAGTACGTGCGATATTAGAACCGGTCTCCATATGCTTCTTACTCTATTCGGATGACCTGGCCGACTTAATTTTGTAAAACAGCCAGGGCTCACTGCTTGTTCGGCACCTTGACACAAACATGTCTGCATATATTACAAGATGCACACGCGGATTCTTATTAAAGGCTATCACTAAAATAGGCACTACGCTTCTTTGAACGTGTCTTCGGGTGTCAAGCAGGCGAGTCTCGCCGCCGTATAGACAATGGAAGCGCCATGAATCCAGAGAAGAAAATAACCTTCTTCTTGGCTGCAAACTCAATCTAAAAGCATGATATTAGAGATGGATAGGTGAGTCAAAACTCATAGGAAATGCTAATTGTATTTTCTTCCAATTCGTCGTCGTCACACACGGGCATAAGAAGTGAGTAAAGTGGTGGCTATCATCAGTGCAGTAAGGTATGCGTCCTCTTCTACATCAGTCATTTCGTTCTTAATGCCTTCATTACTATGCCTAATGAGTGCACTGTTCATTTGTAAGGGCGGAAGACTGCATACGTAACGATGACATTCGGAGACAAATTCCATTTCTTTGCTGGCACTTTCATTATTCACATCCAGAATAAATGACATTTCGTCAACTGCGCCTTACGTTCAGTTTTGTGTTTGTTTTAGCGATGTATCTTTAATCCTAAAAAGGCAAATTATTTTAGCGCCTTTAATTTTTTCATGGTCATTTTACACAGTAAGATGTGGTAGGGAAAAGATAATCAGAGTCGAAAAAATAAGCGCATCCCTGCAGACTTGTAGATTGATTGGTGCCTCAGTTTCTCACAGCAGCACTGCTAATTCGCTGAATGCAAGAAGCTTTACTTCCTGTGTTCAAAAGTACCTTTAGCACTCCTTTGAAGCAATGAGAGTAGAAGGTTGATGTTGTGTGATAGCGTAGAGATTTCGGAGAAATTGTGAGGGGACTAGTGCGTGCATAATTTGAGGAGCACATCTTTGCAGCCTTAACCCTACTCGGCTATCACGGCACTCCCTAAAGGCCTCATAATAGAGCAGATTGTGTCAATGCTAGAAATACTAATTGTGAAAATGTTTTGAAGACTTTTATTCAACTTGTGCAGCACTGGAAGAGCTATTTCTTAAATCAAGGGAGTAATCACTTTGAACAGCCCGCATAGTACGTTACTACGCCAGGAGTAGATGCGAGGCTTTTGTAAGTGCAATTCAAGTCCACTTTAATTTGTCAAATGTGTAATATCCTAAGCGCATATGCAAGCAAATCTTTTTGTTATGCTACCCACGTTATTCAAGCACTTTGTTTTAGCCATTGAATAAATGGCGAAAGATAAAGCACATTACTGAATTCGTGTGCTTCCTATGGTTATGTTTAAGCATCACTCATCGTCATCTAAGGGCAAGCTGGCATTCTAAATATTACGAAGACGTTAGCCCATCCGTTGTACAGGCAAGTCGTAAGCAGCAGCAACGAGCAGTTCAAATTTGACCTCCAACTTAGTGGCAGGAACTTCCAACTCAGGCAGGTGGTAACGTAGTTCCGCCTTGGCAGCCATCGCGTTCCGTCTGTTAACTTCTTCATAGAAATCACGGCACTTGACTCCATCAAGGCTTAAATATTTATTGCAATTAGAGTTCTGTAGAGATTCGGGGACGTGTGCCAAGCAGCCTTTAATGCGCCCGTCTGTGCGCACACCTTATAGTCCATATCAATGCCCAGGCTCCAGATGTGCTCTTTCGTCATGAACTCTGGTTGACTCCTTACCTAGGATGCCATGACAACATGGATGCCGGTGAAATACGTCTTATTGGAGGGTCGGGTCTTACGAGTCATTTCGTATGAGTTGGCAGAGCTTATAAAAGCGAACCAAATCACTGAAGAGTGCATTGATGTTTATAACTCCTAAGTGGCCACTGTCCATGGCCTGGAGCCACTCCATACTTCAGGTAGTCTTGCAGCCATGAAACTGAGCGTCCATTTCAAGGGGAAGCCTACAAGATGAGATAAGACCGCGCAACTCAAAATCGCTTCCTTTGAGTGGCACAGGATCTAGTGTCCCGTGGTTTCAAAAGATTTACAACAAACTAAGCAAAAACAATAATTGCTCCTTTGCTCAAGCCTGTAGCTTATAGATTTTGATGCTTTGGAACGGCGAATCCGTTTTGCAAAAAACTAAACTTTAGTTCTTACGTCAATTTCGTTGTCATTTCACCCCATTTTGAGCATGGATTATCCCGTACACAGTGGAGTAGGAATCGCCAGACCCCATCCTTTGACTCACTTGAGGCTTGCTCCTATGCCAATTAACTAAGCTCAAAGTCAGTACCACCGCCACAAATTGTTTTGTATATGCCAAGCAAATTAGATTTTGCTTTCTATTGGTTTTTTGCACACACTTCGCGGCAACGAGGTCGCTTAAATAATGATGATTACAAAGGTCAAGCATCAAACTCTCCGTAGGTTTAGCAAGAGTGGTTTACTGCATGAGTTCTGGTTTGCTTAAGGCATGCGTTTCCGATGGCGTCAGATCTATGACATGCGCGTGCAACACTTTAACACACACTGTTCACTTCCTGGACTATAACCCTTAATGGCTGCAATCTCTGGCACAGCACAGACAAATTGTTGCACCTTAAAGCTTATTTAGAATATAGTGAGTAAAAGAGGAGAGGACTCTCCTCTCTGTCCTGTTTATATGGACACTCCATTTTTGCACACGAGCTCAGAGACCTCTCCTCTTACCTCCTTTATAGCACTCAAAGGTGCTGCCAGTCTGGGAAGTAACTAGAACAACTTCCTGATAACTAGTCGCTTACACTCTTACGTCTTTATACACCCTGATAATGCCAGGATATAGCTCTTCAAGCAGGAACAATTCACTGTCGTCAGAGCTCTTTTCAAAATTTTGTCAATTTCCTATTATGCAGGTCTTCTGTACGCGCCTACACTTGCTTCTCCATTTAACGATGCAGTAAAGAAAAGACAGGTAGCTGTCCTGCAGTAAAAGCATTCCTTTGATAATTTACACAAAAACGCTTTTCAATGGCAGGCAGTGAGAACACGTAGGCCGTTACAATTGTCGCGATGCCAAGGCTAACCTTCGTGAGAGGTTCATGTTATGCAGAACAGGAGCAATGCAGATGCTGCGTACATACGTAGCTGTATGGTTCACGTTTCCTTAAAGGATGTCACTATCCAGGCTGATAATCAACAAAAGAAAGACCGCCAGACGAAGGCGATAGGGACTCAGCCGCAAGGATTCGCAATTCCGACCTAACTTCCACCTCAAGATAAATAATGTGTGGGTTATTGACATGGGCTCCTCGATGAAAAACACGTTTCGCCTTTTTAAAACAATTCAGAGCACGTAATTTTAACAGTCGATCCTCTGATTCAAGTTCCAAACCTCACAGCAAGTGTGCTTATTCCCAGTGTATGGATTGTAGAAGAATATAGAAGGCTGCTTTCTTGACTGCAAGGACGTCAAGACTATTGGCGGGTTGGAGACTTGGCGTGCGTGACAAATAGGCAGTGAACCGAGTCGACGTTCGCCTGCGTTGAAAATGCGAAGTTAAAGTGGATTTGTGTGCCCACTCTCCACACACGCGATGGCACAAGAGGCAGTAGTAATGCATACCGGATAGACCGAAGGGGTACAACAAATATGGAATTGAAGTTCGGCACTAAAGAGATCTTAAGTCACAAGACAAAAGAAACACGACAAAGCCTAATCTGCACTCAGTCTGCTTCTGAGGCATTGAGATAAATAGAGGGCGATTTAAGGTTTCGGCGAGGAACGACGCGAATACCACTGGATCTTACTTTTGCAAAGTTTGCTGCTTCTGATTCTTCACCAGCACTGGCTCCACTGTCACTCGTATTTTCTTTCTTTGTTCTTCACATGCAGCAGATGGTGCTACGGTTTTAATGGCGAAATTCTGAAGTGCACAAAGATGCTAAAGTTGGGCGTAACAAGCGGGTGTATTAGCCTCCAAAGCAAATACTTAGGCGCAATCAAAGGAATAGAGTGGATCTTATGGCAATAGTTAAAAGACATCAAATGTGACGCACAAGTAGATAGACAATGAGCAAGATTTTGTAGATCCAGATTAAATGGAACGGCCGAAATAATGGATTCTCACGTCTAGGGTTAATTCTTGATGGATATTACAAATGTGCGTACATTGCATTCGTATTTCAAGATGATGACCTGCAAAATAAGATAAGTACTCAAAGTTTCGGGTGATTGACGGAAAAGCTTTCAAAACTGGTAGTCGCACCCAACGCATAAGTGTATTTTATTCGAATCATCCAATCTTTATCAGTCCAATTTGGATCGCATTAAAACAATGCAAAATAAGGCATGGAAACAAAGGTGTATTCTAACTTTCCCAATCGCAGGGTCAGCGTAACCTTGGCGAGGTCGATGATTCACCGAATAAAAACACTAGGCAATTCATTACGATTTGATTGTGTGAATCGATTGACACTCTTAGCCAGCCAGGCACCTCTTTATATGTCCATTTGGAAAAGTGGTTGTTGCCGTGTATAAACTCTGCGCAATTACGTATGCTCCCAAGCACTTGGTAGTCTGTGCTCATTATATTATTAAACAAAGAAGCTAGCCTTGATGATGCGAAGCGAGTGAATATAAAGACCCACGGTTCATCGTCACGTTTCCATCTTGTACTCGCTTCTAAACACGAAAGTTGGTGAGCTTTAAAAACGTAAATTTGTTCGGTTGACTTGGGAGCTATGAAAGCAGCAACAGAAAGCCAAATGTACTGGCTGAGTTCAAGATTATGCTCTTGTTTGCTGAGTTGCACCTCTAGGGTGCTTATCTTAATTTAACGGATCCAAGCAAGCGCACCCGGTTATCCAAGAACAAATAGCACACTCTAAACTGGCTACTTCTATCGGTAATCAAGGTAGACACTGTGCTGATGTTCTTGTTTATCAATTATCTGGTTCACGACCCAGTCGAATCTGTACAACTCTTGCAAATAGCATGTCTCAATTTTTGCTGATTGACCGGTCTGCGGCACCGCTCGTGCAGATTTGGTCAGAATTTGAAGCCCGAAGGAGAAACATGATTCAGGTGTGGCTAATTACTGACATCCTCGTAAGTGCATTGATCCTTCTATGCTCTTTTCTGCGAAATCATGCCAATTATGGAGACCACTTTTATGATTTCGGAATCCTCGGCGTTAGACATGGTATGGAATGTCTCAAAAGCAATTGAGGGTTGTAAAGGGCCTTTTTGATTAGCGAGGCATTATCACGGACCATTTGAGTGCACTTACTGTCGTATGCCAGCGAGTGATTTTTTGACTGGATAACGAAGTAATGTGTCTGATGACCTACAATTCTGGTGAGGTCGTCGATCACATAACAAAGTCCCACGAAAACTTAGCAACTCAGACTCTACTGAATGACGTATCCTCGATAATAGCGGGCATGTAATGCTGAGACCAGAATGGTCGGCAACAATAAAGCATTGCCAGGGTGAAGGAAGTAAGCTTTTTATCTCAGTAGACCAATTCAGCCAACAGATTTACATTTCTGAGGATTGTCGATAACTGAAATAATCCAGAGTCTCATGATTAAATGTCGAACGTGCCTAAAGCTCAATGGGATAGGGTAATAAACGGTGGTCAGTTAAACTGAGGAGAACAAAATCAATGAGAGAGCGTGTCGATGAGCTTAGTCTAGATATTTGAAAGAACAATACGCAGATGGATTCATGGACTTGTGGAAGGGTCAGATGTCGATGAAAGTCCACCAAGAAATAGATGACTGTGGTCGGGTCAACCATGACCAGAACAGGAGTTGATTTTGTGAATAGTTGGTTAATCAGCGAAATTGTCAAAGGTCTCAACAGTAATTTGTCACATCGTTAATTTGAGCGAATTCAGCCAACTAGCCACGATTGTTTGAAACCATAAATGCTAACGCTTCACTATTAAGAGGAACTCTGTTGTGAGTAAACACAGTATTCAACCAACACAAACGGGCACGCGCTTTAGTCCCGACATCCAAGACTCATTCTGAGGCATGGCTTTTAAGTCATAAGCCAAATCCTATTAAATGCACAGTAGTATTGGACATGTTCAGCTAAATGTATAGCAGCAGACCGCATCAATCCCGTGGCTGATCAAGCGCCACTAATTGGTAATTATGGAAAAGACCTAAGGGTATGGACTTACTTATTTCTAAGACACTAAAATAAAGCTAGCTCAGTCCTCATTGACCCAGATGACAGCGAAAAACGTGTTTTGACATAAGCACAAGCCTCTAGCTTCGCAGGTGTGAGAGCTACGATGTGTGTGGGCCGACGCCTAATATTGAGAGAAACATTCATAAGTGCCTTCACATCTGAACGAAAATTACATCAAGGAAAGCCATCCCGTTGATTCTTTGATTGTCAATGACTTGGATGCTGTGCCTTCTTGTGGATGGCAAGTAGTTGCTTCTGCGAAGCAAAAAGTGACAGGTCACGATATTGTACATCATACCGGCATTCCATATCTATCGGAAACACGATTAAATTGAACTCCAAACTGCGTTCCCAGCTTCCTTCTTAGCGCTGACCAATCTTATTTAACCGACCGACTAAATAAATCAATGCGCGATGGCAACGTTTGCTTTGTTTTGGTTAAAGATAGATTGGAAGCGATCGAAAAGATGCAGGGCGCTCGCGCAAACAACTTCAGTTGTGAGCAGTCCATCCTCAGGAGAGCCGCTGGGCGCCACATTGCTGATGTTGAAAACGAAATCACCGATTAAGGACAGCTGCTCTCATTTGTCACCAAATCCTACGGGTAGCAGATGCGAGAATCGCCCCCTGCTGATTGTTACAGCCAAAAAGCCTCACTTTGGAGAGTCGGGCTGCATCGCGTTTGGATTGTATTCGCCAAAAAGCTGTCCAAACTGGATTGTGTTCTCTCTCTTTGCAGCGCCTTCCTCATGTCTCCATTACTCGTACAGCATTCTTCCTCTTCTGTCTTCCTTTCCTTTTTTTTTCTTCTTAACAAATGCTCTTCCATTGAGAAGCATCGACTGCACTTCCACCGCATTCTTGCAATCTCGCCTTCTCCCTTGCCATTTTTCCTTTCCTCTTCCCTTCATTTGTACAAATATTGAAACCACCACCTTTTACTTTTTGCATTTTAAGAATTTCTTTTTAAGAGTTACTAACAATGAAAGAGACCTTTTGATTCCAAATTAAGTTTGGGCTCTCTTTTCTTTCTTCATCTCTCTCACTATTGTTCCTGTGCATCATCTCCAATGATAAAAGGGAGCTCAATGCTTTCCATTTCAACGATACTTGCCGCTTTTTTGACGGTAAGTCTTCATTTTATCCCTCCTACTAACGCGTATGTGATGCACACTCACTTACAACTTCTTTAGCCTTCCTTTAACCCTGACATCGGTATATATTTGCATCATTCCATCTCGTCTACGAGATTGTTGGATGTTCGTTTTCCCTCCTTCCCCTTTTTATTCAATCATTATCAATGTAACTTCTCTTTTTACATTCCATTTGCTTCTTCATTTCTTTCCAAAATGTTTAATAGCTGTCTATTTAAACGACAACGGTCCACCTCACTCATCGCCCTACATATGTAACACACACAAATATTTCACCAATTTACAATGCCCTCTTCAAAGCCTTTCCACTGCTAATGCTGTTGTAAGATCCATGAATGCATGCGCTCACACGGACATGCATCACTGCTTTTTCCCTTTTATTTCTTCTGAACTTCTCTATTCCGTTCTAGCCTCTCCTTCCCTGGGCCCACCTCTACTGACAAAGGCAAAATCTCGCCTTCCCTTGACTGCATTTTTCTCTCATTCCTCCATTCATTAAGCCACCACAAACGTCTCCTTTTCTTCTTGTTTCTTCCTTTCTCACAGACCAAGTAGATGACAGAAGCAGTTCCTGTTCGATGATGACGAAAGGAGGGCGCGTGCCAATAGGTGAGTAAGTCTCACACGTTCATCCCCTTTCTCATGCAAACTTTACCACCTACGACCCTCATTATTCCCTTATATTCGCGTTTCATTCACGTTCTCACCTTTCTTTACGCATTTCTTTCACAAATCCCTACGCAAATTCCTTAAGTTATTCATTTCCTTCTTTATTATCATATGATTATCACTTTCCTTCTTATGCTCACAACCTCCGAGAAGTACCTCTACCCTCTCCTTTTCTCCCACCCACTTACCCACTCATCCACATGCACATACTGTGTAGACTTTTAGTCACTTCACCACCACCACTGCTTGTAGACTACAAGTAGATGTCCTTCCATCCCTCCCTTCATCCTGTCCTACCTCTATTGTTCGGACAACAAACTTGCCTCCTTTCCTTCCACTTTTATTTTCTTTTGTTTGTTCGTCCGTTCCTTCGTATTTTCTTTCTTTTATTCTGTGGTCCTTTTCTTTTTCGAAGTTACCCGCAAAACATCCCTCCACCTTTAAATGTTTACTTGCTATCCACAGCTTTCCTTCCTTTTTTCTTGCCCTCTTATCCTTCTGTAGCCTATCAATCGTACACGCAAACCTCACATAAGTGCGTTTGACTTCATCACAGCTACAAGCACAATTAAAAGAATGACAAGACGATATTGTTCTCGATTTTTCCAATCGATTGCAAATATTGCCATGCAGCCAAAGCTTATTGCCTGCAATAAATATTTTATTCAACAAATTAATCGTACAGTTGTGTCCAATTTCTTACGTATACTGGTTCTTTTCTCACTAAAACCTTAATAACTGGTAATGCCAGAAAATTCCCTTTAAAAATGGCCCATGTTTTTATGATGCTATACAGTGGCAACTCTCTTCTAAAATTATTTAAGTAATAGCACAACCACAAGCCTTTTGGGTTAGTTCCGTCCTATTTTTCAATTTGGCAAGTGCAATTTAAATTGATTGATTGGGTCCATTTTTTGAATTCATAAAGCTGCCTCACATTATACATACCATCCATATATTCCGCTTTGAACCAAACACTTTCATGAGGCACATAGTGGAAGTCATAGTTATTTTGTGTTCATGGCTCTCTGAGAAATTCAAAACATTGTTGGTGACAAAGTGTCATTCATATAGTCGGTTTTTATTCTCCCAAGCAAAGCTGTAATCAAAGAATGACAAAAATCCGAGTTCTCGTCCAGTGTGGGATGAAGGACACGCGCCGACATTTCTACTTGCTCATCTTTTTAGCTATGCAAACTCTACTACCTACACCCCGAATCGCCCACCTCCGTCAACCATTTATAAAATCTGACTCCTTTTGCACATTCGTTGTACAAATTTTGCTCTTGTTTTTTTTTAATTTCATTTTTTCTTTCTTCCTCATTTACGTGTATCTTCCCTTCTCCCACTCAGCCTTCCAGGCAGTAGTGGCAAAAGTAGTGAGATCTCTTGTGTTCCTGCGATTTTCGTCCCTTCAACTTATCCGCATGCACCTACTAAGCACGATTTTAAGCCACGCAACTATCTTCCACCTCTTTCGTTTCGCCACCAACACCGCTACTTATGGCCTATAAGTAGAAGCCCTTCCCTGCTTCATTCACTTGCGCAATCTTTTATTCATTCATTCTATCCACTTATCACCTACTTTCCTTCACTGAGTTAATTTTAAAAACAAACTAAATTATCACCTGCTTGAACAGTTAATTTTTCTATTGTGATGTTATTTTACTACACGGTTTCCGCATTTCACCTCACCATCACACATACGTGACACACACATTTGTTACCATTTGACTATTCCGTCTTTAAAATCTCATCACTGATGCAGCAATTTTTTTATTACTTGCATGCACATACAAATTTGTCCCTGTCTCTTCTCCATTGCATCCAACAGCTCTTTTGGTGCATTCTCGACACTGACACCACTACCGCCTACTGCTGCTAAACTACTTTGCATCATTCAAAAAACGCTGCAGAATGGTGCTCAAAATTTTCTTGCCCGCGATCTGATTTTTGCTGCCGATCCACTCATCACATAATTCTCATTGCCTCTTCCACCTGTAATACGCTTTGCTGGCGTCACTTGGATTTATGGTATTCTTGTGGTCACTTAGTAGGCCACCATATCCGAGAGCACTCGACCTGACTTCCTCCTCCCATTTTGTCACTTATACAAAGGTCTGCGCCTTTAATCGTAACCTGTTTGTCATTTCGCCGCACAATGACTGCTGAGCATCAATGTAGAAGATCGATTTCTTTTTCTTCCAACAGGCGAAGGAAGTTGGCGTCAGGGTGATGAAGGCAACTGGCAATGATGAATGACCTTTCACCTAGGCTGAATGTGCAGCCCGTGCTAGAACCCTCAGAATACTGAAAAACAGAACACGGATGTGTGTGAAGCCATGCTAGCACATGCCTTGCAGTAAACTCTGTCCCCATTCATGAGGCCATCCCACTGTGCTCCATCCAACATGCACACATTGCCTCGCCTATAGATCATAATAATGAAGGCACTGTATGGAGCATGTGAATTCGAAAAGTATGGTTCCCGTGAACTCAAGCGCGTCTTCATCGTGCTGTCGCCTACGCACACACTTCAATGGTATTTTAACAAAAGGACCTTCTAATCCTTTGGATGAATTGCCGCATATTTTTGCAAGGCTGTGATCTCACGCGATTCTTCAAAACGACGCCATCTATGCTCTTTTTTGAGTGGTTTAAGCAAATGAACTCACGATCAACTCATTTTGACGAGGTCTGATGGCAATAGCAACAACCCTCCCAACAAACATCACTATGCCTTCACAATTAAGAGAGCACTCATGCTTGGGCACGGTCATGTGAGGCCAAGATGTCAAAGCTATGAAATGCTTTAGCAATGGGAAAGCACATTTTGCTTAAAGAAAAGGCTATTACCGACAATTCTGCGTTTAAGAGAGCATTCTCGAGTCAAATCCCAAGTGAATACATGCGTACACGTATAACCGTTTTGAATTCGTTAAGGTTGAAGAAGTCATGTGAAACCGCTCTTAATATGATACCCTGACTTCAAGAAGGAATGAGGCAGCTGATACTATGCTCTTCCCCTTTAATCCACAGAACAGCAACACAGACGAAGTTGTTGAGGAGAGAAACATAGGCCTCAACACCTCAACCTAAATAGCCACACGATCTATAGCCCCATTCTTCCTTGCCAGCATTGGCACCTTCAGTAAACACATGTGGCAGCCTGGTGATGACGCTGAAATGCCTCCCATAACTAGGAGTTGCACGCCGTGGAGGCGGCGGCTGACTATTTTAACACACAGAAGTATTGCTCCAAGTGAAAATGCTATCGTGTCAAACTAGTACCCGTGCTGTTTACTCGAGTCTTAGCGGCTGTCTCAAAATGATCCATGTGTAACAAATCACCCTCATCGTGCCCATAGTCACCCTCCCAATTCCAACGCGTTAGGTCTCACTCACCACAACCCTCCATGCCTCACCCTCCTTTGAGTGTCAGGTGCATTCGCCTAAAACAAGCAAATAACAGTTTGAACCTCGTAAACCTCATGTCCACGCTTTTAGTAGCTCGAGTTCTCCCATTACCAACTGCGCTGCATTGAAACGTAACTCTCCGTCCCTTTACTTCAAAACCACCTGCTTGTTGCACGAATGGAATTTGAGATTTGTCTTCACCAAGCTGTGGCTTCATAGTCTTCTATGTCTAGTAGACATAGATCCACAGATGGCTAATGATTGCTTGCAACGACAAACGCTCACAAGTGGGTTGCTTTTCCGGTCGAAAGAGAGCAGGATTGCATAGTATGTGCCCCATGATTAGCAAAATGTGGCAAAAGAGCTGATGATGATGCGCCAATCATTGCCGTCACCTCCTCTAACCGAGTGCAGGCATACCACTGCTTCCAGTTTTGTAATTTTTAAGACTGCATTTAAAGGGAATGTGAAGTTAAAGAACTTTGATGCCCAGGCAGCCGCATTTTTAGGGATGATGGCAATGTAATGCCTTCGGCCCAGGCCTTGCACCTACCGTGGCACATTTTGGACACACTTGCTTCTTAACGTTTCTTCATGGATTTTCTGATCACCAATTTGCCAATTGTGCCGGGTGACAATGAGTACCATTGCTGATGACGACGTTTGACATTTGGTGTGTGTGGTCAGTGTGCTTTAGTTTAGCACCTGATTCATGAAAATATGCTGCAGAGAGCTTCTCAAACTGTCTGATTCTTCACAACAGGGCTAAATCGATGTATTTGGACTCTTCGCAACAGTCTCATGGACTACATCGATGCTTAGCGTTGTGGACGATCAGCTTGAGGAAAGTCACTACATTAATGAGCCTTCTCAGCCTTTTAAATAACCGGTGGCGTTGATTGTGTTAGTGATCAATATGGGGTCAAGATCAAGCAAATGCGAGGGACTGTGAGGCAATCTGTGTCTCGCCACGTCTCATTGGCTACTCTGCTCCTACGCACGCAGCCCACTTTCGTATGCGCTCCTTCGTCCCGTCAATCAAGTAAGGCGGTCGAGTGACTCTGTCTGCAAATCAATCTGACTAGAGAAACGAAATTGCTTCAAAATTTTCGTGAATACTATTCACCTATGTTAGAGTTCCACTCCCCTTTTACTGTCCTCCATAATGCTTGTCTAACTGGTTAAAATTTGCCTCTCATCTAGAGGCGTACAGTGAGATGTGGATTAAGTTACCACTGATTTGTTTTGAAGCAGCCATAAGACAACCATTTTTATCAAGTTTTTAAAATGAGCATTAGGTGTAATTTGTTTTTCAAATCATAGAGCAAATGTTGTCCTAGTAAATTTCGTTTGCTTTGATTCAATGTAGTTTTAATTCTCAAGATTCAGTCAGCTGCACTTAAGTCGAAAGACTCCGGAGCTACTCAATGCTAAGTGTACCGTAAGCCTACAACCACATGCTTGCCTTCGCTACAACATCTGAAGAGCATGCCTTGCTTCCGTACTACAATTGGTTTGAAGAAGGGATGAACTATATTGTAGATACAGTCTCTGCCGTGCATGTCGATACTTTAAACTATAATTGCTGAGATGTCGCTGCGACTCGAACTCTCCACACTTGATTGTCAGCTAATCAATCCGCACATTAATCTCGCCTATTTAGCGGCATACTTACATTTTTCCCGCAGGTGGTCAGTAGAATCAAGGATAGCGCTGCCTCTTGCTAATAAGATTGCAAATGAATTCCGCTAGAACTCCATTCACTTCTTCCCTTGGCAATAGCGCATCATTGCACAGCGTGCGCTTTTCACTCACTGATTCAACAATCGTGGTAGAGTTGATGCCACACTGCTATTCAGTTGATCATGAATAAAACATGTGTAGCCAACTTCATCACCGAAGGGTTGGTTTAAATGCTCCTGCTATGGTTACGACTCCCAATGTTTTCAAGCCTCTTGATTAAGCATTCACAACTTGGAATTGCGTTTTGCTGACGTGTCACTCAGCGTGTCACGAGCACTAGCATAGAAATTGGCAAGCACAGATGCTGGCATAAAGCTTACACAACTTGTGTGAGACTCAGCTTGACCTCTTTTTCAGCATGAGAGCACACAAGCATTGGGAATTTTGCCAAAAATTACGAAGATCTCATGTCATTGCCATTGATTGAGGGATCGCATTGGTATTGAGCATAATCTAGGGTTTGCATTTCATTGCAAATTGGAACTAGTTGCTTTCGCATGGAAAGCCAAATAAGTCCTCCTGACATAGTGGGTCGTAGAGTTTGTATTTCCCATCCCCTCAATCTAATCATGGAATGTCTCAACTTCAGTAACTCACGACAACTGAATCAATCCGCCAAGTGGTAATAATTGATGCTTCATTATCTAGCTAGACGGCTGCATTGTACAAGCTTCCACCAGTCTGGCTAGTATCTCAGGAGAGTCATCATTCTTAGGTGTACTTGGAAAGAGCTGACAGTCCACCTGCACTCTACTAAAATGTGCTGTGATTCGGTCAATGAACCACCACAAATGCGGTCCGCTAAAATGCTGCACATGCCAAGTTTTGATCGCAGCGACATATGGATTCTTTTCGAATCAAGATCCAATTTGAACAAAGCACTCTTTGTGAACTGCTACCCCAACCAATACAGTTCTACCCGTATTTGCCGTATTTTTTGGCATCCAAGCGAAATTTAAGCGTGGAAATGGTCAAATGTACTGGTAGATGCTATGAGTGTCATAATAATAAAATAATCATGGAAAGCGTTTTACCTAATATCTAAGTTTACCACATCTCTGCTTTCCTTTATTGATGCTGGTGCCTAAGAGTGTCTAGTTGACTGTGTCTCTTAAACTCATGCACATGTAGATGCTCCACGCTGACTGTCTAAAAGGCTTAAGTCCTTTAAAGACCCGCATTTCGCCAGCTTATGGCGAAACTGTTTTATTTTGCTTCAAGATGGGGGCTTATGATGAAAACATTGGGCAAGTGTAAAGTTTGTGCAGTTTGGCGAGCATGATTAAGGGAGAAGTGCGGACCTTAAACTAACTTTCCGTACGCTTGTGGTAATTGCGCTGGCCTATCGGCATCATCCAAATAATCCACATTTAAGTGGCGCTAAAGTTGATGCACGAGTTTCACTTCTAAACGTCAGGTCAGCCTTGTGAAATGTCATATGCACAAGACTGTCCGTTGCTAGCCGGACTGTGTCCAGTTCTCCGTAGCTTTTAATTTTGATAGAAGCGAGCCTGAGGATCTTGACTATGTCAACTTTGGCGTCAAATGCCGTAGTTGCAATTAAAATGTAAAGCAGTAGCTCATGCCTACTATGGGCTATCCAAAATAGCATATGCAGGGTTGCCTCGGAGGCACCGACTTGTCACCAGGATTGGTCAATGAAATGTCAAATCCACTATGATGCAAACGGCATCATCTAGCATGCCTTAACTGAAATCCCATGCTTAAAGCCTGTATTTGCAGCAAAATTTTGCTTGGATTAATGCGTTTCTGCTAAAGATCAAAGTCATCGCAAGTTGGTCTGCGATGCAAGAGAAAGTGCGTGACGTGCGCTTCACTGATGTGAATGCATACAGTACCGAGATTCCTCAAATCAGCCACTGAGAGAGACTCTTAACGCATTGCTCTCAAATTAATGCTTCTGCTTGTTAGATTTTTACCATGATGATATCATATGCTTTATTCTAATACCTGTTTCTCTTGGCTGCCTTCCATAAATTGGGCTAAGTAAGACTAAATTTAATGGATCAGCGGTAAAAATAAATTTATCCCACTGAGTCGTTTAGCCTCTCGCATGAAAGAGAGCAGGCTCATTTTTCGAAAAAACGCAAAGCTTGGACTAGACTGCATGCAGTTTAATTTCTTAACTGATTGTGAATACATAGGTTCCCCTTGATTCGTAACATCTGCTTTTTTTATGATTGAATGTCTATGTGCTGTTATGTGCTAGCGGAAGGAGGTCAAGATGTGCCTTCCACACAATCTGCATTGGAGGCGGTCAATTCGGGGTGGTATTTTAGGCAACATCTTCGTTTTTCCTCTACTTCGCTGGGAATTGTAGCAGACTATTACAGAGGAGATAGATGCAGCCCTTTGGTAAGGGAGAAAGACGTTAACTCATTGATAGAAATTAAATGCAACTCCATTCCAAGTGCTTTGATCACGATTTACTTAATACTAGTGTTGCATCACCTGCTCAAACTCATTCATTATGTGAAGCGCAAGCTCGGCATGGTGAACTGATACGCTGATGCAAGAGACAAACTGGCACTAGAGCAGATGTCGATGACATTTCTAGCAGTAAAGGGCAGAATCATATTCAATTCCAATGGCAACCTGTGAAAAGGACGTAAATATCTTGTTAAAAATGCAACCTTTATGTGACTTTTACGTCAAATGTCCTTTTCTTGGATCTTACACCACTTTACCTTGGAGTCATCGCCTTGAGATGGACCGAGATTGATTTAACTTAAAACATATTTACTAGGCACATTTCCTAGTTTTTTTTGAATGCCCAACTGTTCGCAAAGTAGTGAGTATGCAATGTGGATTGACTGACAGGGATGTGATCAACGAGTGTGGAGGCCTTTGGCGCCAACGTTAAGTATGTGTCTGCGTTTACGGCAAATCGATTATCCTAATTAACAGATTCTTGGAGCTTAACGACTCACCCCCATGACATCTACCCATAACAGTCGGCTTCTGCGTTTTAGTAGATAGGAGCTGATTCTTATTCACCAAATAATATTTGCTTTGTGATTTCATACAAAAAGACGCACAAACTGCATCGCTAAAGGTAATCACGGAGTGGTCGCCGTTCGACAGGCTTTAAGGTAAATTGGTGGTAATGAAATTGAAATTTGTTGGGATGTTTGTAGAAGAGGGCAGATTTTAACGTGTCAGTGTGGCCTCATAGTAAGCAGTGCTAATAGAGACACTTTGATGAGAGATAAGAAAGCAATTTCAGCTCCGTTGCCTGATTGATTAGCAGACAGAAACCACAACACCGCCTTACTAGATTGACGGAGGCGAACAAACGTGTCTAAAATTCGGGTGCGTGCGTGCATGGTTGCCGAGTGGCCAATGAAAGGAGGCTCAGGCATAGAGTGCTTCAGAGCCTCGCGTATTTGGTTGACTATGACCCTCTATTGATCACAAACACACTCAACACCCAACTATGCGTGATGATGACCAATCAGAAGGGATTGTGCTAGATGCCAAGACCCCAATTTTCATAGAATGTTGCCGCGATGATAGGGAATTCGTGAAATTGAATATGAGTAGGGTATTTTGGGAATGCAGGCATAACAGAGGATTTAATAGCATCAAACGTGCTAAGAGTTTGAAATTTACCGCGAAGCATCAATTAACCATGACTAGTCAGTGATGTGTGGGCATGATTTGCCTTTATCGCGCGTCCAGTCGTTGGCCCTATATCTGCACGCCAATCTCCACCACACAGTCCCTTTGTACTCTCCCAATAATCCATTGTCTCAGGACAGACCTGGTTGCCAACTTTTCATGAGGATACATATTTTATAAGTGAACTTGGCAGAGCAGGCTGCATATATTATCAGACCCAAAGAGGAAAGTGATAGTGATAGGTGTCAAGATGTATTGAGGTGGCACGGCTGCATCACATCAGATCCACAATCACCCGGCGCTTTTATTGTATTGCGTCAACCCACTTTAACCAAATTACGAGCAGTTATTACACTGTCAGACAGGGGTCTTAAAAGGAAATCGATTTAGTCCACATCACATCAATCTGGGTCTCTTCACCGCGCCCTCTAGTAGTGATGACTGATTCCAACTACGATCAGCTGATTTTGTGATCGCATCATTTTAGCACACTTGGGACGCAATAAACAATCGGAGAAATTTGAATGGAGTGCATCAATAATGCTAAAATTAGAAACGATTAAGGGCTTCATTGTTCACGGCGCATGCTAACACACTGATATGGAGGTAACCTATCAGCCTACTGTACGTACTTACCATGCCCTCTTTCATTCGGCGTGAAAAATAAGTTTATAGCTTTGGCTGTGCAACTAGATGAAAGGCGTGAATGCTTTCATGTTGTCTAAGCTAGTTTCTTCTCTTGCAATAGGCGCCGAATTTCAGTATGACTATTACCTTGGATAATTCACCGTGCACAGTAAATACGCATTCAGCATAAATATGATGGCCCCGATTTGTTAGTAGAACCAAACTCGTGTCTAAAAGCTGTATCCATTTTTTCGTGGAATGTAGAATATCTTTTAAAGTGTGACAATTTGAAGCATAAGGCATTTGTCTCAACTTGCAACACGGCGTAAACTCATTTTGATCTGGCGGAATTGATGACCCCAAAAGAATGAAGTAAGAATAGCAAAAACTTGTATTCGTCAGTATATTTCTAGTTGGAGGGGTTGCACAGGAAATAATTGAACATGAGTAGGTGCCACTGTGTGGAAGAGAGTGAGAAAGGTTGGAATGAATGAAAGCCTATGATGGAAAAAGAGAGGTCTGTTAATTCGCATAATAGGTCGTAGTTTTGATTATGCCCAAACGGTTGTTAAATAGCACTTACGCACAGGTAAGCTCAGGCAGGCCTCAACGCCGTGCCAGATGGAGCCAGACTGAGTGGACCACGAGGCAGACCAGTTGGTCGCCATAACACTCTCCCCCCTTCTATGCAAACAGACATGTCATCCTTCGGTGTGGCGAAGCTCATTACAGCCACACTTGCTAGCTTACCGGAGGACGGTGTTTTAATAAATCCATCGTATATGTCAGTTATATCCGTGTGCGCTAACACTCGGTATCGCGTGCCGGCCTCCAACCCGTCAAGGGTTATACTTCCTTGCGAAAAATCCACCCTATTGCCCTTAGCGAAGAAGGGCTTAGAAGTGGATACTGCAGTTAGTCTAATCTGGCTTGCGTAGTATTCACTCAACGCATTCACATCCCAAGTTAACGTAATAGAGTTCGGCTTCGGGATTTGCCATTGGAATTGAGCTGGAAGAGGTTTCTTTACTTCCTTTCTCTCATCTGCAAAGCAACAAAATATTTAATGCTTGATAGCAATCAGGCATGCACTCCGAATCCACTAGGAAAGAAAATGTGGAACACTTAGTGCTAAGACTTATACAGTGATGCCGGCTGGCAACATGATATGACTATGTTTGCCCTCAAGCCGCAACAAAACTCCTGTGCGCTGTAAAAATGTTAACCCTTCACCTGAGTGTGTGCAATATAATAATGAGCCTAAATTGCGGAAGATGTTCCTCATTAATGCGTGAGCATAGCCCATACTTTATTGGAGAACTTATCCAGACTATGTGTCTCATGCCATTGGGTCGGATGATAGGCACCTGCCACATACTTTCCATCCAACATTCACTTATTCGTAAAGCACGATAAGTGGAATGGAAAAATAGAACATGCGCACAGTATCAATTTCTTCCTTCCCTTTGTAAGCAGACATAACATCATTTGATATAGCGATGTGCGCCATAATCATAATCGCCAACTTACCAAGAGGCATTGTTTTAATGAATCCATAGAATATAAGAGTGAAGCTTCCATCTGTTAGTGCGTGCATAAACACATGGTATCGTGTATCGGCCTCCAACACGCCAAGGGTGATTATGCCCTGCGAAANATCCAGCAGTAATTCAAGGCATATTTTGAAAAGTAGATGTGCCGATGTGGAAGTTGCGCCTCCAATCAGTGCACAAGGTAGCCTGATTAGATTGGTTGGTGCATCTAGTGTTTGAGGTTTCCATCCCAGTAAAAGGTGGTGTCATGCTGATTGTTAGTCAGCCGGGCTAAGTAATAATGTGGAGATTTTTTTAACACCTCGGATGTTAGTCTTTGATATGCGACATACTATATCATTTCTCATAAGTTGGGTTGCATTTTGACTTTGTGGAGCCTCTGTGAGGTGGAACTGGATTGACCTAACAAAAGAAGACGGCAACTGAGTGCGTAGTTAATTTGCTTTGAATCCTTACTTGGTAGGTCTAAGTGTAGGATCAATTTTCGAAATGAGTCAACTGCAGATTGCTTAATGTCTAAAGCACTGCAATATCGGTACCCACTTAGGTGGTGACCATAATTGCCCGACTGGAATCACTTCGTGCATAGCATGCTGCCTGCGAGACAGATGCACTTTATTCTCCTACAAATTCTTGAATTGGCTTTCCTCCTCCACTTCCAAAACTATTAGTTCATTGTATATAGTTAAGTTGGCATTTAAACTCACCATACCGTCGCCTCATATCGCCAAAACCTTGGTGAATGTGCAATGACCGACAAATGGCACATGCTTGTGAGAATTAATGCTCGTGGCAATTGTGATGTACATAAGAGGAATTTTCGCCGCTGCTTGAGAAGTTGATCGCATAGCATTTGTCCCAATCGTGGTGGATGGTATCCACGTAGTGATGAGAATCTGTCAAACATTACCATTACCTGACCTCACCGAACTCCACTCGATTACGCCTTGCCAAAGACTGTATTCCAAAACCAAGTTACATAATTTGGGGTAGGCAATGATTGGATTGAATGGAAGGTCAGGGAACTCCACTATTTCACAGTTTTCCTTAGCCTTTTATCTGAACCTACAAGGCTTCTAACTGAGCCCTGATGGAAGCTGCAGCATGAGCGGAGAGAAGGGAAAACAGTGATTTAATGTGTATTTGCGTGCGCAATGTATAATTGACGGGAATATGACTTGTTGAAGTCAAAGGTATGGTCCAAATTTAGAAATTCAAAAATTCGGTAATCAATCAAAGTAACCTTGTCGTAATTTGATTATAAAAATGAGGGCGTTGGGCTTGGTAGACGATGGTTGTGTAAGTGGCGAGGATGTGTTAGAAGAGATATTTGGTGGAATCGAGAAGGCAAGGAAGTGACGCAAGTAATTATGCATGAGGAAACTATGCGATCAAAGGCAACAGTGGCAGTGGTGGATTCTTAGGGGAGAGGAGAAATTATATCTTGGTAGCGCACGTGTGTCATATGTGGGACGGTGTAGCAAAATGCAAAAATTGTAAAGTTGAACAAAATTACAGCAAAGGAATAGTAAACATTTGAATAGGCAACTGTCTGACTTATTTAAATTCGAGATTAGCATAAAATTAGAAGGATTAGTGACTAAAGTGAATGTGCGAATGAGTGAAGGAGGGTGAAAGGGCCACAAGAAGAGATGGTAGTGGCGGGATGGAAGAGGTAGTAGGGGTAGAAGGGCTATAACTTGCGCTCAGTAATTGCATGAGGATGAGCGGATAGGTCGGTGAAGAAGAGGAATGTCAAGGGTGCTGAACAGCCTACTACCACTCGGAGGGTGGGAGTAGGAGGAGGGGCAGGTATCGTGAAAAAGAATGGAAGGGTAAAATTAAGTAAACAAATAAGAATTTGCGTAACAAATATGCAGAGGGATATGCGAATATGAAGAAATTAAAGCTTACCAAAGTTATATTTAATTGGTGGCTTATTGTCCTATAGTATCATTTACAACAAGGCCTTCTTAACGCGCTGGTCGTGGTGTTCATGGTAATGCCAAAGAAAAGGATGTTCACAGTTAAGAGGCAGTTCTACTCATCCTTTCGTTGTGATACCGCTCCGTCGGGGACAAAGTTGGGGCGCATGGCTAAAGAAAGAGAGATTGGTTCTCTAGCGACCACTGCATCAGACTTTTTGGAAAATTTGGAGACAATTAAAGTCTATTGGTGAGAGGCCACATGACTAGCACATTACAAGTTAGTCTTGAACGGAAAAAAACAGTCAACGAATAATTTCGAATTCTTGACATATTGTTCAAAGCCGATGACCTTCGAGCATTTGTTAGACGAATAGGGAACCGGTGCGAAACCTGATTTGGTGTCAAACCTAATATTTTGTTCTTTCTTCACGTAAACTCGAAGAAAATTGGTCATTCTAGAAAGATGTCTGCATAAAGCATGCTCACCTTCTTGTCATACCAAGTAGTAACGACCCCATGCTGCACAAATGTGATCTAATTTTAATTGCATTTTGATAGCAGATGCCCTTTGCCCATTTGCCTGACTGCCACCTATCTGCCTACTTAGTAACATTCTTCACATTTTCAAGTGTCACAGAGGCCATCCCCATTGGCAAGTTTTGCAGCGGGTATGCGCGAAAGAAGGTATGACCTACGGAGGAGGCATGAGGGCAATTAGAGCTTTGCGCTATCTTCACGTGCCAAACAACTTACTCAGACCATCTCCAGCTTCGGTAAGCCTTGTCAGTTAGCTGCACATCTTGTAAAACACAGGCTTGGAGGATTTCGAACATATCTGAATTACAAACGCCCTTCTCACAAAATCCAAACATGATACGCGATTGAGTGCAATGTGATTATTTGCAAAATTGAGGAAAATCATTGGCTTTGATGCCCAGCCAGCCGCATTTTTAGGGGGGATGGTCATATAATGCCTTCGGTTCACTCCTCGCACCTAACTGCGGCACATTTTAGCCACACTTGCTTCTTGACTTTTCCCCATGGATTTTCTATCACCAACTTAACAATTGTGCCGGTTAACAAAGTAATCAGGATGGCAATGAGTGGTATTCCCGATGATGGTGCTTGACGCATAAGAAGTCTTCTATAATCCCTTTAATTAACTGCGTTTGGTGGGCGTGGACAGTGGGCTTTAGTTTGGCACTCGATTCACTTCTATTAATACGAAGGTTAGGAAAATCCTTCATAAAAATATGCTGCAGAGAGCTTCTCAACATGTCTACTTCTTGACCACAGGGCTGAATCGATGCGTTTGGACTCTTCGCAACAGTCTCATGGCCTGCATCGATACTTTGTGCTAAGAACAACCAGCGTGAGGAAAGTCACTAAATGAATAAGCCTTCTCAGCCTTTTACATAGCAAGTGGCGTTGATTGTGTTAGTGATCAATATGGGGTTAAGATCAACCACATGCGAGGGGCTGTGATGGGCTCTGTGTCTCCGCCACGTCTCATTGGCTACTCTGCTCCTACCCACGCAGCCCACTTTCGTATGCGATCGTGAGACTGTCTACTAATCATTCTGACTAAAGAATCGAAATTGCTTCGAATTCTTCGTGAAAACTATTTGCCTATGTTGGATTTCCACTGCTCTTTTACTGGCCTCCACGGCGCTTGACTAACTGGTTAAAATTTGCCTCTCATCTAGAGGCGTACAGAGAGGTGTGGATTAAGTTACCACTGATTTGTCGTGAAGCAGCAATAGGACAATCATTTTTATCTAGTTTTACAATGAGCAATATGTGCATTTTGTTTTAAAATCAAAGAGCAAATATTTTCTAGCGAATTTCGTTTGCTTTGATGCAATGTAGTTTAGGTTCTCAAGATTAAGTCAGCCGCATTGAAGTCGAAAGACTCTAGAGCTACTCAATTCTCAATGTACCGTAAGCCTACAGACACATGCTCGCCTTCACCAGAACATTGGAAAAGCATGCCCCAATTTCCGTGCGGTATTTAGAAAATACTGCACATGGTTTAGAGAAGAGGTGAACAAAATTGCTGTTACAGGCTCTGCTATGCATTTCAATACTTTGAACTATAATTGCTGAGATGTCGTTGTGGCCTGAACTCCTCGCACTTGATTGTCAGCTAATCAATCCACACAAATCCCACCTGCTTAGCAGCACTTATTTTACCAGCAAATCTTTTCTAGAATTAAGAATGACGTTGTCCCTTACTAGTAGAATTGCTAATAAAATCTGCTAAAATTCCACCCACTTCTTACTTTGTCAACAGCATATCGTTGCACAGCCTTGAGTGAACTTTTCACGCATTGCTTCAGCAATCGTGGTAGAGTTGATGCCACACTGCTAGTCAGTTGATCATGAATAAAACATGTGTAGCCAACTTCATCACTGAAGGGCTGTTTTAAACGCCTCTGCAATAGTTACGACTATCAATGTTTTTAAGCCTCGTGATTAAGCATTCACAACTTGGAATTGCATTTCGCAGACGTGTTGCTCAGCGTGTCACGAGCACTAGCACAGAAATTGGCAAGCACGGATGCTAGCATGAAGCTCCCCACAACTTGTGTGAGACTCAGCTTGACCTCTTTTCCAGCATATGAGAGCACACAAGCAATGGGATTGCTTGCAAAAATTACGAAGATCTCGTGTCATTGCCATTGATTGAGGAATCGCATTTGTATTTAGCTATAGACTTGAGCGTAATGTAGTGATACTACGTTTACTATGTAATGCTAAATGCTTGTGCATGAATATGCGAATGGGAAGTCCTTACACATTTCACCCTAAGTATAGAATTTTAAGATTGCTTCCAAACATAGAAGAAACATTTTTGCCTTAAGCGTTCACCGAAAATCCTTTTTCTTTAAGTCTAAATTTTCCTGTTTAATAACACTAAAATTCTTTTGCTCCGGCTTGGCTTTTATTGTTTATTCGGCTTTGATAGTAAGAAAAACTACAAGCGCCCTTTGCCTTAGGAAGAAAACCTGTAAATTTAGCAAAAATGCGGAATTTATGCGGGTTAAGCACTGACTTGCGAGCATCTGCTGGTCTCTCAATGATACTTCCTGCAATCACCTTCCAAGTGCCAATGTTCTTGGACTCTTACCGTTACATTGTAGCTACCATAAGCTTCCAATTTGTCCCTAAACATGAACACCAAATTTTATTAAGCGTACTTTCCCTACTCTTAGATTTGCCTTAGATGTGCGTGATTTAGTAAAGTAAGGAGGGTAGCTTAGCTTTATCCATAAGTGCATGAGCACTTGTGTAAATGAAGTAAGCCTTAGATCATTCACAAAAATGATTGCCGAGGTAGCCCTATTTATCAACGACTAACGCTGACGTTGAGGAATTTGCACAAACCTGCATATTATAAGTGTCCCATCAACAAGAGCAAAGTGTTTCTCAAAAGCCCTGCTCTACTCATGTTATGCAATTGTCGTTCAATAGCGTACTCAACAGGTGTAACATGAATTTGGGATCATCACTGCGACCTACAGCTCCAAAAATCGGTTCTTATGTTTCACTGCGGCCAAAACCACTGACGAATGACAAAGCTGTTCCATTCTTACACTTTGCAGTCACTTCGACTCCTGAGCACAGCGTAGAAAATGTGGATTAATACAACGCCAGCAAGACAAGGGTAAGGATGTTTAAATGGCTAGAGGAGGAGTCACACAAGATTATGTGCATAAACAGGCGACTATAAGCACGGCATTTCTGATTCATTGCCTTCAGAGGCGCAATGGATTACTTTGGGATTCGAGGAATGAGTTGTTCACAATAAATGAGCATGTTTTAAACAGCTTTATTCGGCGAAAAATCAACCGCTTACCGGCAGTTAGAAGGCAATCGACCATGTTCGCGTTCCCGACTTTGGTGACCAGCATAAGTGACGTGAGGCCTTTTCTGTCTCGTTCCTCGATATCGGCTCCATTCGAGATAAAGTATCGAAGGACAGGCCCCCAGCGTCCATAAATCACTGCAAAAATAGGTGATTTCATGCGAATGACGCATCAGTTGATGTCGATTCCATGCAGGAGTGACAGTCGTATCAGTAGAATGTGGCTGTTCAATGTAGCTTACCCAAGTGCGACTGGCAGGCATCTGCTTTGCAAAGCCGAGAGGCAATTTGTGCCCAAAATGAATATTACCGTTTCGTGGTCACCCTAGTTGTAGGAGATGTAATTATAGGCATGATGCATCATCAGATGGTTACCTCAGCAATTTTATATCTAATATTTTGCTTACTTTTCAAGGTCATTCTGTGCGTATAAATGCTTTCATAGGCAACTAAATTATGAGCAAGAAGTAACGAATGTCCCTTTTAATTACTAGAGGAGAATGCAGAACACACACTTCGGCACTAGCAAGCGTAAGTGCAGACTGTTTTCTTATTTTTAGTCTGTGGCCTTTACCGGCGCCATGGAAAATGAGGCGTCGAACAATCTTGTGCGCCTGTGGTGAACGGCTCGGTCTAAAGGAGTTTCATTATATACTTCCACGATTCAGAAGTATTTTTACCAATGGCAAGCAACGTTTAGTAGCTGCACAGTGGCGCGCAGTGTTTATGTTATCGTCAGTGCAAAAGACCGACGTGCCACATTCAAGAAGGAACTTCATTGCTTCTAGATGACATTTATGCACTGCTACATGAAGAGGAGGACATCATGAACTCCCATCATTTCCGCTAGCATCCGCCTAAAGGTGAAAACGAGTCTTCCATGGCTTAATAACCCTGCAGTGCTCCGATATTATAGTATTGCCAAGCCAATTTAAGGTGTAAACACACAGAGCAGGCTCCAATGTGCCTAAATCGTTAAAGGTTGCCTAAAGATTGGCCTTTGTGATTTGAGGGATGGCAAAGAAACGCGACTTATGGGCAGGACATGATCAAAAGTGTGGAGTTTAAAGGCTCCAAAATCTGGCGTCTTATGGCAGCAGCGTTATTGCGCAACACGTCTTAGAAGAGAGGCTTTTGCCCATCGCCTTCCTATTGCTCGACTCCAGTATCGTCTGGTCCATACGATTCCTGTGTTAGTTGAATTTGTTTCAAATTTAATGCTAATATTTTGCTTTGATGACCTCGTTATATTTAGTTGCAATGGAAATGACAACTTCAGAATATGTGCACGTCGGTGATGTGCTTCTGAAACGATGCCGAATCTACAAGTGCTGCAGTTGACCAATGTGAGAAAGTGTAGGCATTGGCAGATATTTCTACATGATGCGTTAGGAAAGGGACCATCTATACCTAAACACACAAATGCAACGTTTGCTTAGTGACACTGATCGAAAAGTAAAAAGTCTCACGTACCGCAGCACGAGCAGCAACAAGTGTAGGTTTATTTTCGCCACTTGGCAGAAGTTCTTCAGTAGCATCTTAAGAAAGCAGGTATTACACAACATCATAGTAGCCATGCCTGCGGGCTTCCATTAGCTGTGCTCGCCGGCTAATGTTTGTCACAGCGGTGGCGCCGCCTGATTTGCAGAGCACAGTGACAGCAGCCAAGTCGCCTAAGCTTGCTGCTCAGTGAAGAGAAGTGCTGCTGTGGTGATCAAGTAAGTTGACATAGGCTCCTTTTTTAAGGCGGAGGTTCATTATTTCTACATTGTCTCTCTGCAGCTTCGATAAGCAGAGTTGTCGCAGGATCCTCTGTGTGTATGGTAGGATTAGCCTAAAAAGTTGAGGCAGTGTTAATGCCCGTATTTTGATAACTTGATGCAATAAAATTTGGACTTCTTCTTATATATGATAGCGAGACTGAAGCTTTGGGCAGAAAGCAATGTTGCTGAGCATCTATTGCGGAAGCAAAGTCATGATTTTGCTTTTTTAGCTGTGCAAGCATTAGGCTTGGCCTTTGAGAAATGCGTAATTTGGTCGCTGTCAGCCGTGACAGTCAAGTGAACAACATTGGCCTAGATAGACGGTGACGCCACAAACATGACCTAAGTCTTCTTTTAATAATTGTTTAGCAACCGCGGGCATGTTATATCCACAGCTTGAGGCAGGGTCATTCGTGCAGTAGCACTACTTGACGGGGTAGCAATAAGTTTTCTTCTCTTCAAAGACAAAAGAAATAGGCATGAACAAGATCATGGCAGAGTGGCATCTGCATCAGAGAACTCTATCTTTAGGCGGACTGAATAATGAAAAGCTTGGTGCATTGAATCAACAACCCTCAATTATTTTGCAGGCTGTTGAACATAAAGTGTTTAACAAAAACTACTTTATGTAAAGTTTCGTTTAAATAATTCTGAAACGAGGTTAAAGGAGATGGCGCCGCTGCACACTGAACGTGTTTAAAACATGACAAGTTAATAAAGGGATAAAGCTGTCAATTGAGAATGTAAGTCCCACCGCAAAGTGGCTGTTTATACGCACCTTGAAGTCACTTACATTCAATAAGCTGTTCTAACAAAAGAACCAACTATATTTCCAGTCGCTTAAAGCATATTCCTTAAGATGCCTTTAACTAAGCTACGCAAAACAAACTAAGGTGGGAATTGTCAGCTAGGACCGAAAGCGAAATTAGCTGAAGTTTATTTGTGGATGCCGCAATATTTCTTACAAAGCAAAATAGAATAAATTCACTGATGAAAATCCGGCAACGAGTAAGCTATGCATTATCAACGAATAGAGCGAAGTCTCCCTTAAGACTGTTTAAGAGAGTGATTAATCACCCGTGCATTGGCGCTTTGAAGATTACATTCCGAATCATGAACAGGTGTATTTTCTTCAAATATATCAACTGCTCATTAAAATGGTTTATCTTGTGGTCTGTGATTTTCTTATTAATCCTTTTATTTTAGCTGGTGTTGGACAATAGGCTTCGACGTAAATAAAGTGAATGACACTGACAGAGCGTGATTGCAAAATAGTATTTGTGCAAGCATGTTCCACTAATGATGCAAAGTTCACTACAATAAGCTGCGCCTGAAGTCCCATTGTGCCTTATAATGACAGCAATGAATTTGGAAACCATTGACATTATCTTACTTAAAACACTCATACATGAATAAGTTACATCATAGCATGCTGATCCTTTGACATAAATCCTATTTTTGCGATAGCCACCTGCACTAAACACATTGACGCATCAAGATTGTCCGTTCTACCCTATTATATGGCCTTGTGTTAAAGTACTAAATATTTAAGGTTGAAAAAGCATGCAATAATTTATTAGTTTGCTAAATAAACCCGTAAAAACTGTTGTGCTGCTCAGGTACGCTTGTTAAAATCGCACCGAAATCGCAAAAGCAATCCACGCAGTGACAGAATAGCACGTATAATAACTCATGGTGCGACTGAACAACCTTTTATTATCCTGTCTCTGGCATTATGTCTTCGTTTCGGCTTCCACCACTTCAACTGCAAAATTGTAGTCTGTTCAAAGCATACCATGAAATGTTCACCAAACATCATTTTGATAGCGACAGCATTGCACTTTAAGCCTTGAAGTGCAACGTGCACTAGTGTAATGGCGAGGGGAAATGGAAAAGTAAGCCACTGCGCTTTATCATGTTTTTAATTGGCGCATTTTTTGTAAATGGGCTGCTATTGCTGGCTGCAAGGATTTATTGCAGCCTCGCTTTATGTCTTTGCTGAGAAAACAGTTTAACGTACAGAATTATCTGAAAGGCATCCGGTGCACCTAAATGATCATGTCTCTGAGCGAAAATGCGATGACGAGGGAATCTGTGGAACGTATTTTTATGGAGTACTGCAGTAGCACAAAAAGTTCTTTAGTCTCTAAATGTCAAGGCGAATTTTTAGTAAAAAAGGGACACCTACCGCATAGAATATCGCCTAATGATTTTACATAAACTTAGGTCCTCGTAAGTTCCGGGCATTTTGTAGTGGAAAGCAGTAAGACGATTTTGGGATTGTCCAGCAGCTTGCACATTACCCTCATTGACAATTGGGGTGATCAAAGAGGCTTTGGGACTGGCGTTGATTCGAGCGCTCTAAGATAGCACAGGTGAAACAGAAGGCTGCAAAGACGACTAAGAAGTAGGGCATTGTGATAGACCCTAGGAATATTGAAACCGTTAGTGCGTGTAACCGTGGTTATTGGAGGAACGGAACTGGACTCATCTTGGAAAGAAGTAATTGCGTAGCAACGATCTAACCGTTCACGATATGTTATCGCCCAAATCGCATGGCCAGGTAAGTGACAGTCAAAAAAAAGATCTGTTCTTCAAAACGAAGTTCAACATGCAGATATAGGTCGAGGGTGTCTAAATAAATCATGGTAACTACAGCATTAGTAAAGCTGGTTAATCACTATCTGCATGACCTAGCGCATTACCTAGGGATTTGGAAAAATAAAAAGTGCCTAAAAGAAGGGCATAACCAGCACTTAACCATTGACCCTTAAGGCGGATTTCCCATTGTGAGCCCGATCGTGCTGGCATTCGTGGCAAAAGGGAAAAGACCATACCTTTAGGAATTTATGAATTAATGCTTCTCGAACAAATCTTAATGCATAACTGTGAACTTATGATAAGGCGATTTTTATCATAATCCATGCACTTAAAAATATTTGAAGTTGCAACTTGCTTACTTTTAGCGCAGTCTATCAGCGAATGATTACCACTGAAATGCATTTTAGGCTGTAAACAATCTTGGCGAGAGTAAGACTGGGAAGTATCACGCGCTCGACCATTTTCATTTCCCATAGTTGAAATTAATGCATCCATACATCACAAGTGCTAGCAAGTTCTAACCCAAAAACACCCTCAAACACAATGAAACAAAATGAGAATTCGAGCTCAAATTAAGTGTACGGAAGAAGTCTGTGGTTATCGTACACGCAGTTATCACCGTGGCTGAAGCTTCACATTGACTAGCATGTTTTGCTTCTGGTCTATTGATTTGACAGTATCAAACGCAATCAAATGTGAGTTTTGTAGGAAAAACGGGGCCATTCATTCATCCTTAAAGCAAATTCTTCATCTAAGCTCGAGCACTGCAACATCGTTCCTAACCACCAATCAAAACGAATGAAGTAATGATGCACACGTTTAATCCAGCATTTGCTAGATCGCTGTGAGGTGGCTCTGAAAAAGAGTGAAAAAACACTTCACAGATGAACTCTTACTCAACATTATTTACTTAGTCCCAGATACCCTTGATTACCTCTTAAAACTAGCGAAAGTGGGGTGGTTTTGAGAAATTTTGCACTGCTCAGCTATGCATAAAGTTAACTTAAAGTGCCATCTAATGTGGGTTCAATTGTGTGCTGCCATTGGCTAAATTGCACTAAGGAGCATGCAAGCAAAGTGAGTTTTAGAGAACGCTTGTTCTTAGCTCTGGGAAAGTCTAAATTATCTCAAGCTCTAGAGACCGAAAAGCACGTATTTTTGTCGCGCCTGTCCTTATATCATGAGCGGTATTTTAAGTTAACAATGCAAAAATTCGACTAGAGTGATACCAGTCATTTGAATGGGCTTAATAGTGCAAAGCGTTTACTCCCCAAATTATGCGCACACTATTCTCCTCACAATCCCTCTGACATTTCTACGCTATCACACAACATCAACCCTCTACTCTCATTGCTTCAAAGGAGTGCTAAACGTGCTTTTGAACACCAGAAGTAAACTCCTTGTTTTTAGCGAATTAGCAGTGCTGCCGTGAGAAATAGAGGCACCAATCCATCCACAAGGCTGCAAGGATGTGCTTATTTTTTCGACTTTGAGTGTCTTTTCTCTACCACATCTTACTGTGTAAAATGACCATGAAAAAATTATAGGCGCTAAAATACTTTACCTTTTTTTGGGATTAAAAGTACGTCGCTAAGTATGTGTCATAAAGGGCAAGGTATTGCGCGTCTGTACAAGCTGTTCTGAGCCAATGACTAATGGTCAGTATAGCGCTCTAATACTTTAGCTTTTACTCCGGCAACGGTGGAGTAGTACTCGCGCCTAAATGACACCATGGAGGAGACACCATATGTTTTCAGCCCCTTTCTCTCAGACCTGTCAACATATGTGGAGCTCGAATGTGCGCATTGGGGAGGAGCCCCAAGACGAATTGTTCGCTGACCACCTATACTGATTAACTCAACTCATACAGTAGTGATGTTCAATTCATGCGATTTTACTTTGGTCTGACCTTTGCGAACTTCTTTAGTTGTGATGGCAGTAGGGGTAGATGCAGGCTCTGTGTCATTCCAATGGCTCTAGGAATAGATATAAAGCAACTCGAAGAACGGATTAATTTCAACAAATGTTGCCAAGCCTACATCGACAAGGGTGAAGCATTAGTGATTCTGGCTAAAGGAAACATGTATTTATTTAAATTTTACACGAAGACACGCTGCCTACTTAAGGAAGGAAATCATTTAACTTAGAGCCACAGATGTCCATGCCAAACGGTGCCGATTTTCACCGACGATTTCTCCGAAGTTAAGTTTAAATCCTTCATGATTTGTCGCGATGCTTCAGAAGAAGCTTACCTAATCATTCGTATGTCTGGAACTGCCTTCGTTCACAGTGGTAGTATGGATTTTGTCACTATTCAAGCATTTGAATTAAAATCAACGTTGCAATTGTTTGATGATCTCTGCAGGATCTCCAGTCGCACCAAACGCAACCAGTGACTGGGGCGTACTGGTGCACAATTAATCACTTCGTTCTTCTGGAACTGCGTTCACAGTGTGTAGCGTGCTTCCCGGCATTTAGACAGCAAACGCGTCGCTTACTGGTTTCATCAAACAAAATATTTGAATTTATTTAGCAAATAAGCCGAAGCAATTTGCCCAACATGGATAAAACAATTTGACTAGGAACATGGATGATGCCTAAGTCAAGTAAAACAAGGCGCGGATACTTGGATTTCCACGTATAGCAAGTTAACAAAAGGGGGATCCCATAGCATGTTTGCTATGGTTTCCACAAGTATCTATAAAGTGTTTTCGCATGTTTCTGCAATGGAAGGATCAATGTGCGCAAGTGTCGACAGCATTTACCACAGCTTCATTGAACCAACATTGATCAAGAGAGCGATTCTAAAGTGTTTGATGAAATTCGTCTAAACACAAAACTGAACGTGGGGTGCAGTTGACGAAATGCCATTCATTTTGGATGAGAATAATGAATGTGTCAGCGAAGAAATGGAATCTGTCTTTGAATGTTATCGTTACGTATGCAGTTTTCCACCCTTACAAATGAACCATGCACCCATTAGGCGTAGTGACGAAGGCAGTAAGAATGAAATGACTGATGTGGAAGAGGACGCATACCTTTGCGCTCTGATAATGGCTACTAATTTACCCACTTCTTATGCCCGTGTGTTACATCGACGAATTGGCAGAAAATACAATTAGCATTTCCTATGAGTTTTGACTCACCTATCCATCTCTGAAATCATGCTTTTGGATTGAGGTTGCTGCCAAGAAAATGGTTATTTTCTTCTCTCGATTCATGGCACTTCCACGGTCTATACGGCAGCGAGGACCGCCTGCTTGACACCCGAAGACACGTCCAAAGAAGCGCAGGGCCTATTTTAGTGATAGCCTTTAATAAGAGTCTGCGTGTACATCTTGTAATATAAGCAGACATGTTTGTGTAGTTTGTGTCAATGTGTCAAATGAGCAGTGAACCCTGGACGTTTTACAAAATTAAGTCGGCCAGGTCATCCGAATAGGGTAAGAAGCATATGGAGACCGGTTCTAATGTTACACGCACTGCACAAACAACCCTACGAGTTATCAGCCCTTTAAGCATTTTTAACCATTTTCGGTAGATAGCTGGTATCGCTGCAAAATACTCCGGTCGATTTTTCACATGAAAAGAACATTCAACCTGGCAAGTAATCTTAGGAGAATGTGCACATTTTTGCCTAAAACATGTCGACTTGAGACAAACCAAGGCACAAAATGTCTCATGATTGATTTCACTCCACACACGGCCTGGCTGAGACCGAACACGGAGAATAACAATAAGAAGCACAGAAAACAGCACGTGTCAGAATAGGGTTTGCGGTGGCTTGGCATTTGGTCTTGTGTACATTCAAATGCGTGAAACCTTCCTTCTTCGAGGTTTGAAATACCACCCTAATGGTTAGGCCAAAACGCCGTTCTCGCGACAGTTCAGTCTTCTGCAGCACTCTCCTGCACTGGCATGCTTCCTTTTACAACATCTTAAGTGCGTGATCAAAATTAAGCAGTAAATTACAAGTTTGATTGACTGTACATTTAAGTAGGCAGACACTTATTCCTACCAAGTTTATGCTCTTGATCTGCTGACCGAAAATCAGAGAATGCTATTGGCCTCTCAACCATTCTGTACATTTGCGTAGGGTGACGGCTTGCAATGTATGGCTTCTTATGACTCCAAAAAGGCTTTAACGCTAAGACGTTGAGCAACGAATTAGCGCAAAACTTCCAGCCAAAATAAATTATCGGAGTAAAATAGTGGGCAAAATTTGAGTTAGTGGTCGAGGACTAGCTGACTGAAACCAATTCTAACTTAGCAAACTTCATTTTAGTGATGGAGTGAATCTTCTCCAAAGATGAAAATTGCCATTAACGAATCTGTATGTCAGAAACTCTAGACAACCTTAATGCTCTGCATTGCACATAATAAAGTGAAGTAGGCACTTTGGAACATCAGCACTAATTATATTCGGCCGTAGGGAAGGGGGATATATTTGACAGTGTAATTAAATTTAGGGCCCCAGCAGACTCTTTAGGCTGTGTTTCTGCTGCGTAGCATGTCCCTTCGGCTACGTCTATCACCTTGCAACCTAAACGCCCTGTAATAGGGGTTCTCTGGCTTGAAGCCTTCTCAGAAGTCGGAAGACTGCTAACATGACCTGGAGGTCAGGGTACAGCACGGGCGTTCAAGTTGTGTCCAACCTCTGCAGACATAGTTCGTCATGGAGCAACACGCAGTGCAATAAAACAATAAATCACTGCGCACCACTGCTCAACGTCAATATTGGTGTCTTCAGTTGCAAGCTTACAACCGCCGTAATAAGGTGTTTGCACTCATAAACAAACAACAAAATGGGCAAAAACGGCATCAAATTTGTCTGCATGTAGAAAGGCGGCCGATCGTGATGAACAAAAATAAAGCGCAAACAATCCTACAGAGCCAATGACACTGGTCTTCAGCATTTCTTAGCTTCCGATGAACTAATTTTTTACCCAGATAATGGACGTGTGGAGAATGCAAAACCTTTTTGCAAAACTAGAATTTTTACAATGGTACTGCAAACCGCTTTGCAAGGAGTTTTCCACGCACTTCAATTGAGGCGCAAGTCATGCCGCTTAGGAAAGATCCATGTAACACGAAGGTTAGGTGATTGCCAAGGATAGACATCACTTGTGACACTCCTGCGGTTCTGTAACGCATTATACCCATAAAGTTATATGATCGCTAGAGAAAAGAGGAAGACCGTCAGGGTTAGCATTACTCTTAGCCACACTCCTGCAGTTCCTGACAACCCTGACTTCATTGCAAAGTGTCGAGAGCTACTGTAAGTTCATCTCACGTGGAATATCAAGACAATGCAAGCATACAACCTAACTAACCAAAAAAATAATCGCAGCGTGTTGGAAGCGATGGGTACTGCTTTTACTTCATTGAAACCAACTTTCTTATTAAAGACTCGCATCCTTGACCACTAAAATACCCTTCTTGACTCCTATTTGCAAGCCGAGCATCTACCACATGAATGTGTAGTGGACAACGCGGACCGGTGCCTAAGTCTCCGCCTGCCTTATTTTGGCCTGTTACTAACTCAAGGGGAATAATAGTGGAGGCAAGAGGCAAAACTGACGTTAATGTACAGCTACCGCAATGTCTGCCACTGTGCGCTGCACCTTTGTGTGGTGTGATAACCGCTTTGGCATTAGAAGCTGTTGGACGAGATTTGTCCGGCTTCCGACAGAATGGCCGCAAATGGCGTGCAACTTGACAATTACCCTAATCATGTGCTTCGCAAACTTGGCATTGGCGGCAATAGCCAGAGCAGACTTAAAGCGGTTCCCTAGTAAAGACGTTGGCTATGTGGGTAAACCACACTCCCTCTCATACCATACTAGCTGATCACCGTCCAGATGGAAGGAAGGCTGAGCAACACTGAAGTGAGGACAATGCGGCAAGGTAGAGAAGATGAAAACATTGGACAATTGACAAAATCGTAAATCATGATATCTGTTCCATAAAGTAGCGATTGGCATGAGAAATAATCTAGATGAGGGGTGTTGAAGAGCCTAATCCGGTGTTTAGACGGTGGAGGTAAGTATGGTAGTCCACTAAGAAAAAAGCAGCCCAAAGAAGCGAAAAAGCTGATTTAACCCTCCTTTGCGTTTAAGACTCATGAACGCGTCCTGGTGGAGCAGGTCTGTCTACAACACGAATACGCCTTAACGGGGCAGGTTTGGCAGCAACATGAGCATCCCTGTTAGCCTATTTTAAGTAGATGCAGCAAAATCTACAGCAGCTTTTGCAAATTGCTTTGCGCCAGTATATACTCTTCAACCACAGCTCCTTCCAGTCTCTCTAACTCTCTGCTGACCATCAAATTGTCGTTGCCACCTTGTTCTCTGTTGTACAATCACTTCAGCAAATAAATGATCAGTTTGGGTATATCATCTCTGGCCCACTAAGATGTGTTGCACGCATTGTCTGAGCATAAGCTACGACTTCCACCTTCCATGACTGCGAATGTTGTGGCGGAGTTTATTTGTTGCTCTCCGTTGCTTCGCACAATCTCTTTATGCTGCTTCAAAGTTACCTGATCCTCATGGATGATGGCACATGGTGGTACTTTGGTCACCCGTGTGATTGCGTGCGTCATAGTGTTTAGGTATCCTTTGGTCTTATTCGGTCTTTGAAGAGTGCAACTAGTCTTGATTGATTTGCGCTAAGCAAGTCCATTCACTAAGGAGGCAAGTAAGTGCAACGAGTTTTGCCTCTCTCCCCACTTTCGATTTCTATGTGTCTCATTGAATCCCCGCATATCAGTGCATTACGTCTTGTTTAATGAATAGGTTGACATACGTCAGCACTGTAGATATGCTCTGGTCTAATGTACTTCCATCTTAGCTCAGAGATCTGTCCTTTACTTTTAGCTAGGTGCCTGCGTGCTTGCCTGAAATGCTGCAAGTTAGTCTGCCTGCCTGCCTGCCTAATGTCCCTTTAGGCTGACGGGCTTGTGGCCTACCCTTGCATCGAGCAGGCTGCAACACTACCCTCTCTTTACTCAACTTCATATTCACTCCTAGGCTTCATTTTAAGATGCTTAGTGAATCCGCTGATGTGTTCCAGCCTCGCACATTGTTCTTATTTCTCTCTCCTCTTGCTTCACTCCTCTCAATAGAGTAACTCACTTTTCCACTTTTGCTCGAATGTCTGCCCGCCTGCGTGCCTGCATAATAAGAGGCTCGCGGCACTGAAAAAGGAAGAGAGCATCCAAGTGCACGACAAAGCTTGTAAAGCAGCTCAGATTCCGTCTGTTTGTCAAAAAGTAATGAGTGATCTCTAAAATAATTTTAATTATGCCAAAAATACACATCAAGTAAAGCTCTTGCTCTAATGCAGACATCGAGCATAAAATACAAGCAATTTTGTTGTCCCAATCACTCACTTATGTGTGATCTAGGACTCTATTAAGATGCCACTTGAGTAATATGTCCATCGCTTTATGGTTATCCCTCCTTGGAGCTCTAGACGCCGCCATATTCTATTTATGAATTATTTCACCAAAGCTACTTAAAGAAGCAGCGGGTAGACTTTCAAATGCAGATTTTAATCAAGACAACTCCAGGGAATTGCTTCAATTTGCAGGGAAGGTTAGATGATATCTGTTGTCCAAATCCGTGCAGTATAATACAGGCAAACGCATTCGTCTAGTAGCACGACAGCGCTGTTTGGATTTGCTGTTGCTCCTACACTATGCTTGAGCCTGCGTAGCGTGTAAGTTAAGATGTTGTGATGTGATTAAATACCGCATAGTTTTTGAATTCCGTCTTAATCCAAGCTTTGCATAAAATTAACCTTTGCATTTTACTGTTAAGTAGACGGTATACCGCCTTGTTTGTGATAAATTGGGGACCCTACCATGCATTTGATGCACACTTGTCAGCAATTATTGCCGAGCTCTGTCTGCTCGAGGTTACTCAACACCATCGCTCCCTCTCAAACGTAAGGCCTTAAATCTCATGCTTCGTAAGGCATGATGCGAGACAGAATCGTTGAAAAATACATTGTTTTTAGAAATAGCAGAAAGAGAGGAAAGAGGGAGAATGCAAGAAAGGAGAGTGTGGAAGGTACTACCTCATGCCCATTTGCTGCACCCCCATAACTCCACTATCCAAAGCACCAGACTATTGCGTAAAGGGCCCATCAAAAGTTCAGAGTCAAAGCTGGATCAGACAAGGACGTGTGAGTGTTAGACCGATATTTGGGTTCTAGAAAAGAAATGCATGAGAAAATGAGAGGCTGTAGGTTGATCCCATCTACAAGGCCAATAGATTGCAAATATGGCCGTTTCGCCGAACATACCAGTTGACAAGCAAATCAATTAATTCAGAAATTAAAATATAAGAACCGAAAACCACATTTCAGTGGTAAGCATAATCCACCATAATAATGACAACATGTTTCTTCTTTGCATCTGGAAAGGCAAGACAGCGTAGTTGCCCACTAGCCAAAAGCGGTGCGACACCTCTGACCGAGTGACTTGCGCAAACGGCTGATTTTACAAAGGTCAGCTACTCTTATGTAAGTTGAAGGAAAATTAGAGCACCCTTAAAATATGTGGGTTATATTTCTAGAAAATTGACAACACAAGCAAGTCCAAAATGACAGCATAGCCAGTCCTGCTCGAAAAACTTGTCAAAATCATGAAACATGTAAAACCTGAGCAGCCTAAATGAGTGAACTCGTAAGAATCCACCTTTTAATGTGCATTATCAGTAAGGAATCTTATCGCCTTGCCGGTATTCAGCCCTGCAGTCAAGCAATCCATGCTTCGAGGACTGCCATTGCCTCTTACTCTATGCAAATAGCACCTTTTTTATAAAAGACTTCACTAATTACCAACGACTAATTTCATACTTAGAATCCGTGCACCGATTCGGTTGATAAGGTTATCGCAGAACTTCACTGAGGCTGGGACTGATTCCCTCGGCATCCTTTTGATTGGGCAGGTGCAGGAATGCTTTTTAAACTTGGATACATTGGCATCAAATATAACTAGGTAAAAACTAAAAATCTGGCACTAAAATGAGGACAAGCAAAGAAGTGAAGTGAATCCCAACTCTATTATCTTTGATTTCTAAGAAGAGCATGCACGTCATCCAGACTGACACCGGTAAAGTGGTCGCTAATGCGTTTGCTAAGACCTCTGAAAATCTGCCAGGTGCGCTGCGGTGCTGCAGTTCCTGCATTGTGACGTAGTAGACAGAAAGGATCAAATGAAGTGCAAATGAAAGGCTTAAATGGGTGGAGGAAAAGGCTTACTAATTAGCTAGCACTGATAAGGATTAACAGATTGACACTGCAAAAGTCCCTAATTGTGCGCGATTTTTTCAGCGGTCTATCTACCATTTTGAGGTGCGCCCCCACACCGTGAAGTAGAGAGTCCGCATCTGCCGCGGTACTGCCAAGTAGACAGAAAATGCACAACGTGAATTCCCTTTTGATGGCTAAGGGCTAACTAATCTGCTCCTTACTTCTCCATTTTCCACGTGTTTCATTTGTCTATGCAGATCCTGAACGAATCTGTGCTACTGCTACCACTGCTGCTGTCGTTCAGTTGCGCCAAGCGTACGCCAGCCATTGGTTTCGAGGCGCATGTTTTAACAGTGGAGTGAACCGACGTTCCGCAAATGGCTCTGCAACCAGTGTGCAATGTGGTAATAGGAATCCCTTGTTGAAATAGGTGGCTTGTCCCATTGAATCTCTTAATTCCCCAACAATCGTCAAAACGCTACTGCTGACCTCCCAATAAATGTATTCCAGCCACAAAAATTCACTCAAACCCTAAGGGATTTCAATGGTCGCACAAATAAATAGGTTGTCGGAGATCTTAATCAATGCAAAGGATTGCGAGAAGAAGTGTGAAGTTATGTTTGCACAAAATCGCCAGAAAGTTCGTAGGTGCTACCCAGCAGTGCTTTCTGACACTCAAAGCTGCAGGTTTCACATGGCCTACTCCTGCGCCTTTGACGACTAGGCCTGATTGAGTGCCTTCTCCTCTATTTTTGCTTGCGTATAGACGCATTTACGGGTCAGAGTCTCTCTTGGTGGTTCTTGGTTTCTTAGTAGTTGGCGGGGAAGAACGGATCTGGAATTTAATTGGTGGGTGGGTGATAGGGAGCTTTACATCCGCTGTCTTCATTTTCTTTATTAAATGAGCGATTGGTGGAGCAACTAGACACATAAAGAATGGACCTCTGTAAGCCTCACTTCACTTCCGTCATCAAGGCATATATACGTATTATTTGGTAGGATAAATGTTTGTCTACCAATAGAGTATGTGGAAATCTTATGTTGACTATTGGGTTGACCTGCCGATAGCGGACCCTTCTGCTAACGGAATTCGGAGTTTCGCATTTGTTTCTGAACTACGGTTGGCTCTAGTTCGCCTGATCACCTGTGATGGCTGGTTTAGAAGAGCCAACTTTAGGAGTGAAGACCAAAATAGCTGAGTGCTGACTGAACCAGGATGAAAGCCTTGTACTAAAGTTCTTCATGTTTTGGCCTTATCTTTGGCTACTTTAACATTCCACGGCTCAGCACCTGCATATTTGCCATGGAATAGTGCTCGCATGACCTATGCCACCAGCACCCGCCGTCTTTGTTGCAACATAGAATTTTCGTTGTAACTTTAGTCTGGGCTTGGCGGAAGGGTAAGACTCAAGGGATGAGGTGTAAATTTTAGCCTTCCAAGGGGGTCTGCATGCATTAGAGTTTATCTGGTTTCCTCGTGAACCGCCTCAAACGGATTTTTTGCCTTATTTTAGCGATAAGTCATCTTCTCAGCTGCAAAAGAAGTTAGTCGGATCGCGATTTGAAATGAGCACATTTACGACTTGAGAAACTTACTTAACCAATAAGTTCCTGACCCACTCAAAAAAATGATCCAAACAACCGGCACAAACCTTAACTTCTGTCGCAAATATTAAAAATATTGACTCGTTTTCAACAAATTGGCCTGCAATGTGCGCTCTACCCATACCCGCCTCTTTATTGTACAACTGCTAGAGAATGGTAATCCTTTTTCGACATCAGGATCCGTTGGGAGCCGTAAATCGTCGAAAATGCGTTCCACTAGTGTGGGTCACCGTAACAGATCGTGCTAAGAATGTACGCTTCAACTATAGCAGGACAGGGAACCCGATTTGACACGTGTAGTAAGCCAATGCTTCAAATTCTTAAAGGCGTGGCTGAGTTAATCGCTGTTATTTGGCCTGCAAGGCTGCTCAATGTGAATATTTTGCTTGCAGAGACTTCCAATCAGATCAATGGTGACACATTGCTTCCATAAAGCAACGGGAATACCGTGAACTTTCTTTAAGGGCAGATTGGGGAAGAGTTATCTGCGGAATTCCGAGGCGCCATGTCATCGGGTTATGCAATCTCAATCCTTGCCTTACCAAAGGAACACACAAAATCACTTAATGTAATTTTTTGTCAATCACCGTCTCAAGGATCTTTGTGGAGTCCTAACCATTATTCTGGATGGGCTTGTAATAATGACTCGCATAAATTAAAGGACTTCCAAGATTGAGAAGTATTTACAAAAAATCGACGATTTAACCTGGTTAATTAGGTAGAAATTGGTAATAACACCAGACTATGGAGCAGATGTGGAAAAAATTTGGGAATCATGCTGCTCCGCAACTTAAGCTAAAAGTAGGAAGCCAAGTCGCCTTTGACACTCAGGTGATGCGTGCGTTAAGCCAAAATGCTCTTTAGGTGGGAAGCATTCGACGAACGAAAAGCCAGCAATGAGGGCATCGTTAGCTCTCCTTGAGGTAGACTAGAGTTCAAAACGTAAGCACCCAGACTTGCATTTACCAAGTTAGAGATTTCTAAATAAGTCTGTTTCTCCAAAGATTTAAGGAACCAACTGAGCGAGATGAACGAGGAATCTGTTGCTCCACTAGCAACGCCTGTAAGCCACCCCCCTCTTAGCGTCCTTTAATAATGATTGTCTATCATGCCAAATGATACTTCAGCTCCTTTGTGCCCTTTGGCGGAGTCTATTTCCTCTCGCAATATCGGCATCATCATTCCAAACACCAACTTGAAGAAATGTTGCACCAGCTTATCTCGATTATTCACTGACAATTAGAGCTACTCACTTGTTGCGAGAAATTTAGTAAACACGTTAAATTATGGTAGGCTGAGTTCCCTGTGGCTCAACTCTATGCGGACCTGATAGGTGGATAAACGCCTGATCCTAATAATGCAACTAGAAGACTGTGTAAAACAGATAAAATGGCTTAAAAGAAAAACATGGAAGTTACTTGTTTTTTCCTAAATATTTCAAGAAGCTGATTTACATAGGACAACTTTCGACAGAATAATGCAGTTCGACTAACTCCAGACTAACGACAATGGGCTGATTAATTCCAGCTAGTTGCCTCTAACCATTAAAATGTGCTTGATAAGTTTATTCGCGAACCACCCCAAAGCAACACCTCGCCAGCACATCTCGATCAGCTAACTGCCATATTCCTTTCAGTCTTTGCATTGGCATCAGCTCCTGAGCACAAGGGAGTTGGAAATAACACATTGTTGGTAGTAAAGCAAATATGGGATGATTAAGAGGCTATTTGCATGAACAGGTGGTTGGAACCAATGATGGCGCTGTTTTGTTGTTGTAAAGATACAAATAATCTGTTATCTTTGAAGGGATAAGCTCTTTCTAATTAAGAAAATTTAGGGCTCAGTAAGCACTACGACTGTACAAAAGCAACCACTTACCAGCGGCCAAAAGATGGTCAACTATTTCCACGTCACCAACCTTGGCGGCCAGCATAAGTGGCGTCCAGCCCTCACTATCCTTCTGCTCGATATTAGCTCCATTTGGCAGAAAGTATTGAAGAACAGGCAGGCGGCGGCCACGAATCGCTGCAAATATGGTGGATCTACAGAGGCATCAGAATAGTTGATATCAGCTCCATGCATGAGTAGCAGTTGCAACAGTAGCAGGTGACCGTTTAAGGCAGCATGCTCAAGTGCAACTTGCAGGCATCTGCTTCGAGAAGGAGAAGAGCGGGTGGTGTCCAAAATGAATTTTGCCATTTCATAGTCGCCCTATTTGTACGGGGAATGAACATGCACATAAGTGCGTCGTGAGGTATCGCTATATTTATTCGATAAACCACTACATTTTTACCATTTTAAGAGGATGCGGTGCGCAAAATTATTCTTACTCGCAGTTGTACTAGCAATGAGTAAAGACGTTGTCTTTGTGAATGTCATAAAGCGAATGCAGAATACATACCTCGACAGCAGCAAGAGTAAGCGCAGATTGGTTTCTTTCATTCCGTTTGTAGCCCCCGTCGACACCATGAAAAATGAGACACCGAATTACATTCATGTGGTTGTAGCGAACAGCTTTATCCAAAGGGTTCCGACCATACAAGTTTTTCGCATCGGAGCGAGCTCCTTGTTTGAGAAGCATTCGTACACATGGCAGGTAGTCTTTTGTGGCTGCACAGTGAAGCACGGTGTTCATGATATTGTCAGTGCAAGAAACCGAAGCGCCATGCTCAAGAAGGATCTTCAACGCGTCTTAGTCTCCTTTATACGCTGACAAATGAAGTGGAGGACACCGCGCCTTTCCATCGCTTTCGTTGGAATCCGCCTGAGAATGGAAATGGCTCCTCCTACATTTGTCAGTCGCACTAACCCTATGTTATGAGTGCATAGAACAGGTCTAGTTTTGCTTTCCTTAAGATATTGCGTTAACTCTTCCTGTCTTAAATAATTATAAGCTACCTACAAATTTACCTCCGCGATTTGGTGGCGTCTATTTTATTTTACAGCACAGGACACCACGAATACGAAAAGCGACCTACATCGTTCTCCAACAGAAGCTTCATGGCAGCGATATTGTTATGAAGCGTGCCTTGAAAGAGTGTTTGTGGCTCATCACTTCTAATTTCCTCATCCTCCTCATCGTCCGATCTGTGCGTGTGATGAAAAAGCAAAACTTAATTTAATTAAGGTAATATGCTCATTATTTTGCCTTGACATATTAGTGCAATCATCGGCAGCATAAAGGGGGCTGACAAAATTCTACAGTCAATTTGACCTCAAAACGCATGGAATTCTGGGGCATCATATTATATAGTGGTTACGAAATGTAGAGAGCATTAGACAACCCCGCGTGGAATATTATCGGTGGAGTGCCTCCCAGAGAATTAGAGGATCACAATCGCTTAGCCATGTACAAAAAAAGATTATATGCAAAGGAAATAACAATGCCACGTGCCACGAAATTTAAACGACTGACCTTCCTCATTGGCTTCGTGAAAAAGCAGGTATTGCACAACAAAAGAGTGACCATGTGCACCGGCTTCCATTAGCAATGTTTAGTGGCTAATATTTTTTATATTGGCTGTGCTGTCAGATTTGCACAGCAGAGTGACGGCGACTAAATTGCTGTTTCTTGCCGCCCAGTGAAGGGGCATTTTGCCAAGGTAATCACACAGGTAAGTGTAAGCCCATTACCAAGGAACAGCTGCGTTATCCCTACGCTACCCACTAATGTAGCTTCTGTGAGTAGAGTCATCATGGAATCTTCTGTGTGTACATTAGGATCAGCCTAGAAATTGTGAAGTAATGTTAGACCAGATGCGTGGACTGATTTACTCATGCTGAACAGGCAATGTTTCCTTACGACTAATAACGAAATTGAGCGTTATAACTGCCAAGACTATTGCCTATAAACAGGCACTATGTTTGGCTAGCTGCGCAAGTGTTATGCACGGATTAATAATATGGAACGTGCGGTCGTTGTTAGTCATTTCGTGTCGAATAAAGAATGATAGGGTCAATCGATGGAGAAGGGTTAAAGACAACGCACGCCATTTTCCAATAGTTGCCTCGCGACCGAGAGCAGATTATTTTCCACTGCTTGAGACAAGGTAACTGAAGTAATGCCACCACCTGAAGGGCCGGTAACCATTCGCCAATCCTTTAAAGTAGAAAAGCAAACGGGCGCATAAATTAGTCTAAGTGAATCGATTTACATTAAAGGAAATCTCCGTGGCAAAGTTTTGTTGGATATAACCATACCAAATTAAAATTGCATTAGTAGACATTTAAACGGAAAGCAGCCTCATTTTTCAAAAGACCGTTTATTAGAAGGCAATGTTGCAGCAAACATAAAAGCCACCTGCACATAAAAATGAGGATTTATATTCACCCTGGAGCTACTCACTTCTTGCTGATTTGCTCTCATGAACAAACTGATTAAAGCTCAAATCATTTAATGCCCGCTTGCTGCAATGACGACCAACGTGAATTTGTCAGCGCAAACTTTATAAGCTTTCAAGCCAACGGTAATTTTGTAATTGTAGCAATAGTTCTCATTTAAGCGTTGGGAATTTCAATCTATTTATCACCTGTGAGCTTCCTGGCGACTAGACATGATATATTGAACACTTGCAGCGGCGACGGCGTATGCTCGTCGAATAGTAGTACAACGAAGACGACACATAGGCTTTCATTTTCATGCACCTGAAGTGGCCAACTAATGCCGACTTTTGAGATGTCAGTGAAGCATGCTTGTCCCTGTGCTGAGCAACGCTAATTATCCATGCCTGAGCGATGGACCGGAACTTTAAAGGTTAAACAGCACCTTGTGTTATGGTGCAGGTCTCCAGAGCGGATTCGATTTTATCTTAACACCAACAATAAAGCTTCTTGCTCTGATAATTTCAAACATTTTTCCTCAATAGTTGCCCACTGAAGTGAAACATAGATAGAATTATGTAACGAGGAACTGATGGGCAGAATACATCGATCTATGCGCAGATCTAGCCGCTGCATAAAGGCCTATGGTAAAAATTTAAACAACGCGACTAGCTTGCTATTTGTTTGTCTGTGATTCTAAACCTAGAATCGTACGTAATCACGGCTTCTAGCTTGGCCACTGTAGGAAAATAAATCGTTTATGCTGCTCAAAATACAAATCAAAGGAAGTTGGTTGTAGCGACCAAGCTCATGTCTCATTCCCTATAAATTGCGCGATAGACTTACGATTCTCGTAAAACGTTGGATAATGACTAAGAAATCAAGCTTAGCTTTTTATAAAGCTAAGTGTGTTTAGATGATGACAGTCGCAACTTTACTTGCGACTCATTGCATAATTAACAAGCATGCGCAAACGTTTAACCAAATGTTGCTCGAAAAAAATCGTATTTCACTTTCGTGATCAGCCTTTGAATGCACCGCATAGTTAAGGTAAAGCAGGAATGTATTCTCTGACTGTATTCGACGGAACGTCTTGAGGTAAATGTTAACACCACGAAAGGGTCGATTAGCCTCTGCTATGGATAATAACTGCAGAGAAGTTTTGAGTATATCTACCAGGGATTCAGAGTGGTGCGATTACCGTGGTTTAGAGAATCGGCAAGCGAAGTTGACTAAAGCATCCTCTGTTTGCTAAATATCCTGGCTCGTGGCCTCGCTGATGCTTAACTGATATAACCTTTGCTCATAAATCATTCTATTGGGAATTGTGTGATCTAATCTCAAATAAATACAAAGAAGTTGGTAGGGTCGCTGGCGTGTTTTAAAGATATTTTGAACTAATGCAAGAAGGGAGGAAGTCGGTTGAGTGCCCTTGGAAAGGGTGGGTTGCGGATCAAATAATATGCTGAGACGAACCTAGCTACAATATGGGCACCCAAGTTACTGCAAGCAATACCAAAAAGGTAAATAAACATCAGCAAAGCATCTTAAAAGTAAAGAAAGCAATGAACCTTCTAAGTTAGTTAAGTGGCCAGCGAATGCCAGAGAGTGGGCAAGTAAATTGCAAGCATTTGATAAATAAAATGACAAAATTAGGGAATTTGGGGCTGCCATTAGTGACTAGGACGTATTGAAATGATGCTGAATAAATGATGAATTAAAGGCATTAGAGCATGCATATATGCATAATTGTGTTTAAGACGAACGAAGGAAAGTAGTAAGGAAAGTGATAAACTGGCATTATATGCGTGTCGCATGTGCGTGACGGTGAGACGAAATGCGAAAAATCGTGAGGTGAAACATCATCACCACAAAAAAGCAATTGTTTACGTAAAGAATTATTCCATTTGTTAGACAATTTGATCTCAGTCAAAAAAATTGCGAGGAAGCGGATAAAATGAACGAATGCTCGTATGGATGGGGAGAAAGGGCTTCTATTAATGGTGCGAGCTGTCACCATAGCCATCAACACGCAGATGGGCAAAGCTGTGATATATCCAGACTCTGAGTGCTCCGGCTGTGGATACAACATTTGCTTCTCTGTCTGCATGCTTTGTACGTGCAGCGTGCCAGTAGTGACCGGCCAGCTGACTTTCAAATGGTGGGACAATCGATTAAATCAAGTGCTTAGGTCACATCCCCAAGCTAAGTTGTGCGATCACAACTGCCAGCAAGATGCGTTTTACAGTTCTTTCTCTTCGTCTACTCCTCATTGGCCTCTTTTGTGTGGGTCGCCGGTTTTTATCCTAGCCTTTTCTTTTTCACCTGGTCCATGCTGGACTCTGTGGGCACGATGCTGAGGAAAGATGGGTGCTTTTATGCCAATGGCACGCAAGTCGCCAAAAAAACAGAGGCATCTGTTACAATGCAGATCAGACAGTTGGTCATTAGCGCGAAGAAGAGGAGGAAAGGAACTCGACAGGATCGTCTGATACAAAGTATACCAGATTCCAGCAGATACTAAATTTCTTTGCCTTGCCTAGAGGTTTCTGTCCGCTCAATGCTGCCGCTGGTGTACGTCTGACTGTGAGACGCCTTGACTGTTTACTGGCGACGAGTAAAGTGGCCGTTTTCCAACTTGTCTGGATACCATGCATGGTTTGAGATAACCGCAGACTACTCATACGCATTGGTAAGTTCCCATCCTTCTGATTCTTTATTTAAAAGACGTGTGATAGCAGAATTGACTTCATGCCTCAAAATGGAGTGGATGTGGTTGATAGTTGTGCTTACTTTAGATAGATGACACTTGAATTTTAGATGAGGACGGTGCCTTGATTCCCTGGTTTCCTAAAATCATGAGTTAAAAATAGACATATGTACCGGTTTTACCTTTTGCGTCCCAGCATTTACAGTTCAGGAAGGGAACTGGTGTGCTTTTTGCAATCGGCAATTTGATTGTCACCACTTCCGCCACAGCATCGAATTTTTGTGTTCCCTACTAAGCACAAGTTGCGCTTTCCTTTGTTTGTAAATTGAAGCATTGCCTTATCCGATTTAGTGTTGTCGATCAGTTTCGTGCGGTAAACCGCGGGAAAGCTGCCATAGTATACTCTGCACCTCTTTGAATGCAATTAACGCCATCTACATCTTCTGGCAGATTTGATTACTTTTAAAGTACCACCGATTAAGTTTACCCACCGAATTTCTTGCTTGTTTTAAGAACGCAAATAAGGAACTACAATCCTCAGCCATTTTCCTATCATTTGACTCATATCCACATAAATACCCTGATGGAATCTTTGGTTTTCTAATTTTTTGTGCTCAGAGTAGAATTAAGCTTTATCTTTCCTTCATTTTGTGGGAAGCGAATGGTTGGCGTTCATAACTGAAGCAAATAATTCACCATGCATACAACATGCAAAAGTGCATATGTGTTTTAGCTTAAGACTTTCTACGCTTATGCTTACAGTTTTATTCTAAGACATTGACTTGCCGTCATTTAAATGCATCCCATTCAGGACATTCCCGTTTTGAAGGACACATATTAACCACTTTAGTCAAGTTAAATAAGTTTTAACGACTTTTCTAGTCAATGTATGGAAATCGAGCCCTAATTCGCAATGATATTTATTGTTCCTTACTTTCCCTTATCATTTGATTATCAATAGCATTGCTATGCGAACAGGGGTAAACCCACCTCTAAGCAAGGTATCTTGAGCTGACAGATTGCTGCGCTTTATGGGTTTCAGTTGAATGATTCCATGGCGCATGTTTGTTCATTTTAATTTGTCCTGTCTGCATGTGAAAGAACTCTCATTTGATTACCACCACAACCGTAGCAGGCATGTCTGTCAACAAAATCTTGAAGCACCGCGTTTTTGACATCAGCGTTAAACGTGCAAGCTCTTATACGTGAAATATTACGCATTTTTGCGTAAGTCACTCGAGGTTTTTAACTTAAACGCATATTTGTCTCATCATATTGTCATCAATAAATGCTGACAAAATTACGCAATTTGCGCAACGAAGAGTTTCTTGCTGTCTGGCATATCTTTGTGCATGCGACAAGAATGTGGGCGAATGGTAGTTAACTGCCAGAAGGACTATGCATGCTTGTTCGCTAATTTGGTATAGCTTTCTGTATTTTTTTCAGACCACAAAAAACACAGAAATACAAAGTCCATGATTCGCAGCAAAGATGAATTTTACAGTCCTTTTGCAAGTTACACACAATACCAATGTACGAGGATATAATCTCAGAAACACCATTCTACTAGGTCTATTTGCGACTCTTCACAATAGCAAATCATGCCCTACGATGCGACAAAATCGAAACATCTTTGCTGCAAAGTATTTTGATAATGTCTGAAAATTGCTCAATGCGGTTTTATAGTAGACGGTGGGAGTTGCTTACTTTACGCACACCATGTAGAAGTTAGCTTGTACAAAAATGCCCAAACCAGCTCTTATTTCACTTATGCCATAAAGCTAGGGCGTCTAATTCTGCAGCGTCCATGGTGTGTAAGCCGCACATCTCACCGCCTCGTCGTAAAGAGAGCAGTCGCAGCTCCAGTTTCACGATTAAATTAAGGACATAGATAAGGCGCTATCGTGCTACTTGAAATCCAAATCTGTATCGATAGATGCTGATACTGTCACTGGTTCATTCGTACACTACAAATAGTAAGGATAGCGCAATGCGGCCACGCACACGACCTCTTTCCTGCTTGGCGTGACGTTGTTAGGGTGGACAAGCATGCAAATTGTCGCTAGCACTGAAGCTTAATGGGCAGTGCTAGACCTGACATTTTGCGTATTTGCACCAAGACTTGTCGAGATTCATGCGATATTCTGACACACTAAATTTGATGTAAATAATAACCTATTTTGACAATAGAAGTGAATTAATTTTCGTCGAGTTAAGTCATGCTAGCTGAGAATAAACTTGACCAGCGAGTTTAATAGCGGCTTGAGTTAGCTGGTTGTAAGAGCCCGATAGTTATTTGGCAACAATTACTAAAAAGAAAAAAAGGAGCGATCCATAATTAAACAATGCAATCATGCAAAACTGCTTAAGGTTTTCATTTTTGCAGCGCAATTTTTGGGGCAACACTATTCCATAGTGGTGTTCCACCATCGGCTTTCCAAAGCTTTGGCGAAAGCTTACTGCTCTTAAGGGAGGGCATCTATGCTAGCAGACTTAGCAGCAGAATGGCGAAACCAAGTGCCGCTGAATGCTGATTGGCATGTAGTGTGCTGGAAGTCAATCAAGTATTTTCTTAATGCGTTTGTGAATTTTGCGGCGGTGAATAACAAAACACTGCAAGAGCTCTGTGCACAGCTTATTTTGCATTCAAATGTTTAAAAGTCATCTGCTCTATTCCTCTGCCCTTGTTCTACTCTTCGACTAAGCAATTGATTTCATTATTCCTATTCATGAAGGATTATTGGGAATGGCACAAGGAGGGAAAAGGCACATTAAACCCACGTACTCTCGTCTGGTTTTGAATCGCAGATGCTGTGTGGTATAAATCTCATATGCTGAGCACACCTAATGGTCTAGAACACGACTAGAATGCTTGCCATTATAGATTGCCTTAATTTACTATCATCGCAACAACATTCAAGATGACTCTGTGTCCTGGCACACTTACACCGTCCCTGCTTATCAATCGGCATTATACTGCGAGGTGCGTTGATTGTGTTAGTGATCAGCATGGGGCCAAGTTCAACCAAATGCGAGGGGCTGTGAAGCGCTCTGTCTCCGCCTCCCCTCATTATCCATCCTACTACCACGCACGCACCCCACTTTTGGATACGTTCCTTCGTCCCCGTCAATCAAGTAAGGCGATTTTGTAGTAATCAGTCTGACCAAAGAGACAAAACTACTTCAAAGTCTTCGTGAAAATGTTCGGCCATGTTAAAAATTCTACACCGCTTCTAATGCTTATCACGATGCTTCGCTGACTGCTTAGAGTTTACCTCTCATCCAAAGGCGTGCAGTGAGGTGTGAATTGAAGTGTCCCTAATTTATTATGAAGCAATCACTTGACAATCATTTTTTGCCTAGTTTTCAAAATGAGCAATGTGTGCATTTCGTTTTTAAAATCATGGAGCAAATGTTGTCCGAAGAATTTTGTTTATTTCGGTTCACCATAAGTTTAATTTTTAACAGTTGGTCTACTGCCTTGAAGACGAAAGACACATGGTGCTGTTTAACCTTTATAGTTCCGGTCCATCGCTCAGGCATGGATAATTAGCGTTGCTCACCATGGGGACAAGCATGCTTCACTGATAACTCAAAAGTCAGCACTGGTCGGCCACTTCAGGTGCATAAAAATGAAAGCCTATGTGTCACTTTCGTTGTACTACTATTCGGCGACTTGACGCCGTCGCCGCTGCAAGTGTTCAATGCATCGGATCTAATCGCCAGGTAGCTCACAGACAATAAATAGATTAAAATTTCAAACGCCCAAATGAGAACTGTTGTTACAATCACAAAATTACAGTTGGCTCGAAAATTTATTAAGATTGCGCTGACGAAATCATGCTTCAGCTTGTTTTGTTTTAGCGCGTTATACGTCATTGCGGCAAGCGGGCATTAAATGATTTGAATTTTAATCAATTTGTTCATGAGAGCAAATCAGCAAGAAGCGAGTAGCCCCAGGGTGAATATGAGTCCTCATTTTTTTTTGTGCAGGTGGCTTTTGTGTTTGCTGCAACATTGCCTTTTTAATAAACGGTCTTTTGAAAAGTGAGGCTGCTTTCCGTTTAAATGTCTACTAATTCAATTTTAATTTGGCATAGCTATATCTACCAAATTTTGCCACGGGGATATTCTTTAATGAATATCGTTTTAATCTCACTGATTTATGTGCCTATTTGCTTTTCTACTTTAAAGGAAAGACGAATGGTTACCGGCCCTTCAGGTGGTGGCATTACTTCAGTTACCTTGTCTCAAGCAGTGGAAAACAATCTGCTCTCGGTTGCGAGGCAACTACTGGAAAATGAAGTGCGTTGTCTTTAACTCTTCGCCACCGATTAACCACATTAATCTTTATTTTGACACGAAATGACTAACAAGGCCCACACTTTCCATTTTATTAATCCGTGCATAACACTTGCGCAGCTAGCCAAACATAGTGCCCGTTTATAGGCAATAGTATTAGCAGCTATAACGCTCAATTTCGTTTCTAGTCGTAAGGAAACATTGCCTGTTCAACATGAGTAAACCATTCCACGCATCTGGTCCAACATTAATATACAATTCCTAGGCTGATATTAAGGTACACGCAGAAGATTCCTTGACGACTCTATTCATAGAAGCTGCATTAATGGGTAACGTAGAGATAAGGCAGCTGTTCCTCGATAATGAGCTTACACTTACCTGTGTGGTTACCTTGGTAAAATGCCCCTCCACTAAGCGGCAAGAAAAAAACAATTTTGCCACCGTCACTCTGCTGTGTAAATTTAACAGCACAGCCAATATAAGAAATATTAGCCACCAAACATTGCTAATGGAAGCCCATACACATGGCCACTCTGTTGTTGCGCAATACTTTCTTTCTCACGAAGCCAATGAGGAGGGTCAATCGGTTGAATTCCGTGGCACGTGGCATTGTTATTTCCTTTGCATCAAATCATTTTTCTACATGGCTAAGCAATTGTGAGCCTATAATATTCTGAGAAGCACTCTCACCGATAATATTCCACGCGGGGTTGTCTAATGCTCTCTACATTTCTTAACCACTATATAATAAGATGCCCCAGAATTCCATACATTTTGAGGTCAAATTGACTTAGAATTTAGTCAGCCCCCTTTGTGCTGCCGATAATTGCACTAATGTATCAAAGCAAAATAATGAGCATATTATTTTAATCAAGCAAAGTTTTGCCTTTGCAGCACACGCACAGATCGGGCAATGAGGATGATGAGGAAATTGGAAGTGATGAGCCACAAACTCTCTTTCAAGCCATACTTCATAACAATGCCGCTGCCATGAAGCGTTTGTTGGAGAGCGATGTAGGTCGCACTTCGTATTCGTAATCTCCTGCGCTGTAAAATAATATAGACGCCACCAAATAGCGGAGGCAAATTCGTAGGAAGTTTAAAATTATTGAAGATAAGAGGAGTTAACGCAATATCTTAAGGAGAGCAAAACCAGACCTGTTCTATGCACTCGTAATATAGAGTTAATGCGACTGACAAAGGTTGAGAGTGGCCTTTTTTTTCTATTCAGGTGGATCCTAACGAAAACGATGCGAAGTCGTGGTGTCCTCCACTTCATTTGGCAGCGTATAAGGGAGATCAAGACGCATTGAAGATCCTCCTTGAGCATGGCACCTCGGTTTCTTGCACTGACAAGATCACGAACACCGTGCTTCACTGTGCAGCCACAAAAGACTACCTGCCATGTGTACAAATGCTTCTCAAACAAGGAGCTCGCCCCGATGTGACAAACTTGTATGGTCGGACCCCTTTGGATAGAGCCGTTCGTTACAATCACATGAATGTTGTGCGGTACCTCATTTCTCATGGTGTCGACGAGGGCTACAAACTAAATGAAAGAAACCAATCTGCGCTTACTCATGCTGCTGCCGAGGTATGTATTCTGCGTTTGCTTTATGACATTCACGGAGACAGTGGCTTTACTCATTGCTAGCACAACTGCGTGTAAGAACAATTTTGCGCACCGCATACTCTCAAAATGGTAGAAAATACAGTGGCTTATCGAATAAATAGGATGATACCTCACGACGCATTTATGTGCATGTTCATTCCTCGTACAAATAGGGCGACTACGAAATGGCGAAACTCATTTTGGAAACCACCCGCTCCTCCCCTTCTCGAAGCAGATGCCTGCAAGTTGCACTTGAGCATGCTGCCTTGAACGGTCACCTGCTACTGTTGAAACTGTCACTCATGCATGGGCTGACATCAACTATTCTGATACCTCTGTGAATCCACCAATTTTTGCAGCAATTCGTGGCCGTCACCTGCCTGTTCTTCATTACTTTCTGTCAAACGGAGCTAATATTGAGCAGAAAGACAGTGAGGGCTGGACGCCACTTATGCTGGCCGCCAAGGTTGGTGACGTAAAAATAGTTAACCATCTTTTGGCCACTGGTAAGTGGTTGCTTTTGTACAGTCGTAGTGCTTACTGAGCCCTAAATTTTCTTAATTATAAAGAGCTTATCCCTTTAAAGATAACATAGATTCTTCGTATCTTTACAACAATAAAGTAGCGCCATCATCTATTCCAACCACCTGTTTATGCAAAAAGCCTCCTAATCAGCTCCATATTTGCTTTGCCACTAACAATGCGTTATTTCCAACTTTCTTCTGCTCAGGAGCTGATGCCAATGCGACGACTGAAAGGAATATGACAGCCTTTTTGATCGCCAATGATCTCGGTCAGAGAGAAATATGTGAGAAAATATTAAGTGCTGTAGAACGTAGTAAAAACCATGATTTATGACCTGCTTCTTGGCTATGCTGTTAAACATCAATTTCATGCTGAGCGATTTTAGCAAGAGTGTCAATGGAGCCCAATTTTATTTGTTACACCTTTTCATTGTTTTGCTACTTTGCTGGATAATTGATGCGATAGCAGTAGCGTATTCGCCTATTTATTTTGCTTACGTGATTTGGCGCCCATTTACGAAGATGGTAGTCGAATATGTAGAAGCTGAGAGGCTTCTACCCTCGACTCGACGAATTCTTGAGCCACAAGTCATCACCACATAAATGAAATGTGATCAGGTAAATTTATTTTTAGTAATCATTAGTAGTAGTTATCGTAAGGGCATTCACGACAGGTGGAGGAACAATGTAAGATCAGCTATTGAGCAGATGTCTTCTAAGTCAGCTGATCGACCAGATGCGGCTTTAGGGGTGCTTTGCAAATAAACTTGTCAAGCACATGTTCATGGTTACAGGCAACTAGCTGGAATCAATCAGCCTTTTGTCGCTAGTCTGGAGTTAGTCGAACTACATTGCCCTGTCGAAAGTTGCCCTATAAAAATCAGCTTCTATAAATATTCATCAAAATAAGGAACAAACCTCCCCGTTTTCATTTCGGTCTATTTCATCTGTTTTACACAGTCTTTTGGCTGCATTATTAGAATCAGGTAGTTATCCTCCCATCAGGTCTGCATAGAGTTGAGTCACAGGGAACGCAGCTTACCAAAATTTAACGTATTTACTAAATTTCTCGCAACAAGTGCCTGTTTTAAATTTTAGTAAAGAGTTGAGATAAGCTGGTGCAACATTGTTTCAAGCTGGTGTTTGGAATGATGTTGCCAATATTGTGAGAGGAAATAGACTCCGCTAAAGGGAACAAAGGGGCTGAGGTATCCTTTGGCATGATAGGTAATCATTATTAAAGTACCCTAAGAGACGGGTGGCTTACAGGTGTTGCTAGTGGTGCAGCAGATTTCTCGTTTATCTCGTTCTTTGGTTGCTTAAATCTTTGGAGGTACAGACTTATTTTGAAATATTAAACTTGGTGAATGCAAGTCTGGGTGCTTGCGTTTTGAACTCTAGTCTACCTCAAGGAGAGCTAATGATGCCTTCATTGCTGGCATTGCGTTCGCCAAATGCTTCTCACCTGAAGAGCGCTTTATTTAAAGCACGCATCACCTGAGTATCGAAGGCAACTTGGGTCCCTACCTTTAGCTTAAGGTGCGGAGCAGCGTGATTCCTATATTTTCCCACATCCGCTTCATTATTTGGCGTTATTACCAATTTCTACCTAATTGACCAGGTCAAGTCGTCGATATATTTTGAATACTTCCCAACCTTGAAAATCCTTTAATTTATGCAAGTGTCATTATTACAAGGGTGCTATTTGCATCCAGTAAGAGGTAATGACAGTCCTCGAAACATGGAAATACTTGACTGCAGGGCTGAATATCGGCAAGGCAACAAGTTTTTTTACTGATAATGCACAATAAAAGGTGGATTTTCTTATTTGTTCACTCGTTTAGGCTGCTCGAGTTTTACATAACCAATGATTTTGCCAAGTTTTACGAGCAGAACTAGCTATGCTGTTATTTTTGGATTGACTTGTGTTGCCAGTTTTCCTAAAGTATAACCTACTTATTTTAAGGGTGTCCCAATTTTCCTTTAATTTGCATGTAAGTAGTAGACTTTTGCGAAATCGGCCGTTTGTTCAAGGCACTCGGTCAACTGAGTCGCACCGCTTTTGGCTAGTAGGCAACTACGCTGCCTTGCCTTTCTGGATGTAAAGAAGGAGCATGCTGTCATTATTATAGTGGATGGTGCTTGCCACTGAAAAAAAGGCTTTCGGTTCCTATACCACAATTTCTGCATTTATTAATTTGCTTGTCAATCAGTATCTTTAGCGAAACGGCCACAATTGCAATCGATTAGCCTTGCAGACGGGATTAACTTACAGCCACTTATTTTATCATGCATTTCGTTTTTAGAATCCAAATATCGGTCTAACACTCGTACGTCCTTATCTGTTTTAACTTTTGCCCTTAACTTTTGATGCGTCCTTTGCGTAATAGTCCGGTGCTTGAGATAGTTAATGACCTTCTCTTAGGTAAGTACGATTATAAGGTTGCAGAGAAAAGGCATGAGGAGGTACCTTCCACACTCTCCCTTCTTTCATTCTCTCTCCTTGCTCTCTTTCTGCTATTTTTAAAAAACAACGTGTTATCCTACGATACTGTTTCTCAGCATGCTGTACGAAGCATGCGACTTAAGGTCTTGCGTATTGCTGTTTTTCACCAATTTAAAGGTCTTCCTGTCCAGTCTACCGACTACGCATAATCGTTTAAGAGGGATCGATAGTGTTGAGTGGCCTCGAGCAGACAGAGCTTGGAAATAATTGCTGATAAATGTGCATAAATGCATGGTATGGTCTCTATTTTATTGCAAACAAGGCAGTAAAGCATCTACTTAACAGTAAAATGCAGAGGTTAATTTTATTCAAAGTTCGGATCAAGAAGGAATTCAAAAACTATGCGGTATTTAACCCTGTCGCAACATCTTGGCTTTAACGCTACGCAGGCTCAAACATAGTGTAGTAGTAGCAGCAAATCCAAACAGCGCTGTCGTGCTACCAGACAAATGTGTTTGCGTGCTTTGTACTGCACGGATATGGACAACCGCATGCATCTAACGCACCATGCAAATTGAAGCAATTCATTGGAGTTGTCATGATTAAAATCTGCATCAAGAAGTCTTCCTCACTACTGCTTTAAGTAATTTTAATGATTTCATTCATAAACAAAATATACCGGTGCCTGGAGTTCTAAGGAAGGATGCCCACAGGAGTGCCGAACATATTACTCAAGTAGGGTCTTAATCGAGTCCTAGATCACACGTAAGCGGGTGATTGGGACAACGAAATTACCTGTATTTTATGCTCAATATCTGCAATAGAGCAAGAGCTTTACTTGGTATGTGCATTTCTTGCTATAATTAAATTAATTTTAGAGACCACTCACTAATTTTTGACAGACGCAATCTGAGCTGCTTGACATGCTTTGTCGTGCACTTGGATGCTCTCTTCCTTTTTCAGTGCCGCGAGCCTATTTTTAGACAGGCGCGCAGCGGACCCTCATCAGATTATAATGGCTTAAATGAGGAGGAGGACAGCGCTGTCAAAAATTACTGCGCAATTATCAGGCACAAAATTCATTCTGCATTTGCATTCAAAGGGCTTTAATCCTGGTCAATAAGGTTACGTGACACGGAAGTCCTAACACCGATCGACATGTCAAACTGTGGTCGGTACACGTGTCCTAAGGACACGGACATAGATAGATATGCCATCGGAGGTGAAGTTGCCTCATCATGCGAAAGTGACACAAAAATGTATGCTAAGATATGTACACTGATCGCAAGCCATGTAGGGCACGATAATTACATATTGTCTGTGCGATATAAGGCATCATAAACCTGGAAATGGACATAAATGCAAAGACAATCTGGTGTGAAATACACGGGCCGGAGGTTAAGATAAATCGATGCACAAATATCTTGAGAAGCAGCCATGTGACCATTGTGAACCATTCGGATCAACTTATGAATCCCACAGCAGTGAGTCATGTATCAGGAGAAGTCGAGTCGCCTGTAATATACGATCGATTCGGGGATCTATTTAGGTTGGCAGAGGCTACAAAAGTGTTTTGTCCTAATAAGAGTTCCAAACTCACCTGCGTAGGCAGGTGAGATGAGCGGGTGGGACCTAATCGACTTCACCCGTTGGACGATAACTGTGATTTATGTCATGCCAAGATGGCAGCATTGTTTAGAAGAAATGAAGCCAGCTTACAAACCCTAACTTCCGTCGTAAATATTGGAAATGTTGACTCGTTTTCAACAAATTGTTCTGTGATGTGCGCTCTACCCACATTCACCACTTTATTGTACAGCTGCTAGGGAACGGTTTTCCTTTTCGAAATCAGGTCCGTTGGGAGCCGCAAATCGTCGAAAATGCGTTCCACTAGTGTGGGTCACCATGAATATTTTGATTGCAGAGACTTTATATCAGATCAATGGTGACACATTGCTTCCATAAAGCAACGGGAATATTGTGAGGTTTCTTTAAGGGCAGATTGGGGGAGAGTTATCTGCGGAATCCCGAAGCTCTATGTCATCGGGTTATGCGATCTCCATCTCCGCCTTAACGACGGAACGCGCAAAATTACTTGATGAAAATTTTGTAAATCATCGTCTCAAGTATCTTTAATGGAGTCCTAACCATTATTCTGAATAGGCTTGTAATAATGGCACTTGCATAAATTAAAGGATTTTCAAGGTTGGGAAGTATTCAAAACATATCGACGACTTGACCTGGTCAATTAGGTAGAAATTGGTAATAACGCCAAATAATGAAGCAGATGTGGGAAAATATAGGAATCACGCTGCTCCGCACCTTAAGCTAAAGGTAGGGACCTAAGTTGCCTTCGACACTCAGGTGATGCCAACAATGAAGGCATCATTAGCTCTCCTTGAGGTAGACTAGAGTTCAAAACGCAAGCACCCAGACTTACATTCACCAAGTTCAATATTTCAAAATAAGTCTGTACCTCCAAAGATTTAAGCAACCAAAGAACGAGATAAACGAGGAATCTGCTGCACCACTAGCAACACCTGTAAGCCACCCGTCTCTTAGGGTACTTTAATAATGATTACCTATCATGCCAAAGGATACCTCAGCCCCTTTGTTCCCTTTAGCGGAGTCTATTTCCTCTCACAATATTGGCAACATCATTCCAAACACCAGCTTAAAACAATGTTGCACCAGCTTATCTCAACTCTTTACTAAAATTTAAAACAGGCACTTGTTGCGAGAAATTTAGTAAATACGTTAAATTTTGGTAAGCTGCGTTCCCTGTGACTCAACTCTATGCAGACCTGATGGGAGGATAACTACCTGATTCTAATAATGCAGCCAAAAGACTGTGTAAAACAGATGAAATAGACCGAAATGAAAACGGGGAGGTTTGTTCCTTATTTTGATGAATATTTATAGAAGCTGATTTTTATAGGGCAACTTTCGACAGGGCAATGTAGTTCGACTAACTCCAGACTAGCGACAAAAGGCTGATTGATTCCAGCTAGTTGCCTGTAACCATGAACATGTGCTTGACAAGTTTATTTGCAAAGCACCCCTAAAGCCGCATCTGGTCGATCAGCTGACTTAGAAGACATCTGCTCAATAGCTGATCTTACATTGTTCCTCCACCTGTCGTGAATGCCCTTACGATAACTACTACTAATGATTACTAAAAATAAATTTACCTGATCACATTTCATTTATGTGGTGATGACTTGTGGCTCAAGAATTCGTCGAGTCGAGGGTAGAAGCCTCTCAGCTTCTACATATTCGACTACCATCTTCGTAAATGGGCGCCAAATCACGTAAGCAAAATAAATAGGCGAATACGCTACTGCTATCGCATCAATTATCCAGCAAAGTAGCAAAACAATGAAAAGGTGTAACAAATAAAATTGGGCTCCATTGACACTCTTGCTAAAATCGCTCAGCATGAAATTGATGTTTAACAGCATAGCCAAGAAGCAGGTCATAAATCATGGTTTTTACTACGTTCTACAGCACTTAATATTTTCTCACATATTTCTCTCTGACCGAGATCATTGGCGATCAAAAAGGCTGTCATATTCCTTTCAGTCGTCGCATTGGCATCAGCTCCTGAGCAGAAGAAAGTTGGAAATAACGCATTGTTAGTGGCAAAGCAAATATGGAGCTGATTAGGAGGCTTTTTGCATAAACAGGTGGTTGGAATAGATGATGGCGCTACTTTATTGTTGTAAAGATACGAAGAATCTATGTTATCTTTAAAGGGATAAGCTCTTTATAATTAAGAAAATTTAGGGCTCAGTAAGCACTACGACTGTACAAAAGCAACCACTTACCAGTGGCCAAAAGATGGTTAACTATTTTTACGTCACCAACCTTGGCGGCCAGCATAAGTGGCGTCCAGCCCTCACTGTCTTTCTGCTCAATATTAGCTCCGTTTGACAGAAAGTAATGAAGAACAGGCAGGTGACGGCCACGAATTGCTGCAAAAATTGGTGGATTCACAGAGGTATCAGAATAGTTGATGTCAGCCCATGCATGAGTGACAGTTTCAACAGTAGCAGGTGACCGTTCAAGGCAGCATGCTCAAGTGCAACTTGCAGGCATCTGCTTCGAGAAGGGGAGGAGCGGGTGGTTTCCAAAATGAGTTTCGCCATTTCGTAGTCGCCCTATTTGTACGAGGAATGAACATGCACATAAATGCGTCGTGAGGTATCATCCTATTTATTCGATAAGCCACTGTATTTTCTACCATTTTGAGAGTATGCGGTGCGCAAAATTGTTCTTACACGCAGTTGTGCTAGCAATGAGTAAAGCCACTGTCTCCGTGAATGTCATAAAGCAAACGCAGAATACATACCTCGGCAGCAGCATGAGTAAGCGCAGATTGGTTTCTTTCATTTAGTTTGTAGCCCTCGTCGACACCATGAGAAATGAGGTACCGCACAACATTCATGTGATTGTAACGAACGGCTCTATCCAAAGGGGTCCGACCATACAAGTTTGTCACATCGGGGCGAGCTCCTTGTTTGAGAAGCATTTGTACACATGGCAGGTAGTCTTTTGTGGCTGCACAGTGAAGCACGGTGTTCGTGATCTTGTCAGTGCAAGAAACCGAGGTGCCATGCTCAAGGAGGATCTTCAATGCGTCTTGATCTCCCTTATACGCTGCCAAATGAAGTGGAGGACACCACGACTTCGCATCGTTTTCGTTAGGATCCACCTGAATAGAAAAAAAAGGCCACTCTCAACCTTTGTCAGTCGCATTAACTCTATATTACGAGTGCATAGAACAGGTCTGGTTTTGCTCTCCTTAAGATATTGCGTTAACTCCTCTTATCTTCAATAATTTTAAACTTCCTACGAATTTGCCTCCGCTATTTGGTGGCGTCTATATTATTTTACAGCGCAGGAGATTACGAATACGAAGTGCGACCTACATCGCTCTCCAACAAACGCTTCATGGCAGCGGCATTGTTATGAAGTATGGCTTGAAAGAGAGTTTGTGGCTCATCACTTCCAATTTCCTCATCATCCTCATTGCCCGATCTGTGCGTGTGCTGCAAAGGCAAAACTTTGCTTGATTAAAATAATATGCTCATTATTTTGCTTTGATACATTAGTGCAATTATCGGCAGCACAAAGGGGGCTGACTAAATTCTAAGTCAATTTGACCTCAAAATGTATGGAATTCTGGGGCATCTTATTATATAGTGGTTAAGAAATGTAGAGAGCATTAGACAACCCCGCGTGGAATATTATCGGTGAGAGTGCTTCTCAGAATATTATAGGCTCACAATTGCTTAGCCATGTAGAAAAATGATTTGATGCAAAGGAAATAACAATGCCACGTGCCACGGAATTCAACCGATTGACCCTCCTCATTGGCTTCGTGAGAAAGAAAGTATTGCGCAACAACAGAGTGGCCATGTGTATGGGCTTCCATTAGCAATGTTTGGTGGCTAATATTTCTTATATTGGCTGTGCTGTTAAATTTACACAGCAGAGTGACGGTGGCAAAATTGTTTTTTTCTTGCCGCTTAGTGGAGGGGCATTTTACCAAGGTAACCACACAGGTAAGTGTAAGCTCATTATCGAGGAACAGCTGCCTTATCTCTACGTTACCCATTAATGCAGCTTCTATGAATAGAGTCGTCAAGGAATCTTCTGCGTGTACCTTAATATCAGCCTAGGAATTGTATATTAATGTTGGACCAGATGCGTGGAATGGTTTACTCATGTTGAACAGGCAATGTTTCCTTACGACTAGAAACGAAATTGAGCGTTATAGCTGCTAATACTATTGCCTATAAACGGGCACTATGTTTGGCTAGCTGCGCAAGTGTTATGCACGGATTAATAAAATGGAAAGTGTGGGCCTTGTTAGTCATTTCGTGTCAAAATAAAGATTAATGTGGTTAATCGGTGGCGAAGAGTTAAAGACAACGCACTTCATTTTCCAGTAGTTGCCTCGCAACCGAGAGCAGATTGTTTTCCACTGCTTGAGACAAGGTAACTGAAGTAATGCCACCACCTGAAGGGCCGGTAACCATTCGTCTTTCCTTTAAAGTAGAAAAGCAAATAGGCACATAAATCAGTGAGATTAAAACGATATTCATTAAAGAATATCCCCGTGGCAAAATTTGGTAGATATAGCTATGCCAAATTAAAATTGAATTAGTAGACATTTAAACGGAAAGCAGCCTCACTTTTCAAAAGACCGTTTATTAAAAAGGCAATGTTGCAGCAAACACAAAAGCCACCTGCACAAAAAAAAATGAGGACTCATATTCACCCTGGGGCTACTCGCTTCTTGCTGATTTGCTCTCATGAACAAATTGATTAAAATTCAAATCATTTAATGCCCGCTTGCCGCAATGACGTATAACGCGCTAAAACAAAACAAGCTGAAGCATGATTTCGTCAGCGCAATCTTAATAAATTTTCGAGCCAACTGTAATTTTGTGATTGTAACAACAGTTCTCATTTGGGCGTTTGAAATTTTAATCTATTTATTGTCTGTGAGCTACCTGGCGATTAGATCCGATGCATTGAACACTTGCAGCGGCGACGGCGTCAAGTCGCCGAATAGTAGTACAACGAAAGTGACACATAGGCTTTCATTTTTATGCACCTGAAGTGGCCGACCAGTGCTGACTTTTGAGTTATCAGTGAAGCATGCTTGTCCCCATGGTGAGCAACGCTAATTATCCATGCCTGAGCGATGGATCGGTACTATAAAGGTTAAACAGCACCATGTGTTTTGGCGCGGGTCTTCAGAGCGTATTTGGTTTTATCTTAGCATTAACAATAAAGCTTCTTGCTCTGGTAATTTCAATCAGTTATAGTCAATAATTGCCCACTGAAGTTAGACATAGATAGACCTATGTAACGAGGTACTGATGGGCAGAATACATCGATCTATATGCAAATCTAGCCGCTGCATAAAGGCCTATGTTGGAAAATTTAAGCAACGCGACTAGCTTGCTATGTGTTTGTCTGTGATTCTAAACATAGAATCGTGCGTAATTACGACTTCTAACTTGGCGACTGTACGAAAGTAAATAATTTATGCCACTCAAAATACAAATCAAAGGACGTTGCTTGTAGCGACCAAGCTCGTCTCATTCCCTATAAATTGTGCGACAGACTTATGATTTTCTTAAAATTTTGGATACTGACTAAGAAATCAAACTTGGATTTTTTATAAAGCTAAATGTGTTTAGATGATGACAGTCGCAAATTTGCTTGCGATTCATTGTATAATTAACAAGTATGCGCAATGCGTTTAGCCAAAGGTTGCATTAAAACCGTATTTCACTTTCGTGACCACCTTTTGAATGCATCGCATAGTTAAGGTAAAGCAGAACTGCATTCTCTGACTGAAGCGTTAAAGACGTGATTAACTTCAAAAATGATGACACCGTTGCCTTACCTGCGTTTGGTGGTGATGCAACAATGACGACTCGTTGGAAAGCAACCGCACACGTAGATTTGAAGTTGGATTTTTTGAACGAGCAGACATTAATAATCACAAAAATCGCTTTTCGTTCAAATCCATTTGATAAAGTGCATTCGATGAAACAACGTCTATGCTGACATCACTCAGACGCCTCATCTTCAACTATACGCTAAGTTTTGTTGGTGTTTGCAACCCATAGAGCCAACAAATAGTTGCCTGCAGGAAAATAGCTGTTTGCATTATCATTGCTACCCGTATGAAACCTCTAATCATGATATCCTTGAAAGCGCCGTTCAGTTTAGAGATGAAATTATTATCACAACTTAAAGCAACTTAACATAACGTTGCTTTTGCCGCTTAATTAGTTGGTTGCTGATCCTAAGTATGTCCATATGCTAGGTACGCGCCGACGCAACTCGGAAGGTGAAAGAGTTGGGTAAATACTTTCTTGTAAGGTTTTTGTGACTACTGCTACCTGACTGTTTTGTTTCGCGGCGTAATAGCTAAAAGTCTTACAAGATTGCGTAACTGTCTCTCGATGAATTGCAGATTTATCGAGGGCCTCCCTCACTTTCCTTACTTTGCAGTTCTACAGAGCTAATGTGCTCATTTTAATAAGACTGTCTTTATGACATTGATATCTAAAAGATGTCCCCTAAAATGTCGGATTATATAGAGCCCCTGCTCATGGTTCAAATGTCAAATATATTCCATACTCAAAACCTTGCGACTTTTGCTTCAAATGACTTAAGACCGTTGCTTTGGTCCCCCACACCAGTTTAGTCTCTCATTTACAAAATAGTAATATAACAAAGGAACTAATGGCTTTCAGCCTAATTGGTGAATCGGCAGTTTGCCAGATGAAGATCTTTCTTCAAGTTTCGGATGTTTGTGGCCCTCGTTCTTTGTAGTAAGCTTACAAATTAACCCATGCTCTTGCAGATTTTTAGTTCTGGGTAGCAAGATGGTGATTCCTTCCATTTCATGACTTGAGAGAGCCTTCCACGACTTTTAAGCACAGTGATGTGGCAGATCAGCATTAAACTTCTGACACATGTCGTGCATGCGTCATGTTTGTGGTGCATTAGTGGTGTATCCAACCTGATTTCCAGGCCTCTTGTAGTTGCGTAGGCATCCCATTTCGTTGGTCAAATATGCATGACTTATTTTCTACTGTCGCTATTTGTGAAGGAGCAAATCAGACTTGCGGCCAATGTGAAGACGTAGGCTTATAACCACAGACAGCTATAACATTGTTGACTGAGCCATTTAAGAAATTATATAGAGCAGCTACCAAGGCATACCTCCGAATCAGGGGCGACTCGGTGCGCATCTTTGCATTATGGTCCATTGCCCGACCGAAGCTCCATATTGCACTTTTGGGCCATGCAAGATAATAAGAAGTTATTTTGCCACCCTACACACATCACTTTTTTAAAGCGAGAATTCAGGGTCACCAGTTCAAAGAACCGGCCTACGAGTAATTAAATCGATCAACTTTGAGTCGCTGTAAATGCAAGAATCAAGTTATTTTTAAGTTAATTTTAAAATAAACGGAAATGCTCTCATTGTTAAAAGGAGTTGTCAGCAGTTTCCTTACCAGCACCAACCACACTCCAAGAATCACGACGAAAAACCCTCAGTGTAGCACTACAAGGTCCCAATTCTGCGATTGTGCTTTAATTTACATTGCGCCCCTTGCTCTGCTCTCATCCACACATGGTATAATTTTCTTCAGCCAAGCAATAATCACAAAATCAATCCATCAACTATTGCGTTCAAAAATGAGCTCGCATACATGCAAAAGTTGTTTAAGCGCTCATGTATAGAAGTCAGGATTTTGCTTGCATTGACACAGATTTAATGGATTTCGTAAAAGCTCACTTTCGCCGCAGCAATGAATGCTTGCAGATCTTCACGGGCTGAAGTATGGCTCTCAGCCTTTGCTCGGGAACGGGACGATATTAGGCCTCAGTGGTGCCAAATAAGTCAGTCAACACTTTATCCTCATCGAATTTCTTAATTGCTTTAAAAACGCAAATAAGGAACCACAATCCCCAGTCATTTTACCATCAGTTGATTCAAACCTACATAAATATCTTGATGGAATCTTTGGTTTCCCATTTTTGTGCTCAGAGTAGAATTAAGCTTTATCTTTACTTCATTTTGTGGTTGGAGAATTGCTTGCTTTCTAACTGAAGCAAATAATTCACCTTGTTTACAACATGTAAAAGTAAAAAAAGTTCTAGCTTGAGATTTTCCATGCTTATGCTTACAGTTTTATTCTAAGACATTCGCTTGTTGTCGTTTAAATGCACCCCATTTAGGACAGTTTCGCTTTGAAGGGCACATGGTAACCACCTTAGTCAAGTTAAGTAAGTTTTAACGAAGTTTTTAGTCAACGTATGGGAGTCGAGCCCTAATCAGTAATGGTATTTATTGTTCTTTACTTTCCCTTATCAGTTGAATGTTAATATCATTGCTATCCGAACAGGAATAAACCCACCTCTAAGCAAGGCATCTTGAGCTGACAAATTGCTAAGCTTTATGGGTTTCAGTTAAATGATTCCAAGGCTTGTATTTGTTCATTTTATTTTGTTCTGTCTGCATGTGAACGAACTCTCATTTGATTATCATCACAACTGTAGTAGGCATGTCTGTTAGCGAAGTTTTGCAGCATTGCGTTTTCGACAAATCGCATTGAACGTACAAACCCTTTAACATAGGGAATTACGCGGCAGTGCGTCAGTCACTCGAGGTATTTAACTTAAATGCAGACTCATCTCATCATATTGCCGTCAATAAGCACTGACAAGATTATGCAATTTGCACAAAGAAGAGTTCCTTGCTATCTGGCACATCTTTGTGCATGAGACAAGAATATTGGTGAATGTTGGTTAACTGCCAAAGAAACACGTATACTTGTTCGTTTATTGGACATAACATTCTGTATTTTTATTCCATTTCACAGAAACAAAAAGCACGAAGTTTATGATTTACAGCGAAGATGAATTCCACAGTTCCTTTGCAGGTTACATGCATTACTAACGCTTGAGGATTCAACCTCAGGAACGCCATTCAACTAAGTCTATTTGCAATCATTCCTAAATACAAATTATGTCCTTTGATGCGAAAAAATCAAAACATCTTTGCCGCAAAGTATGCTAGACAATGCCTAAAAATTGCTCAGTGCGGTTTTATAGTAGACTGTGAGAATCGCTCACTTTACGCACACCATGCCATAACAATACGAAGTCTACTTCTGCAGCGTCCATGGTGTGCAAGCCGCACATCTCACCGCCTCGTAATAAAGAGAGCAGTCGCGGCTCCAGGTTCACGATTAAATTAAGGACGTGGATAAGGCGCTGTCGTGCTACTTGAAATCCAAATCTGTATAGATAGATGCTGATACTGTAGAGGATTCCTCCTCGCTCTTCTGGTCGCCCTTGTTAGTGGAAGTCAGAGCATGTTTCGACATCTTTATTATAGGGAGGAAATTATGCAGCGAGGCCAAATACGGAATTTAGGACAGGGAAGGATCACGCTCTTGCGAGTCTCCACACCTCTCCGCCACGAGGTTCAAATTATTTCCCCGCCTCCGGCCTACAAAGCACATTTAAGGAATATAAGTATTACAGATACTGTCACCAGTTCATTCGTTTATTGCAAATGGTAAGGGTAGCGCAATGCGGTCGCGCACACGACCTAGTTCCTACTTGGCGTGATGTTGGTGGGGTGAGCATGCGTGCAAATTGTCACTAGCACTAAAGCTTAATAGGCAGTCTTGGGCTTGACTTCTTGCATATTTGCACCAAGACTTGTTGCGATTCATGCGGTTTTCTAATACACTGGCTTTTGATGTAAATACCGACCTATTTTGACATTAGAATTGCATTTTTCCCGTCGAGTTAAGTCATGCCAGCTCAGAATAAAACTGGTCAGCGAGATTAATAGTAGCTTGAGTTAGCTGATTTTAAGGGCCCGACAGTTATTAGGCAACAATTACTAAGAAGAAAGAAAAGAAGCGAATCATAATTAAATAAGCGGTCATGTAAAACTGTTTGGGGTTTTCAAATTTTTTAGCGCAATTTACGAGACAGCACTATTCCATAGTGGTGTTCCACCATCCGCTCCGCAAAACTTTGGCAAAAGCAAATTGCTGTTAAGGGAGAGCATCTGTGCTAGCAGACCTAGCAGCAGAATAACGAAACCAAGTGTCGCTGAATGCCGATTGGCTCGTTGTGAGCAGGAAGTCACATCTCTGCGTGGGTCTAGGTGCTTCAAACCCCCATTTCCTTAATGCGTATGCGACTTTGCGGCGCTGAATTACAAAGCACTGTAAGTGCCCTGTGCACAGCTTATTTTGCATTAAAATGTTTAAACGTCATCTGCTCTATTCCTCCACCCTGTTTTACTTTTCGACCAAGCAATTGTTTCATTATTCCTATCCATGAAGGATTATTAGTAATGGCGCAATTAAAATGACTCGTTTCAGTGAAGTCTCTCCGATGATGACACCCCCAGCAACCCAGCATACATTTGCGAGGACGTGCAGCCGCTCTGCAGAACAATTGATGCCTCCACCGATGGCCAAGCATCCATCATGGGAATCGACGCGAACACGGTTAAGGTTTCACTGCGTCTCAAATCCGACTACAACGCGCATGCAGACTTCCAGTTAACTGTAAATTTCCTCACCAATTTAACAGTACTTGACGTTACGTGGAATTCCATTCAATTTCTGTGATTGCTTATATTTGGTAGAAGGTAGTTAATATGGCTTAAATCTTTTATTTGAAAAATGCGAGCAGCAAATGACCTTGTGGAATGCTTGAAACGCGCAAATGAGGCCAGACATTGTCGGCACTTCGCATGTCATCAGAGATATTTCGATAACTTCGCGACCGTAATAGCATAGAGCGTGCTTTGAATGAAGAGTGTTTAATTTCAGATCAAGTGTTGCTCAGGATATCCCAAGATCAGGCCTGAGGTGTCGTTCGACTCACCCCTATTTCATCCCAACATCGATCCGTCAGATGGTTCCATATGTTTAAGCCTTCTTGACCACTGGAATAGGCGAGCGAAGTTACGTGCATTAAAATTCATGCAAATAATGTATGCGAGTAATGGTCGGCGTATTTTGCGAAAAATCCAAAGATTTCATGGTGTAAACAATTGAAATGGAACATTTCATTATTTCGGTTTGTGAAGTTTGACTCCAGGTAACAGTTGTAGGGTCTGAAATTTTAGTTACAGTCAAGCTTTTGGGCCGAAAGAAGGGACTCGATTGTGTGTCTTATAATTTAATTGTCTGTTTGGCTTGCCTGGCACACAGCTGTTACAACCTGCTAGAATTGGTGAAGGCGGTGCTCTATCCCATTGATCACCCCGCCTTCGATTCACCAAACAATTTTTTTGGTGTGCTGGATTATCCTGCACACATTGTGGCTATCCACAATGACGACGCGTGTGCTAGCTGGTCTCCCAGTCAGGGAACGTCGCTTCTTACCAAATACCGCGTGGCTCGAGTGGGCTCGCGATAACGATTGTCTGCCTACCGAAGAGGAGAAGCTGGAGGGGTTGCAGGATGCGATGGCCATAATGAACGATTTCGATCAGAGAGATGGTGATGCGATTGATGGTCCTGCTAGTACTGCCAACCAAGAAGACGAGGTTAGTCGAGCAACTCACAGTGCAAAGGATATTCGTTGAATGGTCAGTGAAACTCGCTACAATTATTATGTTATTGCCTTAAGATTTTACGCTCTCCGCTACCACATTTGATGCCGTCTCATCATTTGCAAAGATGCGCTATTCGCTTGATTCTGAACGTGAAAGCACTTCTGGTCCTTATGTAGCATTCGACCTACCACTCAACTTGGAATCACAGTTCGTTGTTATCTGGCATCCTCGCTGTAACCAGAACGCAGATGCTTGCACTATTTACTACCTTATGGAATTCTTGGAAACTGACCATCATCGTGATGAACCAGGTGATCACTATAACTCTTTTCATCGAAAATGTCTTACGTGAAGATCAGTCTCAACCAGAGTCGAGACAAACGTCCAGCAACTGTCCATGCTATGCATTTGTTTAGTGTTTGGCAAGTTCATATCAATTGCGCACAAGCTACAGTTCTCCTCTTTACCTAGGCAGAATTTTTGAAATTGGAGAATCGGGTAGGCTACCATTGACTGCAGACTTTGTCCTTGGTCAGCGCTGGATGACAAAGGCACAAAGGCTCTACTCGATAGCCTTTTTTCGAAGATGACTGACACAGGGAGTGCTCTGCATATCCTCTGAATAAGAAGGGTAATGGTGGTAGTGGAAGCAAATGCAGTAACTGGCTATCCGACTCCTGCTCTTTGGTTCACGAAGGCGTTGACACGGCGCATATACCGTCACCAAAATCGGATGGTCAAAGTGAAATCGTCAAGCTGGTTTTTAGCTTGTCTTCATATAGTAGAGCTTCATCAAGGAAAGAACATGATGACATTGTCAGTGAGCCTGATAAAGCAAGCAAAAACCACCTCTATTTGTTTCATCGCCAACTTACAAGGACATTCGTATCCCTCAGCTACCAATAGCAGGTTGCATGGAATGCAGACGAGAATACGACTGGATGAGAAGGTTAATTAACGTAGGTCTAGAATCGGATTGAAGGCAGTTTGTTCGTGGAACTCGATGGTTTATACGATTTGCTCCGCCACAAAATACGGAGCATTCGATGATAGGTATCCTAATCCCACCATGGCGAGTCAGTCCGGGTCGAATGCTGTCGAGCATTTGTTGCTTTTGCTCAAGGGATCAAGGCATGCCAAGCCTCGTTCTTCTCGATCCCATGGTAAGTCAACTGATCACAGGAATTCTTTTAGGGCATGTTTGCTAATGTTGGGTTTATTAAGCAACATGTACTTTCGAAATCGCACAAAATGGATTGCATGCTCGGTGCTATTTAAAGATGTTGAGGTAAAATTAATTGAGCCTGGGCTGCGGTCAGGCTCCTCTCATGGACCTCTGGCAGTTGCGGCTGCTTCGTCGCCTCCTCGTCCTTTCACTCAGACCCTCTCAACTTCGATTCCCCTTCCTGCATCGCAGGTAACACCATCTTCAATACACGTATTCTTTCTCAGATCTCGACGAGCTCTAGAGTCACATCCTGTTTCGCTGCATTGTACCCTACGCTTCAAGCTTTCGTTAGAAATAAGCTTTTTATAATTTTCGCCTTAATGACGTTTCAATAATTATTCCTTCATGGAATGGTGTCCACGTCATTCTTTGTATTTTTGAAGCAAGCTTTGCTGCATTGAACGGAAATCATACAACACATAATCCCTTATTCGCGTTGCCATTTGGGAGTGGGTTTCCCAGCATTTGTGGGAGCAGCTAACATTGCATTTGCCCCACCCGAAGGACGTGTGCAATGCCACGACGCGACTGGTGTTGACACCAATTTTGTCCGGTTTTAAGAGAAAGACGCAAAGGGATTCCCCTTGATATTTAATGACTTGCTTCGGTTTCGTCTCTAAGTAACCGTAGCCCCCTCGTCTTTTGAATGCCGTCCCCGGTGCTACCTCTATTTATTCGCTTTGGTTAAACCATCGAGTGGTTTGCCTTCTTCTACGATTACATAGGTTTCGTCCTCGTAACCGACCAGCGGAGCACCTCTATAAGGTCTGATCTTATTGTGATGGACAGTTATGGGGTGGGTACGGAGTTCTGCATCCCGGACGAGGTAGTTCGTGGGAGACAGGACTTTTACTACGCGGAAGGGATCTTTACTTCAAGGGTGGTAAAAATTGCGTTGCGTCCCAGGTGAAGGAATTGGCCGATATATTTGGACGAGATCTCTTTCGTGGTAGACTGTGAGTCGGCTGTGCTATTGTAGCATTTTTTTGTCTGGTATGAGACATTTGAAGGTGTCGGCAGGCGAGATTAAACGTCTTTCTTATCCCTTCTTTGAGACGTTGTACGTGCTCCGAGGCGTTGTCGGTAGCCACTTCTTTATGCGGGAGAGAGACCTCGGAGGGAACTCTCATTTCGCAACCTGTGAGCATCTTGAACGGAGAGACACCGGTTGATGTATGGACTGTAGCCCTATGGGCAAGAAGAGCACATCCAAGGCTTAAATCCCAATCTTCCGGTCGTGCCTCCTTCGTAAGAGCCTTTAGTAACCCTATCAGGGTTCGGTTATTTCTTTCCATTTGTCCATTGCCCTGAGGGTGGCCCGGTGTCGTGCGCGTCTTTGCGATCCCAAGGAACTTGCATAGTTCAGCAGAGTCAGCTTTCAAAATTAGGGCCATGGTCGCTATGGGCTGATTCAGGCACTCCGTGCTGACAGATCCAACGATTGATAAAGGTCGGCGCGACTGTCTCGGCGTCTTGGGACCTCATGGGTTCTGTTTCGGCCACTTTCGTGAAGTAGTCAACCATAACTAAGATAAATCGGTTTCCCTTCTTGGTAAGGGGTAGGAGCCCCATGATGTCAATACCCACTCGGTCGCCCGGAAACCCCGTAAGCATAGGCTGCAGGGTTGCCACTGCTGTGGAATGAGAGTTTTTGAACCTGCTGCAAGTAATGCAGGTTTGGCGGAAGTCGTGCAGGTCTGGGGAGAAAGAGAGCCACTAGTATCGTTTCATCGAGGCCTCCACCATCTTTTTCTCACCTACGTGGCCCAATTGTTCGCCCAGCTCTTGAAGGGCTGTTTGTATCAGGGAACTTGGGACAACCAGGCTCTTGAGAGATGTGGCGTCTTCTTGGTACCACAAGACTTCATCTTCCAAGGAGAGTTTGGAACATTGTTGCCATATCTGCTTGGCTGCCTTGCTGGATGATTTCATCTCTTCCGCAGTGGGCTTGGATGAGGATGCCAGAGACCTGTCGTATGCCAAGGACGTGTCGAGGTCTGTACTCTGAGTGTTACTCCAACGATGTTTAGTCGGCTCGCTTAAAAATAGGGTTCCCACTACACCACTATGCCTATCGACTGAGAGGGGTCTGCGGGATAAGGTATCTGCGTTGCTATGCGAGTTTCCTTTTCTGTACTGCACAGTGAAGTCATATTGTTGCAGTTCCTCGCACCAGCGTGCAGCCGAACGATTGATCTCCTTCATCGTTTTCAACCAGATTAGCGCCTGATGGTCTGTTCTCACTATGAACTGTCTCGCTATAAGATAGTGCTTAAAGTGGCATATCATTGTATAGATGGCGAACAGTTCACGTTCTGTTGCAATGGTGTTCAATCTGGCACTAGCGTAGACGATGACGTGTTCTTTACCTTCTTTATCTCCTTGCAAAAGTACACCGCCCACGGCCACGTCACTGGCGTCCGTGTCTAGCACGAAGGCAGGTGCGGCGGTCTCGAAATTTGGTAAAGCCAAAATCGGAGCAGAGCCTTTGCCTTAGTTCTTTGAAGGCTTCATCATGTTCATTCTCCTATTTGAAATTTCTTTTCGCCTGCTTTTTTGGTTAGCTTGTGCAAGGGACTAGCAATCTTAGTGAAGCCCTTAACGAAGCGCCTATAGTAGATTGCCGAACCGAGGAAGATGCAAAGTTCCGTCTGATTAGTTGGTGTTGGTTAGGTTCTCACTTGTTTTGTGCGATCTTCAGTGACTGCCATTCCGTCTGACGGGACTGTGTGCCCCAGAAAGTTGACTGAACGGCGGAGAAAATGACACTTCTTTGGATTCAGGGTCAAACTTGCATCTTGCAGATGGTCTAGGACTAGTTTAAGATTGGCGTTATGTTCGCGAATGTCTCTACCGAAAACGAGAACGTCATCAAGGTAGATTATGCGAGGTTTCGGGAAGAGCCCAATCAGTGCGGTCTGCATCAGGCGCTGGAGAGTCCGAACGGCATGGTCTGGAATTCATAAAGCCCATTGGGTACTACGAAAGCCGTCTTCCCTCTATCTTTTTCTGCCACTTCTACTTGCCAGTAACCAGATTATAAGTCTAGTGTAGAGAACCACTTTGATCCATTAGGACATCCAAATAGTCGTTGATGTGAGGTAAGGGAAAGGCATCCTTCTTAGTTACGGCGTTTAACTTCCTGTAATCGATGCACAGCCGTAGACCACCGTCACTTTTCTTTACTAGTGCGATTGGAGAAGCCCATGGTGGCTTGGATGGTTTGATGACTTCGTCCTTGATCATCTCTTCCACCAGACGGTTCACTTCGTCCAGGAGGGGCGGAGATATACGTCTGAGTGGTTGCCAAACTGGCCTGGCCTCGCCAGAGTCAATAGCGTGTTTGACCATACTTGTTCGGCCGGATACTTGCTAAGCAATGAGCGTAGCTCCTTTCTCTCGCCATCAGTGATGTGCGTTAGCTGGGAGCAAAGCTCATCCAAGTTGTTGATCGGGATGCCCGCAGCTTCGAAGAGGGTGCTACAGATTGCGTCTGCGTCCTTTTTGGGAGGAGATTTGACTGGGGTTGTTTTCTTATGCCGCTGGGTCACGAATGTCCCTTCTGCAAAATTCAGGACCGCCTTGGTGTTACGAAGGAAGTCAACACCGAGTGTAGCATCCCAAATCAACTCGGGGCACATAATAAATGGGACTTGCCACGTTTCTGTCCTTAGTGACACTTTTAGTAGCGTCTCTCCTTTTACTTTCATCTTTCTCCCTTCTGCTGAGAGAAGTTTTGTGAAAGGAGGACCCGTGTAAATCTTATTGTGGAGATCTGAGGACGCTTGAGGGTTCATTAATGACTTGGCTGTGCCTAAGTCATGGAGGAAACTGCAGGGGCATCCCTCTAGCTTGCCGGAGACTCGCATAAATGGAAGAGAACCATGGTAGGATAAGCAGGATAAGGAATAGTGCTGCTCACCTGCTCTTGCGATACGGAGTGGAGAGGTCCATCGCGTGCGTGTGGAACTCGGTCGTCGGTGGGACATGTGGAGCGGTGAAGTCAGGAGAAGTTCCTCACGTTTCCTAGTGGCTGCATCGACCAGCTGGCTGAGATCGCTGGTCTTCAGAGTCTGGAGTTTCGCAGCGATAGACGGGGGACGGACACCGGCTTTGAATTGGACAGCCACCCATCTTTTCACCTTGTTAGGTGAGCAGCCTCTAAAGCCCGTTCAGCGAGGATTCGCAGAAGTCCCGCGTAGTCCTTGTCGTTTTCGCCCAATTTTTGGTCGCGGAGAAAGAACTCTCGAGCGAGCGACTCCTCTCGTTGGTCAACAACGAGCTTGACCAGAATCTCGCAGCACTGGTCGAGATCGGAGTCGGGTGAGACTCCGGCATCAACCGCTACGGAGAACAGCTCTTGCGGGAGAGCGTGCAGGATCAGCGGAATCCTCTACCGCTAGGGGTGCAGGTGGATGTTAAACCTAACGGTCTTCATCCAATCTCTGAAATTCTTTCTTTCCTTGGAATGAGGAAGGTCCGTCAATGCTGCCACCAGTGTAGAGGGTTCTTCCCCTCCCTTGTGGTCACCCTTGTTAGTAGAAGTCTGCGTATGTTTTGACATCCTTAATATATAGGGTAATAATTACATAGCTAGGCGGGCTGTGGGTTTTAGGCCGAGGAAGTGTCACGCTCCAGCGAGTCTCTACGCTGCTCCTTCACGTGGTTCAAATTGTTTTCCTGCCTCTGGCCTACAAAGCACATTTAAAGAGTATAAGCACTACATTCCCATATCTTATAGTCAAATATGGTGCTCTTATTTAAATGCATCTTCTCTTACAGCAAAATGCTTTAAGTTTCCAAATGCAGACAACCATGCTAATTATAATGGTGGGAAATTATTTGAATAATTTATTTTTGCCTGTTTTTATGCAAATAACTAATTTCTGAATCCAAATGCGTCACTTATTTTTTTTTAGTTTTTAGGTGCTTTAGCATATTCTCCGTCTTCTCAGTGTGAGGTGTAGCCTTTTGCGTCTGCCGCAGATACTGTCAAGTAGATGGGGGCCGCAAGGCGGAAACCGATCTTTGATGGCTGAAGACCGTGTTGCTCCATTCCTTCTCATTTTCCGCTTAGTCTATTTATTTGCGCATATATTGGATGGCTTCCATTAGCAATGTTTGGTGGCTAATATTTCTTATATTGGCTGTGCTGTTAAATTTACGCAGCAGAGTGACGGTGGCAAAATTGTTTTTTTCTTGCCGCTTAGTGGAGGGGCATTTTGACAAGGTAATCACACAGGTAAGTGTAAGCTCATTATCGAGGAACAGCTGCCTTATCTCTACGTTACCCATTAATGCAGCTTCTATGAATAGAGTCGTCAAGGAATCTTCTGCGTGTACCTTAATATCAGCCTAGGAATTGTATATTAATGTTGGACCAGATGCGTGGAATGGTTTACTCATGTTGAACAGGCAATGTTTCCTTACGACTAGAAACGAAATTGAGCGTTATAGCTGCTAATACTATTGCCTATAAACGGGCACTATGTTTGGCTAGCTGCGCAAGTGTTATGCACGGATTAATAAAATGGAAAGTGTGGGCCTTGTTAGTCATTTCGTGTCAAAATAAAGATTAATGTGGTTAATCGGTGGCGAAGAGTTAAAGACAACGCACTTCATTTTCCAGTAGTTGCCTCGCAACCGAGAGCAGATTGTTTTCCACTGCTTGAGACAAGGTAACTGAAGTAATGCCACCACCTGAAGGGCCGGTAACCATTCGTCTTTCCTTTAAAGTAGAAAAGCAAATAGGCACATAAATCAGTGAGATTAAAACGATATTCATTAAAGAATATCCCCGTGGCAAAATTTGGTAGATATAGCTATGCCAAATTAAAATTGAATTAGTAGACATTTAAACGGAAAGCAGCCTCACTTTTCAAAAGACCGTTTATTAAAAAGGCAATGTTGCAGCAAACACAAAAGCCACCTGCACAAAAAAAAATGAGGACTCATATTCACCCTGGGGCTACTCGCTTCTTGCTGATTTGCTCTCATGAACAAATTGATTAAAATTCAAATCATTTAATGCCCGCTTGCCGCAATGACGTATAACGCGCTAAAACAAAACAAGCTGAAGCATGATTTCGTCAGCGCAATCTTAATAAATTTTCGAGCCAACTGTAATTTTGTGATTGTAACAACAGTTCTCATTTGGGCGTTTGAAATTTTAATCTATTTATTGTCTGTGAGCTACCTGGCGATTAGATCCGATGCATTGAACACTTGCAGCGGCGACGGCGTCAAGTCGCCGAATAGTAGTACAACGAAAGTGACACATAGGCTTTCATTTTTATGCACCTGAAGTGGCCGACCAGTGCTGACTTTTGAGTTATCAGTGAAGCATGCTTGTCCCCATGGTGAGCAACGCTAATTATCCATGCCTGAGCGATGGACCGGAACTATAAAGGTTAAACAGCACCATGTGTCTTTCGTCTTCAAGGCAGTAGACCAACTGTTAAAAATTAAACTTATGGTGAACCGAAATAAACAAAATTCTTCGGACAACATTTGCTCCATGATTTAAAAAACGAAATGCACACATTGCTCATTTTGAAAACTAGGCAAAAAATGATTGTCAAGTGATTGCTTCATAATAAATTAGGGACACTTCAATTCACACCTCACTGCACGCCTTTGGATGAGAGGTAAACTCTAAGCAGTCAGCGAAGCATCGTGATAAGCATTAGAAGCGGTGTAGAATTTTTAACATGGCCGAACATTTTCACGAAGACTTTGAAGTAGTTTTGTCTCTTTGGTCAGACTGATTACTACAAAATCGCCTTACTTGATTGACGGGGACGAAGGAACGTATCCAAAAGTGGGGTGCGTGCGTGGTAGTAGGATGGATAATGAGGGGAGGCGGAGACAGAGCGCTTCACAGCCCCTCGCATTTGGTTGAACTTGGCCCCATGCTGATCACTAACACAATCAACGCACCTCGCAGTATAATGCCGATTGATAAGCAGGGACGGTGTAAGTGTGCCAGGACACAGAGTCATCTTGAATGTTGTTGCGATGATAGTAAATTAAGGCAATCTATAATGGCAAGCATTCTAGTCGTGTTCTAGACCATTAGGTGTGCTCAGCATATGAGATTTATACCACACAGCATCTGCGATTCAAAACCAGACGAGAGTACGTGGGTTTAATGTGCCTTTTCCCTCGCAAAATTGCTGATGCTCTTGCTGTTTGTCAATCTAGATGAAGCAGCGCATGTCTGTTGAGGACTTGTTTCAGACTTCGTTTAGATGAAAGTGTTATGGACTTACACCTGCACATCACGACGCATACGCGACTTCACCTCAAGGCGTGTGTCTGTTAGTGGATACTGCTTGTAGTTTTTCCAAATTCATCCACGCGGATCTCGCCATAACTGCATTCTGCTAACATTTGATGCGCATGACATCAATCGTGGGTCACTTCGAATGGACTACTCGTTGTTAACTATCGCCCCAGTTCGAGTGATTACATTTGGCGTTAGAAGGTCTTTGCGCCATTTAAACAAGGCGCAGTGTGGAATATGAAGGTTGCTGCATCTGCTTCATAGTGAGTTCCAACTATGCGCCATTCCTGATGAGCAAACTAGGGAAACAGTAACTGATAGAATGACGCAATGTTAAGGGTGTTAATAAAATACGCACGGATGCTTTGCGCGCATTAGGAAATTTAACGGCATGCACTTGAGTGTAAGGTTTTCATTTAACTATTCAGTTTTCCGACTTCATGAGTCAGGAGTATAAGCGGATCTAAATGACAGCGTGAATGATGGGCAGCATTGTCGTACAAGAGGTGAGGCTAAATCACATGTCATTGCCCCAGTCTAGTGTGACTAGCTTATTAAACAACAGCAGTTAATTAAGGACCTTAAATTATGGGTTTGTAACAACTCAAATACAATCAAATGGAAAACAAGCACACTGCAACAGGCTTTTTCTTGTCAAAAACGTTTTAGCAAAGCTTACTTAGTCACAATCGAGTTGTATGAATGTAGGCAAGCAAAGGGTAGATGAGGCTTGGTGGCGATCCAAATTTTACTAACGCATGTTTAACAGGATTCATTTAGCATTTTGTCCATGCTTGCCGGAATTCATCCTTACACTTAAATGCAAAATGACAGGCAGAGTAAAGAGTCAGTCTCTTAGTGGACAATAAGTAGAAGGGCTGCCCCTCATCATCAGCAATTACATTTCATTTTTGATTGTTGTATGCTGTCACATGCCAGAGATCAAGCCAAGCCTCCTGCACACGCTTTGCATCAGGTGGGGCCAAATACGCTATGGTGATATTGTTACCGCCAACCCCTCATGTTTTTGCACTTCATACCAAAGCCTGTGGCAAAAACAGACCAACTCGTGAACGAAAACTCATTTAAGTTGAGGAATGTTTACCCTCGGGATTTGAAAGTATTGAGATAGGAGTACATTACAGCCGAGCTTAACGAACTCCTCCAGTAAAGAAGATGGGCTAAACACACTGTTAGCAGTTGCACTTATGTCCGTTACAAATGTTCTTGGACACGCTTTACTGAATATTGTTGTCACAGCACGCGCTTAAAGTCATCAACTTTACGGTGGTTGAAGCGATACGTACTAGTAGTACACTGATATCCCGTTGACGTGCGCTGCTCACGGATCCATTGCTTTCACATTTATTTACGTTGACTTAACATCCCAAAATTTATGAAGCCTTGACAAGTCGAGAGTGCGGCTTGTAATTCTTCCGTCCTTATCTTAAGAACGCGCTTCGAGCTCGGACACCGGAAGAAAGCTTGGCCAGTCTTGGTAAGAAAGGTACTAATGCCATCGCGTTCCTTCCATAGTGACGATGACTTCCCAAACAACGGGAAGGCATTTCAAACGTGATGTCAATTTTATGAATTGGCTTGCTCGCAATAATTGACCCGAGGTCTGATTTTATGGATCTTGCGCCACATCCAGCCTTAAATTGTTTCTCGGTGCACCTGACTGCCTACGATTGTAGAGGTTGGAAGTGTAATTGCTAACACGAGATCTCTGCAAAGTTATAAGCCAAAGGGAACGCCAAACACAGGTGGAATTGCATTCCTCAAGGCAACAGTTCACAAAGAGTACTCTATTAAAAATATGCTTGACATAGAGAATTCGTAACGAGACAATGATTAAAACATGATGCAAACAGCATGTTAGGAATTGTGTTCATGCGGAGCCATCAATCCACTTAAAGCCCGCTGCAATGAAGCACACCCAGGATGCCAAGACATTATAAGTACATCCAAGAATGTTGTTTTTTGAGATATTAGCCAGACAAGTGGAGGTTTGCAGAATGCAGCCGTCTTCATAGGCAAAGAACTCAATTTATTCACTACTTATCTAATTGGTTTAGCCGCCAAGATTTAAGTTCTCAAGTGCAATACACCGATAGAGTACTTTTCGTACTCAATTAAAATTAGGAAATGCTGGGCTTCGGGAACGTTAATGCGTGTAGTGGATCTTGAAAATAGATGTGACATTCAGCTATGTAAATAATTGTACATTAAAAACGAAAGAGTGCGAAGGATAGTCTGCAGGTAAAAGACATTTGTATTCACTTACGGAAGAACATGACAAAATCATGTGAAAATAAAAAGAGATGGGTTAGCAGTTTATTGCCGAAACGAGTAGGTATCACATGCAATTTATGCGGTCAAGTTTACTGCTCTGAACACGTTGACGGCGCACAAGTAGTGGCATTTCAGACACGCCAACCACCAATAGACCAGCGCAAAGTTGATGATTCAAGAGTGTTGGCGAATGCTGCAGGGTTATCATATGCCATCGATGCGGCAAAGATCATCACTCCACATTTATTGGTGGCGCTAGAGTAGTGAAATTACTGGCACGCCCACCATCGACACAGCAGTGCAAAGTTAAAGGTGAAAGTGGGTGAGGAAATTCCACAGGGGTATTACACGCAAGTTATGCGGAAAGGTTTACTGGTTGTAGTAATGGTGACACTTATACCCGCCATAGACAGAGCAGTGCCAGTTTGCTAATGCAAGTAAGTGAGCTAATGCTGCGGGACTGTCGCATGTCAGCTAAGTGATAAACAATAACCATCCAAACTTATTGGTAGCGAAAAGCAGTGACAATACTGACACACAAAACCAACACCCAAATGCGCATAATTAAGGAGAATCTGCACAGCTGCCATATGCCACCTATGCGGCAAAGTTAACTTCTTTACACTGATTTTTCTTAAAAATGCATTGGCATTTCTGGCAATTGCACCCGCAACCGACATACCACTGCAAAGTTAAAGTATAAACGACTATCACATGCCATCTGTGAGGCATTACTTATCACTCCACCCCTGTTTAGTGGCACAAGAGTAGTGGTATTGCTAGCACATGCAGTTATCATAGAAATAACTGTTCGTGGTGTAAGATGCAATTAATTGTGGAAAATCTGCACATTTGTCACATGCTGTCTCTGCGGCAAAATTATTCCTCCCCACTGATTGGTTGTACGCAAGTAATAATGTTTCTGACATACGCACCACCAGCAGACCAACGCGAGGTTAATGATGCCAGTAATTGCGCTAGTGATTCAGGCCTATCACATGCTATCGATGCGATAAGCAATACCGCTTTACAGTTATCAGTGGCAAAATGTTGCCTGAGTTAGTTTCCCTTCACAATAAACACTAAATATCAGCATGACAATTACGTTTAAAGGCCTTCGCCTTAATTTTTTCTTGTATTGGCGTACCTCTGAAATAATTCATCGCGAACAGTAAGTGCGCATTCAGCTTATATAAAATGCATTCATTTGTTAGTAGAACTAAACTTGTGTCTTGAACTCATATCCGTTTTTCATGAAATGTAGAATAACTTTAAAAATGTGAGGATTTCAAGCATAAGGCATTTGAATTAGCTCGCAACACAGCGCGAACTCATTTTTGAGTGGGAGGAAGTGGCAACCCTAAGTAAATGAAGTAAGCGCAGAAAGGCTTGTATTTGTCAATAGCTTTCTAGTTGAAGAAGCTACGTCGGAAATAATTAAGCACGAATGAGTGTCACTGTTTCATCGCACGCACCATAAAGGCCTGTGTTGGAAAAAGAGAGGTCTGGTAATTTTGCATAATAGACCGTGGTCGTACGTGTGCTTAAACTGTTGTTAATTTGCACTTACGCACAGGTAAGCTCAAGCAAGCCTCATTGCCACGCCAGACGGCGCCAGACTGAATGGACCACGAGGCGGAACAGTTGGTCGCAAAATCACTCTCCCTCTCTCTATGCAAGCAGACAAGTCATTCTTCGGTATGGCAAAGCACATTACAATCACACTTGGTAGCTTACCGGGGGATGGTGTTTTAATAAATCCATCGTATATGTCAGTTGTATCCGTAAACGCCAAAACTCGGTATCGTGTGTTGGCCTCCAACCCGTCAAGAGTTATGCTCCCTTGTATAAATTTTACTCCTTTACTCTTGGCCAAGAAGGGTTTAGTGGTAGAAACCGCAATCAGCTTAATCTGGTCCTCATAGTGCTCACCCAACGCTTTCACATTCCAAGTCAACGTAATGGAGTTAGGCTTCGGAATTTGCCATTGAAAGTGTGCTGGAAGCGGTTTCTTCACTTCCTTTCTCTCTTCTGTAAAAAAGTATTTGCTTTATAATGTTAATCATGCAGGCACCCCGAATCAACTAGGCAGGGAAATGTGGAACACTTAATGCTAAGATATTTACAGTAATGTCAGAAGGCAGCATGATTAACTGCATTTGCCTTTAAGACGCAACAAAGCACTTGCTCACTGCGAACGTTAACTTTTGACTCAAGGGTGCAATACGATGATAACTTGAGCAGCAGAAGACGTTCCTTATTAATGCGTGAGTATGGCCCGTGTATTGTGCAGTCATTTACTCGGCGATGTGTCTCATGCTATAAGATCAGGTAATCTAAGTTCCACTTATTTTAATAATGCACAACGAGTGAATTGGAGAAAATGGCTCACGAGTGCATTATCATACTCCCTTCTTCCCCATGTATGCAGATATGCTATCCTTTGGTGTGGTGATGCGCGTCATAATCACAATTGTCAACTTACCATGGGGCAGGGTTTTAATGAATTCATAGAATACAACAGATAAACTCTCATTTGTTATTGCGTGTATCAACACATGGTATCTTGTGTCGGGTTCCAACACGCCAAGGGTGATGATCCTTCGCGAAAAATCCTCCAAGGCCCAAGGATATACATTTTGTAAATCAAGTGAATTTTCGTTCACAACTTCATATGTTTTTTTGCCACGCGCTTTAGTACAAATGCAAAAAATGAGGAGTTGGTGGTAACAACGTCACCGTAGCGTATTTGGCGTCACCCGTTGCAAGGCGTGTGCAGGAGTTTTTACTTGATCTCGAGCGCGTGACAGCATACAAGAATCAAAAATAAAGTGCAATTGCTGATAATAAAGGACAGCCCTTTCACTCGTTTTCCACTAAGGGGTTGACTCTACTCTGTCCCGCAGTTTAAATTTAGGTGCAATGATGTATTCCGACAATCCTGACAAAATGCTAAATGCATCCTATTAATCAAGCGATCGAAGAAATTCAGACTGTTAGTGTACTTCATCCACCCTTTGCTTGGCCACACTTATGCAACTCGATTTTGATCACGTGGATTTTGCTAAGGCGTTCTTGACAAGAGAAGGCCTGTTACAGTGTGTTTGCCTTCCACTTGATTGCATTTAGGTTGAATCAAACTCACAGTTGAAGGCTCTTAATTGACTGTGGTTGTTTAAGAAGCTATTCACACTAGACTGGAGCAATGACATGTGATTTAGCCTCACCTCTTGTACGACAATGCCGCCCATCATTCACGCTGTCATTTAGATCGGCTTATACTCCTGACTCATGAAGTCGGAAAACTGAATAGTTAAATGAAAACCTTACACTCAAGTGCATGCCGTTAAATTTCCTAATGCGCGCAAAGCATCCGTGCGTATTTTATTAACACCCTTAACATTGCGTCATTCTATCAGTTACTGTTTCCCTAGTTTGCTCATCAGGAATGGCGCATAGTTGGAACTCACTATGAAGCAGATGCAGTTTATAACCACGGAGTGGTCTGGTGGTGTGATACGTGATATCAACTCCACCCTCACAGCGATGAATAAAATGCGATCTCCATGTTCCACATTACGCCTTGATTAAGTGCCGCGAAGGCCTCCTAACACCGAGTACGATTACTTG
>JADWOT020000002.1:4981407-5093029 GCA_036345935.2 Taenia hydatigena | reverse complement strand
TACTTATCCAAAGAAGGCATTCGTGCACAATTCCCATTAACAAGTATCACCTTTATAGAATTCTCTATTTGCTAGAGAATGGAGCTGGATCATGTGGGATGCATCCAGGGATGACAGCAATTTCTGTTCTAAATCATCAATTCCAGAGTACATGCGATACACGGAGGGTCTGTAGCACAAAATAGTGTCGTTCGCGGCTGTCGTTGTTGCTTGTCAAATGTTCCTTCCTCTAGATTATAGTAATGTAAACAGCGAAGGAACGATTGCTCATCGCTTACCTGTCACTTAGGACGCCGCGGATGCAGCATGAGCCAACTTTCCCTGCGAATGAAGGTGAGTCCATTTTAAACAGAGGTGATGGTAAATGTGGTGTTACTGGAGTAGCAAACGCAGTAAAATTAGAGGATGAAAACGTACTCATTCGAGGTGGCTTACGAGGAGGGAAGTAAAGTTGCTCTCAAGTGGGTTATCAGATTCGCAGACGATGTTGGATGAGGTCAGCGTGAAATATTATGGAGCTGGATGATCACTAGTTGAGGGTGCGTACGAGGTCTGCAAATTGGGCCTCATGTCGATGACTGTGTAAAAGCGGTAGCACGAGTGAGGTGTGATTAGCCGGCCATGCGTGCAGGGCGAGGACGGCAAATCCATGGACCGGATAGGTTTAGTTTACTGTTGCGATTCTGTCCCGTCTTGGCTTGTTGATTGCACGTCCTGAGTGTTCTTTGCTATTAAAACAAGACAAGTGTCCTAGACTAGAATTACATCGCAATCACGTCTACTCATTCGCAATTGACTGCATTTACGCATGCGGCTGATGTGATGGGTGATGGTGTGATAGACATGACCGGAGAGAAACAATGCACACGAGGCTACCAAACATAAGGAAAGGCATCAAGCTTTGTTACTGACAGCCGTTAAGTATGTCGACAATCAAACCTCATCCATCATTCTCACGTACTTCAACTAATAATATCGCTTGATGGTCGCTACTTACCACAAGCATCGCATTCTTGGATACCGTCTTGAATTTTATGGTAATTTTGAGATGGCTAAACACACGCAGCTATACCCCCATATTGCCGAGGAAAGAACACTCTGCCCGAACCTATAAGTACACTCCATGTCTGATTGGCTAGTCCCCTTATTTCTTTGCGTTTCGTTAGTGGAAGTATTACCCCACAGCCTTGCAACAAGGCCAATGTCATGCATCGATATCCACCACCAGCGAATGGTAAGGCATTATAACTCATCGAAACCAGCTGGGTTTTTATTAACCAGAAATGGCAATGCCGCTAACTCACTGGCGTCATTATGACGGCAGTGGCTGCAGTGGTGTGAGACGTGTATTCACTGTGTGCCCGCAGGATGCAATGATTAATTTGCTTGCTCTAACGCAAATAGATATTGATCAATGGCATACTTCGACGTAGGAGTCACTGTGAATTTGAAACTCCCGTCCACCCACCCATCTCTCATTCGCGTCAAAGCTGCCAATCAAGTTGGTAGGTTACATGGCTCCAAATGATGTCCATTCATTGCACTTAACAGATGCATCATACTAGTCATTTGCCACCAGGCACTGCAGAGGACTACTATGGATTTAAAAGGCTCTACACGGTTTGGAGAGAATGGGAGGTGAAATGCGTGTAAATACAATCAGATCAAATGTGACTGATGTTGAATTTGATATGCCAGCTTTATCATCGTATTCGCATTCTCACTCGCCATCAGATGGATTTAGACTAATTTAACCTAATGCGTACGCCCTTAGCACAGTCTCAAGTATATTTCCAAGGATTATAATGCCAACTGTGGTGCACCGGAACTTCAAAGCTGCGAGCCATTTGCTTGAAACTTCAGCAAATACATGCCGCGATAATAGGGTCGAAATCACAATGGTTTCCCTTCTGTGAACGTGCGGTTCTCACTTCTGTTTCGTAGGGAATGTTAGAAGACGATCACGTTGTGGTCAGTTTAGTGCAAGATACAGTGCGAACATTTATACTGAAAAATCTAAAATAAACATAAAAGACTTTAGGTTAGCGCAGCACCGTAGTCCACTTCCAGTGGGCCTTAGAGGTGGTCAGGACAATTGCGTCAAAATGGATCCAGTCCACAAATTTTTCGAGTGCAGGCGAGCCTCAAGCATCATTTAGCCTGCGCTGTAGCCATGCATTCAATTTAGGTACGAATTCCGCAATTTAAGAAGAACTAGCCCCGTATTTCGATGGTAGACTACTTTTGCGTGCAAAACGGGGCCACGGATGGTGTAACGATGCAAGGCATTAAGGATTCGTCCATTTCACTTCACCGCAGGAATCCTCATCCGAGTCATCGCAAGAGAGGGAAGTAAAGACAAATAGGAAGCAACAACTTAATGCCCTTTTTTCACTAACTACGATATGAGGTGCCGCGTTGGTGACAATCAAGCACGAATGATAGCACCGGGGCTTGATTGCCTGCATTGTAGAACCCTACAGAGAAAAAGACAGATTTGTTAAGCGCGAGTTATAGACCGAGATTTTGGACATAGATGCAAGTGTTGTTAAATCCCACCGGCTTACGAGATAGCAGTGATCGCGTTAGTTAAGGCTGATCCCCTAGATGTGCTGACGATTTCTTCCGCTCATATGTAGGCGTGCATGCAGTCACCCGATGTGGAATCGCACATTGTTTGCTCACTCTCCGGATGATCAGTGGGCAGTATTTCAAATTCGTTGATTGCTCCTATAGGTGTGCCTTGCTTTGAATTAGGTTTCACTCTGCTGAGAGTAATTTCTCCAAGTAAGTACCCTACAATTTTATTTTTGTCTGAGCTACCGACAAGGAAGGCAGCAATCGCAAATTTCTCCACAAATTGTCTGCCTAAACGTTGGACATGCCAACGTACCGTGATGGCGTGAAAGTCAACGTGTATCCAAGTGAAGAGCTTTAACTCGGAACATGGCTGTTATTTTTGCATCCCTGAAACACAAACCTGCCTTTGGTGACATTGTCGGGTACTCCGAATCAATAAAGAACGAGAATGCAAAAAAATTTACCGCCGCATTATTGGCGTCAATAGAAGCACTGAGTGACCTGAATTTGCCCATTTGTCTTTTCGATGAAAAAGTTAACCTGGTTACTTCACTAAGGATAAGCGTTAGTGAAAGTTGCTCTTCATTGCGAAGGTGCGTTCGTACTTATGTATTACTTGTTCGACTGCAATCACCGAAATGGTTTAATGACAGCGATTTCATTGCCAAACATGGGTAATGAATTTCATCCAATGTTCTGCGGACCCTACGGTCTGGTAGCCTCAATTAACACCTGAGGCGAATAGCATTATTTGGTATGCTTTCGAAGCGGCCTAGAGTCTACCTAGCTGACAGTCTTGTCTTTAGCAAAGTGGAGTTTGAAGACAAAGAAAAGCTACTTCCTGCAGCAGTCAGTAGTAGTTGCTAGAGAATGTGCGACTGCGAATTGTCCAGACTTAACAACATGGAGTGAACATACATAGTCTCGATGTTTGGAAAATAACTGGAGGCTTGTGTAATTCGGTATGACTGCGATCTCAAGTTCACTGTAACAATTAATTAGAATGCAGGCAAATGGGTAGACCTATTAATAGACTGAGCATGCTGGGGCATTTACAGGGCTAAGACGAACGCTTTAGTCCCTATTGATTCCGATTGTAGCCAACTTCACAAGACGGACTACTTAATGAGAAACGTGTGGGACCACCTCCTCATCCAGGAAAAAGCGTCTAAAGTCACTGATACCCTAGGTCCTAATGCGCAAAAAAGCTACTCAACTGCATTTATGCTGTGCTAATTATGTAACGTCACGTTGCGAATGGTGAGAAGTAAGCAGACTGAACTCTGCCGGTCAAAAGGTTAAGTGGAGGTTGGTGTATAATGTGTTTGATTGCAAACAGGAATCGAAATCAATACCGTGGTAGAGTACTGGCAAAGGCATCACGTACACAGATCTCAATGCGACCTTCTCCGTTATCGAAAGATAAGAAGGCATGGCTAGACGTGGTGAGGAAGCCACAATGGTAATCAGATCAGTTTCATATTGACTATAATTCTGAATAAATTAACCGTTTTTAGATGAAACAGATTTCGGAGTATGACCTAATTTACCTCAGCTGGAACTGCCTACAGGTAAGCTGGCCCTTATAATTATAAGCAGAATGTTATCACATGATGGATAGTAGGGGAGATTTTACGTCCCATGCTATCCGCATCCTGACAAGCAGCATATGGTCGCGTTCCTACGGTCATCTTTTCGCACATAATTCAAAGCTAAGCTTGGTAGAGTTGTGCTTTTATATAACGAATGGAATTGTTTAGCAAAACATGCTTGATATGTGGCGAATTACAACATAATGCCATAAAAATACACATGTAGCTGGTTCTTCGTCCATTTTAATTTCGCTTTTATTGTCTGGTAGGGGTTTCAAAACACAATGTTTTTATTGATGTAATTCGAATTCGTCATCAATTCTGCGAGGGAAGCAAACTAGATGGTGCATGATAATTCGAGAACCATGTAGGTATTTGCGTAGTTTTTTGTTGTTTATCTAAGACCCACAGTTGTTTAGTTCTGAATTGGCGAATGCAACAGAGGTTTTATTTTATTTGCCATCTCTAAATAGAAACCGGTCATGAAACAAAACCTGCAACGGATTAAAAAGTTCAGGTTGAACTTTAAACCGTTGAATAGTACGTGACAAAGTAAGCAGTAGTTGTTTCCACCTGATTTTATTCGGTCAAAATTTTTATCTATCCACGCTGCTCTCTCTTTAGCACCCAAAGATCCATCAAACACCCAGTATCCCTGTCCGTGCCTAAACGCGTATGACTCCGAGGGTCGTTAGTCGAGACGAACTTGTCATGATACACCGCCGCGCATTGCAATTTACTGCCAAATAATGAAGTGAATCAGCAACGAAGGTTACCTCAAATGCGCCATGTTTTCACATGTGCTCTCAGCCCTACATGCAATTACAAGTATGATCAAAGAGACGTCGCGAACTTAACCTACCACTCTTGATGCTTCTGAGAAGTTTAGGCTTAATCTGCTGCTTAAATTAAGGGAGGGTGCGAGTTTTGCACTAGCAAACTATAGCAAAACTTGTCCAGACGTGGTAAAGGTCCCTTAAATGCAGTCGCATCAGTTCCATAATCACGACCCCCTCCTGAATAAAAACAGCCCTATTGAGATAATGTGGACATCAAATCTCACCTTACACAAAATAACCAAAATTAATATCGTTTATCACTGCACAATCCATCCTTGTGAAGCTCGACGCTTACAGGTGTGGAATTGTCCATCTGATTGAACGCAAACTACTTCTCATTGCTTGAGTGCGAATGTCGCTATATGGGTCAAGAGGTGTTCAGGGCTTTACAATGAACTCATCACTCCTATCTATTTTGTTGACTGTCTTTCATTATGACCAGGGATATGCAAAAGGCGTGCCAACACGATGAAATATTTTACTAATAGCAGCGCTTTTGCATCCAGAACTTGTACTTTCAATGCTTCTTATGCAGCTATGATAGGACCGTTTCATTCTACTTCATTTACTGGGCCAGTTTCCTTCCATTACTGTCATGCTTTTGCTGTCACGTCAATCTCTACCTTTGCTTAGCGGTGAACTACAGAGAAGGATGTACTCATCGCACACGTGCAGGTAGTTGAATGTACAGCAACTATAAGGCATGCAGCGGATCGCTGAAATCGTGAAGTGTGATTAAACGCTACCAATCATTTGTTACGAAGTAGATATCAAATCGAACTCGAATTGCTAAGGCAAAGCATGGTCTTTACATTTCACTTACTCTTCTCCTTTCTTTATGCCTGATGCTGGTTTTCGAAATGTCCTAATTTGCCATCTCAGAAAATAAAAATTTTTCTCCGCATTCGCATGCATTCAAGTGAGCTAGCAAACAGTGGGCCGGTTTATTGCAGCCGAAACTTATACTTTTCGCAGCTGGTCGCATGACCTCGCACAACTTATAAACTTTTGGTAGGTAGTGCGCTATCACCCTGCTAATGCACGTCTATGTTTGCACTTGCGGTACTTTTTCTCTTGCTCAAAGGTAAGGACTTGATGGGGGCGGAATGTGGACCCTGGAAGGTCATGCATAAGACCCTACTACTGCATTAGGGGCCTACCCATTCACGTCGTGATTCTTGTTTCTCCATCGCTTCTATTGATTGGAGTGCCGAATAAATCCGCAACTCTCACTACTAACATCTCCATTGCTAACGATGTCCACGATGAGCACCAACCTGGCCGGTGGCTTCAACAAGCTAGAACCGTAGTGTACCGTGAACGCCGCCTAGAAAATGACTTGTATCCGATATAACTGTATCTGACCCCAAAGCATTGGTGTAGAGAAGAGAAAATGCAGCTTCAGCATGAACCTCACCTTATTTTAGGACCCTAAATGCACTCCATTAACCCATAATAATATTTTCTATGCATGTTTAATTTGCTTAACGCATGCTTATCTGACCATGCCAGCTGTGGCATTGACACGACATTTCTGCCTCCTCTGTTTCAGTTCGGACTTATAATGTGCACTAAAAGTAAACGAAAAATTGGTGTGGAGGTCCACTTTAGACAAGAATCTCTAAGTCAAATCATGTAAACCATCCACCCGTGAAAGTTGCTAAATTAAATTAAGCAATATTAGTACACTTTAATACGTTTCACTGCATAGATGTTATCGATAAGGCTAAACAAAATTTAGAAAGACATAGCACACTAACTGTCGATGCTACCATGATAAGCAAGTCAAGTGTTGCCCCTTAAAGCCCCAATCATTTTGAATTCGATTCCCGTCACGTCTGATAATGTTAGGTGCAAAATTTCTGCTGGTCTCTGGCTACAAGAAGAAAGTAGTGCGAATATTGTCTGATCTACAACATTCATTTTATTATTTTTAATTTAGAAGCAACCATGACAGAAAAGGGCGAAAGAATCCCCTCTCTAGCATTACTTTCATTGGAGCCAAGGAAACCCTCAGACCCATCAAAAAAGTCAAGACACTCGCTTCAATACTTTGTTTGTTTGAACTATCGGTTTCGGTCAGGGTTACAGAGGTGGCCATATTGACCTAGCTGCATAGAATGACATTTGGACCATGCCAGCAGCTTATTTGCCTCTGTCTGCTGAATAGGTATATTCTGCCCTAGTATTCTGCCTTCTTTTGCCTTCGAGGGAGTCTCAAAGTGCTTCTCTCACAGCTTAGCTAATCTCGGAGTTGACCGAATCGTTCTAACTGCAGTAAAAGCCGACTTTCATGACCTTCCAATTAACAAAACTGCAAGTCTCTCGCAAGGAGTAATCACCCTTGAAAAACCATATCCCAAAAAAAAACTGAGCAGAGTTTGTCTGGAAGTATTTGTAGATTAGGTCAGAGTTTGGTCCTGCGCCGGAAAGAAAACACCACCCCTCAGGTAATCTGGTGTTTGTGATTATGAGCGCATTGTTATCACTTGCTAGAAAGGGTTTCAATTTGAGCTCCTACACTCGCCATATCTCGCCAAGCGAATGGCGGAGCATTGGTTCCATCATTTACCCACAACCCTTTAACTAGATTGTCGAAGGCGGACTAACAAAATGCATTCAGACCACGGAATGTTATGCCATGAATTTTATAATAAATAAAACAAGTTGAAACCTCGCCATGGCAAGCGGATGTGCAGATGGATTTATAATATCAGTTAAAACTCCTGATTGAGTGCTAGAATGGGAGAGCCATCACGATGCTTTTGCATATATGCCAGCATTGCCTATTTCCACGTGCGGTTCACAAAATGGTAGTGTGGCTACATATGCTTGACCTAATCCGATTCGCGATGGTTGACTTGCTTATGCAGCAACATGCATGGAAAAGTGCAAAATAAAGCACAAAATTATAAATACCTACGACAGTAACAATGACTGCATCAGGCTGCCATTTTTGACTTCTAGTGCTAATGGAAACACGATATTCCCATTTCTGCAGTTCAGTACACTCGCCTCTTTTGCTTAAGCTGTGACATGGAAGGTGAATAAGAACCTATGAAATAAAAGGGACGTTGACATGATTTTATTGTCATACTTTCTCCTAAACCGACATCAATTTGATTCGCGTATGCCTAATTTAACAGGTTTTCATTGTATCCTTAGAGCTCTTCAGCTCAGACCAGATTTCCAAAGTTAAGGACTGTGATTATTTAGTGCGCTCTCAAGTGACGTTTAAATGGTGAATAGGACTTCAGGAAGTGAGCATGTAATCAGGTTTCTGACCGAGATTAGTCAACCGCGAATTTCATATCGCCATTCACAGCATTCCCAAGCGTGACAAATTTCCGACCAATCCTCTTGATAAAAATAAACACGTGCTGGCAGCAATACAGGGTTTACTCACGGTCTTCAAATAAAATGCAAATTATCCTACTACATTGTAGTGCATTGCAGTTCACCGTCCAGAAATACAATGAGTCGTCAAAAACAGTGATGTCAAACAATGTGCCACTTCTACATACGATAGCGGATGCGATCGAGTCAACATTGTGGAAGCCAGAGGGGCAATAATGAGGCTAATAACGCCTAACGACATCCAGACAGACAAAGCACAGACGAAATGGTCCAGCGTAAAAATGCATATCGTTTGCACGAGTGACTACTTATCCTCCTCCCAAACAAGAGTCCGTTGTGTGCATGCCATTACTTAGAAAGGTAGGTTAGCCCTGATAGTGGGCCCGAGATTGCATTCAACTCAGTTCCCAAGACCCGGTGATCTCTTGACTAAGAAACAGGCGCTCTTGTAGTGGCATTAACTTCTGCAAAATCAGGGCTGATTAAAAATAGGCACCAGAAAACCCTTAATCAGCAAAGTATTTTAATCATCTTGTAAGCAAAGATGCCAAAGGCCAACAAGAACAACAGGGATAAAGCTTTGGCACTGCTTTGGTTGAGGCCACATGGATCTTCATGTGTATCAGTTACGTCGCGATGTCTAAAGCCTCGCTACACTCCATGGACACCGAACCAGACTGTTTGCAACACTGCTTGACTCCTCCGGCCCCCTGCTTTCCGATTTCGGGGAGTCACATCTGGATCAATCACCCTCGAGATATCGAATCCTGGCAAATTATACCTTGCACATTTTAGAGCACTTAACGTTAGTGTCCGAGTTGTGCATTACATTCAAACACCTGGAGCATCAGCAACCGGTGAGCTAATGCTTGTGATTTCACTTGCTAACTCCTTTCCGAGCTCGCACTTTCTACTTCACAGCATATAATCATTTAGTGGGCCGCATGGTATGCATGTTAGCGGTGCTGATATTTGCATCTTTTACAGTTAAGCACCCTTCATGTGCCACTTGATGCGTGCAGCATCATATATTTCTCGTTTGGGAGAGGAGGAAAGCACTGTCATGGCTTCTGATTCCGGCCTGACCCGCCTAATTTTCTGAACCCTCTCTATTTGCGACGCGGTAGCCCTTGCTTAAGCTTTTGCTTCATTTAGTGTGATATAAATGCTAAAGCACTAGTTGGAACCACACATTCAGTAAAACTCTGCTCACTGCGTAAACCTCTTTCCAACAAAGTTTCCCATGGTACAAGGAAAGCATTAGGCGCCACACACTAGTGCTCATCTAACGACCATAATAGGACTTCGCGTGGTTAAAATCAGCTATAAATTTGCGATTTTTTATTACTTCTAGGCGCAGTCTTTCGTGTTTTTGAATTCGCTGATTCCTACACGGTTTCATGCGCATCATTACACCAGTCATGATTGCCTTCTTAAACTTATCTCAATAATGATTTTACTCACTGAGAACAGTTTGGAATGGCTGCCTGATGGCAATAGAATAGAGGAGGTAGGTAAATGATATTAATAAGGGATGCTACAATGTTTACGCCTTAGTCACCACTCAAGATCCTAAGCGTGTGTGACATCGAACCCGTATTCGAACAAATGCCATTGGCAAATGGCTTGACAGCGTGCAACTAGTCACAGCGGCCAAACGAGAGTGGATTAGTGTGAGCGAATGCAAATGAATAGAGCTGGGCTTATCCTAACGTAAAGGCTTTGTCCCGCCCTGTGTGAGCTAAACATAATCAATTAGTATTAGCACAGGCCGCAAGGGAGTCTTCAGCTAAAGTTCGGATCATTAGCAAAATAAAACGGGATTGGAACACTGTCTTCAATGCATTCACAACTCCTGCCGCATTCGGGGAAAATTCCCAATATTACAGGCCATGCTTTGCCATGTTTTTGACCTACAGTTTCACCTGTCGGTGCAAGCACCACACACACGATTTTCAATCACTTAACTATATGAATAGATGCAAGTCGGTATGGGAACATCGTTTTGGCAAACCACGTGAATCTGATGTTATGAAATGCTGCACAGATCTAATTTTATGGGTCATGAGACGCGTAAGATAGACCTAGATCTACATGCAGATCCGCAGGTGGCGGGCTACGCAACTCTAGAAGGTTGACACAGGTGGCTGGATTCAGCTGAGTTTCCGAGGTGGAAAAACAAAATTAGATGGTGTATAGGCTTGCAACAAACTTTGTGGCTCATGGAGATTAATTATCCTTAATTACGACTTGCAACAATGTTGTTAATCAATGCATAGCAGGTCTTATCATGATTATTAAATTCACCAACTATAATTGTTCAGCCGTGCTTTATAGATATTGTAAACAACAGATGTCACACTTTCGCACAGGCGGTACGATTTATTAACATTAAACACAATGCCTGCTTCACTTTCGGTTTTGTTATAAGGGCCACCTTCAGTCCTGGCCATTGTTCCGCCTTCGCAGTGGGCAAGCCTCTTTACTATGCCGTTGGATCCAACCCCTTTTGCACGTCAAAAGTGTATTTAACTCCTCAAATTTCCTCGAAGGCAACAAAGGACAAGTTACTTACAGAACTTATGTTCGAAGCATAAGAGAGGATTCGGTGCTGCTGGTACTATGGCAGAGGCCTAGTGGAAGGGCTCGTTGAAACTTTTCACTTTCCTTAGTCTCGCACTTTGGTAACACTTGCCAATTCTTGCACTGGTGAATCAATTGTGGCTTTGCCAAAATCGCTGATGAAGGGAAGTGATTTGCACGAGTCTGCTAAAATCACCTGTTTCAGGTAAGTTAACAGTTAACCTCTTTCGTGTTAAGCAATTAAGAAAAAGGATGAAGAGACTGCATATTGATTTCGTGTTAGCATGGAGATAAAATATGCATTAGATGATCTGTGGTGCCATTTTTTTCCTTAAACACACGGACACAATGCATAAAAGAACCACAAGTGCTGCAGAAAGCGGTTACTATTAAGATTAACTTGAAAGGCCTGTGCGGTTGCAAACTGGCCAAGCAGTTGCAAAGTGTTGCACTGAGAGATTGTTAGGAACATTGAAAGGCCTAGTAGCAGTAATTTCTAAAGCTACGTCAAAGAAGCTCGTGAGGCTGACCAATAATTATGGAATTGATGACCCCACATAACTTCTGACACACCTTTGCATTAAAAGAGCTCGAACAATGTCGCTAATACCGACACTTGCAACCCCTGAAGTTTGCATAGAGCTGTGTCCACTTACTTTGCTGGTTGACATTGGTGCAGCACCTTCTGTGAAAAGCAGTGTCATGAGTCCTTGCACTGCCAATTGACCAGTAGGAAGACGAACACTATGTTGGAATGAGAATTATTGACTAACACTATCAACAACATCAACAATGGCACCGATCCGTTCTTGCGTCATCATGGCGAAATAGGGAAAAATATGTGAGGAGTAAACACAAATTAATGCATGCCTATGTTGATGTAATTTCCAAACAGTTCAAATCGGCTTTGGTCTAACGCGCAGCAGAACCTCTAGCACTTCCCCTTCTATCTGTCGCGACAGTGTGCTCTGCAGAAGACGAGATTTATTCGTTCGGAGAAAAAAAGCAGGCCCAAACATCATTCCGTTGAGTGCTGTAACAGCATCCGCGTCCAGTCCAATAAGCGCAATAGATTCGCAGAATGTACATAGTATTAATGTGAATAATGCAGCTATAGTAACGTGGTTAAGGGGACTTAGCAAATACAAACAACTGCGAGTTCCCTTTTCAATGCATTTATGCCTGGAATTTTGGCCGCCTGGATAAAATGATTGCTTAGCCGGACTTATGTCTACAATTTTTTTCAAAAGTTGCGCGAAAATTATCGCATTGTAATCAATTACCATTTACGCTTCGTACGGATAATTTATTGTGCCCGACTTTCCCGCCGGATATCCATCAACTGGAGAACCCTATACACATGGATTTAGTTGGTCTTCACTGAATAATGCATTTTGTAACTGTTATCCTAATAATAGTGTAGCAGTTGGAATAGGACAGCAATGAAGTAAGCGCAGGCCTATGCATTGCGACGCGCACAGCAGAACGGCAACTATTGCCGGCATGATTTATCGCTGCATCTTGAGGGATACCCCGTGCATGTCTTAATAGGTTCGTTTGCAAATCTATTTTGATTGGAGCATTTCGTATGCTTAATTTACCATGGATGCGATGTTCTTGCCTCTGAAACGGAGAGCAGGAACCAGTAAACAGTGCGTAACCCCCACCGCAACGTAAATGTGACTCGTTATATGGGGCGGAAATGTTGGAAATTACCCTGAGAAAGACGAAGCACATGATGGAATGTACTGATTTTTGGGCAGATTCTTTTAAACAAAGTGCTCTTTTGTGCAATTTACAGGTTTCCAACAAGTTCTTAAAATTTTCACGAAGTAAGGCAACAACGATATCGAATTTTACAGCACAACGTGGGGCAGTGTAATGATGTCATGTAATGCATTCGGTCACTTAACTTGCAAATTTCTCGAATTGAGTGCGTTTACGATCACATGACTTGACTTGTATTAGTCGGCGCTATAACTTGGTCATTGGCTGATGCTTGAGCAGGGACTGACAACTACGGTACATGGATGCGCTGTGGACTTTAAAGTTTTTTATCAAATGTGTCATCAGGTAGATGGATGGCATAAATAATGCGGCAGCGATCCTTCTCCTATCCGTTGTCTAAACGCTGCTACACAAATGCTACTGCCTAATATTATTTAGCAAAAAAGAAAATGATGCATTCAGCAAATCGAAATTATGCTTCACATTTTACGCTTCCAAAAGTCGGTATTGCAACTGGATTGTTTCCGATAAAACATCCTTGCAAAGGCTGCCAGAGGCAAAATTCATTAATTCGGATATCTGGCGACATTATTAGTAACTGCATTTCGATGAGATTTTTCGTCACGCTTCAACAGCTTGCATCAGACTCTAAGAGGTGAGCGCACCAAAAACACGGAACCATAAAGAGTCTAGTGAGTTTAACTTTCTGTGTTAGCTTTTTCAGAAAGCATTTGTGTCGTCGGGATGATAGACTTTGGCAAATTGGGTCAAAAGGGTTACGCAGTCAATTCCTCCTACACGCTTCATTGCAGGGTCCATATTTGTTGGGATGACTATTTGACATAACGGCATCCTTTGTGAAGTCGTGCAATGCCTTGCGTTCCCTCTTTTATGCGGACATACCACATGCTATTATTTTGTAGTCAGATGAGGCCACTGTGCATTCTAATTTCACCGTGTCTAGTTTGTTAGCTGTTTTCGGCAACAAAGTGTCGTACCTTGACTGTGTTGCCTCGTTGATTGTAACTTGGTAGAGGTTCCGAAAAAAAGTGCACACACAGATCCGTAAAATTCCTCTAATTAATCCTGATTCCTTTGTGCAAACTACCATTACAATAGACAGACGATATGTTGACTTATTTATCCACCTATACATTCATCCACCCCTTGTTTCTGAATAGTAGAATAGCGTATATTTCACCCTCTCAATCGCTTACCCAAATATCTAAACGTTTTTACTTTAAGGCAACCATTGTGTCTTTCACAGCTGCGTAGCTATCTGCGTGAGTGCAATTCACACACTTCCAAACAACTACTACGCTTACACTTGCAATTTCATTTCCTCACCAAAAGGCAAATGCATATAGAACTCGCTTTGAAATGCGGGCACAAGTGAGTAAATATTTTGTAATATAAGGCCTGTTTAAAGATGGTAAGTAGCCATGCTGATGAGATTTCCAAACGGAAGAGAAAATGGAGTTTGAACACGCATAATGAAGAAGGATCTAGTGCTCTATCGTGAATCTGCCTTCAAGATAAATAGAGCATTTTCACTGCCAAATCCCAGCATTTGCATGCAGGATAAGCGTGGCACGAGTCGACCAGTGATGGGTGAATGTGTCAGAAATGCCGCCACATGTGTGCCACAAACCAATGTGAAGTGACAAATTAGAGAGCACAGATGGCAAGTAAGAGACATACAGAGTTCACACAATTAATTTAGCCTTCCAGATCGCCCAGGATGTGAGGGTGGGAAACGTGTAAACAAAGCCTCAATTTGTGTGACAACATGTGTTCAAGGACAATCTGGACAGCATGGGCGGCATGTTATATAACAGCTGCTTTTACCCAAATAATTGCATCCTAGAATACACACGTGCCTCGGGGGCAAATGTAAGTGTCAGCAATGTTGAGGCATCTATGGCACAAGTCAGAGAAGAGGGACAATCAGTACCGCGTCAATGGTATATAATAGAGCTGCAGAATTTACGAACGTAATTGCGACGGCAAGCACACACCGGTCTCATGGTTGTGGGTGTAAGTTTCAGCAATGCACGATTTGTGCACCACCAATAAGTGTAAAGGGGTGGTCTAAAGTGCATGGGTGGCAATTGATAGAGCTGTAGGATTTACATATATCCGCCTCTTCCATTTGGCACGGGTTAACCTGTGGTGGGAGCAACTATCAGAAATGCCACGCCTTGTGTGCCACCAATCGGTGTGGAGGGATAGACTAGAACACATTGCAGTCATGTGAGAGATCTGCAAAATTTATCCACATTTTGCGTCTTTTAAATCACGCAGGTATGTCAGTAGTGATGCCATGCGTAAGCATTGCGACAACTTGTGTGCCAGAAATCAGTGTCGAAGGATAATCTAGAACACATAAATGGCAAGTTAGAGACGTACAAAATTCACCCATATACGCGCAATGTTAAAGACACACCGGGTGCCAGTGGTGGTTGCAAGCTACAGCAATGCCACAACTTGTGCGCCAACCATCAGTTTGAGAGGTGGATCTACACCTCAAAGATGACATTAAAGACACCTGCAGAATTGACTCACATACAATCGAAATCAATCTCACACCGGCCCGTCAGTGGCGAATGTAGGTGTAAGAAATGCCACAATTTATTCTCCAATAGTGTGCTTACCACCGACAGATTGGTTTGGGATTAATGTTTAGGGAATGTGGGTTAATTCCACGGGTCACTCACATGCCATCAATGGATTTTAGATTATCCCTCCACCCAAAACCAAAAGACTGGTGTAATATTGACGGTGAGAATATGGGGTTAGTTTTGCAGGTGTCACATGATACCTACGGGATCAAGATTACCCTTCCACACTAATTGTTAGCACACAAGTAGTGGCTTTTCTGGCAATTACACCCACCACTGATCGACCGGCAGGAGATTGATGTCGGAGGCACATAAGTGAATTCTGCAGATGTCTAAACTCCTATCTATGACGTCTAGATTAGCCGTCCTTAATGATTGGTGGCACAGGAGTTGTGGCATTGCTAGCACTCACACCCACCACCCACATACTGATGTGAATTTAACGTCGAGAGTGAATGAGCGAATTCTGCACTCATCGATCATTCCAATAATTGGGTCTAAATTATCCCCACACATCACTGGAAAATAAGATGTGGCATTTATGATACCCACACCCACCACTGACGGGCTGGTGTGAGATTGTTTTCGATTGTACGAGTCAATTCTGCAGGTGTCTCGAAAGCTATGGATGAGCCTAGATTAGTCCTCCATACCGACTTTCGGCACACAGGCTCTGGCATTGTTGACACCTACTTAAACCTCCGACACACCGTTGTGCTTTTCAAGTAGCAATAATGTAAGTTAATGCTGCAGAGATGTCACATGACTACATTGCGTTCTAAGTTATCCCCTCACACTCATTGGCGGCATACAAGATGTGGAATTGCTGACACTTACACCCACCACCCACATGCTGATGTGAATTCAACATCGAGAGTAAATGAGTGAATTCTGCACTCATCGATCATTCCAATAATTGGGTCTAAATTATCTCCGCACACTATTGGAGAATAAATTGTGGCATTTCTTACACCTACATTCGCCACTGACGGGCCGGTGTGAGATTGATTTCGATTGTATGTGAGTCAATTCTGCAGGTGTCTTTAATGTCATCTTTGAGGTGTAGATCCACCTCTCAAACTGATGGTTGGCGCACAAGTTGTGGCATTGCTGTAGCTTGCAACCACCACTGGCACCCGGTGTGTCTTTAACATTGCGCGTATATGGGTGAATTTTGTACGTCTCTAACTTGCCATTTATGTGTTCTAGATTATCCTTCGACACTGATTTCTGGCACACAAGTTGTCGCAATGCTTACGCATGGCATCACTACTGACATACCTGCGTGATTTAAAAGACGCAAAATGTGGATAAATTTTGCAGATCTCTCACATGACTGCAATGTGTTCTAGTCTATCCCTCCACACCGATTGGTGGCACACAAGGCGTGGCATTTCTGATAGTTGCTCCCACCACAGGTTAACCCGTGCCAAATGGAAGAGGCGGATATATGTAAATCCTACAGCTCTATCAATTGCCACCCATGCACTTTAGACCACCCCTTTACACTTATTGGTGGTGCACAAATCGTGCATTGCTGAAACTTACACCCACAACCATGAGACCGGTGTGTGCTTGCCGTCGCAATTACGTTCGTAAATTCTGCAGCTCTATTATATACCATTGACGCGGTACTGATTGTCCCTCTTCTCTGACTTGTGCCATAGATGCCTCAACATTGCTGACACTTACATTTGCCCCCGAGGCACGTGTGTATTCTAGGATGCAATTATTTGGGTAAAAGCAGCTGTTATATAACATGCCGCCCATGCTGTCCAGATTGTCCTTGAACACATGTTGTCACACAAATTGAGGCTTTGTTTACACGTTTCCCACCCTCACATCCTGGGCGATCTGGAAGGCTAAATTAATTGTGTGAACTCTGTATGTCTCTTACTTGCCATCTGTGCTCTCTAATTTGTCACTTCACATTGGTTTGTGGCACACATGTGGCGGCATTTCTGACACATTCACCCATCACTGGTCGACTCGTGCCACGCTTATCCTGCATGCAAATGCTGGGATTTGGCAGTGAAAATGCTCTATTTATCTTGAAGGCAGATTCACGATAGAGCACTAGATCCTTCTTCATTATGCGTGTTCAAACTCCATTTTCTCTTCCGTTTGGAAATCTCATCAGCATGGCTACTTACCATCTTTAAACAGGCCTTATATTACAAAATATTTACTCACTTGTGCCCGCATTTCAAAGCGAGTTCTATATGCATTTGCCTTTTGGTGAGGAAATGAAATTGCAAGTGTAAGCGTAGTAGTTGTTTGGAAGTGTGTGAATTGCACTCACGCAGATAGCTACGCAGCTGTGAAAGACACAATGGTTGCCTTAAAGTAAAAACGTTTAGATATTTGGGTAAGCGATTGAGAGGGTGAAATATACGCTATTCTACTATTCAGAAACAAGGGGTGGATGAATGTATAGGTGGATAAATAAGTCAACATATCGTCTGTCTATTGCAATGGTAGTTTGCACAAAGGAATCAGGATTAATTAGAGGAATTTTACGGATCTGTGTGTGCACTTTTTTTCGGAACCTCTACCAAGTTACAATCAACGAGGCAACACAGTCAAGGTACGACACTTTGTTGCCGAAAACAGCTAACAAACTAGACACGGTGAAATTAGAATGCACAGTGGCCTCATCTGACTACAAAATAATAGCATGTGGTATGTCCGCATAAAAGAGGGAACGCAAGGCATTGCACGACTTCACAAAGGATGCCGTTATGTCAAATAGTCATCCCAACAAATATGGACCCTGCAATGAAGCGTGTAGGAGGAATTGACTGCGTAACCCTTTTGACCCAATTTGCCAAAGTCTATCATCCCGACGACACAAATGCTTTCTGAAAAAGCTAACACAGAAAGTTAAACTCACTAGACTCTTTATGGTTCCGTGTTTTTGGTGCGCTCACCTCTTAGAGTCTGATGCAAGCTGTTGAAGCGTGACGAAAAATCTCATCGAAATGCAGTTACTAATAATGTCGCCAGATATCCGAATTAATGAATTTTGCCTCTGGCAGCCTTTGCAAGGATGTTTTATCGGAAACAATCCAGTTGCAATACCGACTTTTGGAAGCGTAAAATGTGAAGCATAATTTCGATTTGCTGAATGCATCATTTTCTTTTTTGCTAAATAATATTAGGCAGTAGCATTTGTGTAGCAGCGTTTAGACAACGGATAGGAGAAGGATCGCTGCCGCATTATTTATGCCATCCATCTACCTGATGACACATTTGATAAAAAACTTTAAAGTCCACAGCGCATCCATGTACCGTAGTTGTCAGTCCCTGCTCAAGCATCAGCCAATGACCAAGTTATAGCGCCGACTAATACAAGTCAAGTCATGTGATCGTAAACGCACTCAATTCGAGAAATTTGCAAGTTAAGTGACCGAATGCATTACATGACATCATTACACTGCCCCACGTTGTGCTGTAAAATTCGATATCGTTGTTGCCTTACTTCGTGAAAATTTTAAGAACTTGTTGGAAACCTGTAAATTGCACAAAAGAGCACTTTGTTTAAAAGAATCTGCCCAAAAATCAGTACATTCCATCATGTGCTTCGTCTTTCTCAGGGTAATTTCCAACATTTCCGCCCCATATAACGAGTCACATTTACGTTGCGGTGGGGGTTACGCACTGTTTACTGGTTCCTGCTCTCCGTTTCAGAGGCAAGAACATCGCATCCATGGTAAATTAAGCATACGAAATGCTCCAATCAAAATAGATTTGCAAACGAACCTATTAAGACATGCACGGGGTATCCCTCAAGATGCAGCGATAAATCATGCCGGCAATAGTTGCCGTTCTGCTGTGCGCGTCGCAATGCATAGGCCTGCGCTTACTTCATTGCTGTCCTATTCCAACTGCTACACTATTATTAGGATAACAGTTACAAAATGCATTATTCAGTGAAGACCAACTAAATCCATGTGTATAGGGTTCTCCAGTTGATGGATATCCGGCGGGAAAGTCGGGCACAATAAATTATCCGTACGAAGCGTAAATGGTAATTGATTACAATGCGATAATTTTCGCGCAACTTTTGAAAAAAATTGTAGACATAAGTCCGGCTAAGCAATCATTTTATCCAGGCGGCCAAAATTCCAGGCATAAATGCATTGAAAAGGGAACTCGCAGTTGTTTGTATTTGCTAAGTCCCCTTAACCACGTTACTATAGCTGCATTATTCACATTAATACTATGTACATTCTGCGAATCTATTGCGCTTATTGGACTGGACGCGGATGCTGTTACAGCACTCAACGGAATGATGTTTGGGCCTGCTTTTTTTCTCCGAACGAATAAATCTCGTCTTCTGCAGAGCACACTGTCGCGACAGATAGAAGGGGAAGTGCTAGAGGTTCTGCTGCGCGTTAGACCAAAGCCGATTTGAACTGTTTGGAAATTACATCAACATAGGCATGCATTAATTTGTGTTTACTCCTCACATATTTTTCCCTATTTCGCCATGATGACGCAAGAACGGATCGGTGCCATTGTTGATGTTGTTGATAGTGTTAGTCAATAATTCTCATTCCAACATAGTGTTCGTCTTCCTACTGGTCAATTGGCAGTGCAAGGACTCATGACACTGCTTTTCACAGAAGGTGCTGCACCAATGTCAACCAGCAAAGTAAGTGGACACAGCTCTATGCAAACTTCAGGGGTTGCAAGTGTCGGTATTAGCGACATTGTTCGAGCTCTTTTAATGCAAAGGGGTCATCAATTCCATAATTATTGGTCAGCCTCACGAGCTTCTTTGACGTAGCTTTAGAAATTACTGCTACTAGGCCTTTCAATGTTCCTAACAATCTCTCAGTGCAACACTTTGCAACTGCTTGGCCAGTTTGCAACCGCACAGGCCTTTCAAGTTAATCTTAATAGTAACCGCTTTCTGCAGCACTTGTGGTTCTTTTATGCATTGTGTCCGTGTGTTTAAGGAAAAAAATGGCACCGCAGATCATCTAATGCATATTTTATCTCCATGCTAACACGAAATCAATATGCAGTCTCTTCATCCTTTTTCTTAATTGCTTAACACGAAAGAGGTTAACTGTTAACTTACCTGAAACAGGTGATTTTAGCAGACTCGTGCAAATCACTTCCCTTCATCAGCGATTTTGGCAAAGCCACGATTGATTCACCAGTGCAAGAATTGGCAAGTGTTACCAAAGTGCGAGACTAAGGAAAGTGAAAAGTTTCAACGAGCCCTTCCACTAGGCCTCTGCCATAGTACCAGCAGCACCGAATCCTCTCTTATGCTTCGAACATAAGTTCTGTAAGTAACTTGTCCTTTGTTGCCTTCGAGGAAATTTGAGGAGTTAAATACACTTTTGACGTGCAAAAGGGGTTGGATCCAACGGCATAGTAAAGAGGCTTGCCCACTGCGAAGGCGGAACAATGGCCAGGACTGAAGGTGGCCCTTATAACAAAACCGAAAGTGAAGCAGGCATTGTGTTTAATGTTAATAAATCGTACCGCCTGTGCGAAAGTGTGACATCTGTTGTTTACAATATCTATAAAGCACGGCTGAACAATTATAGTTGGTGAATTTAATAATCATGATAAGACCTGCTATGCATTGATTAACAACATTGTTGCAAGTCGTAATTAAGGATAATTAATCTCCATGAGCCACAAAGTTTGTTGCAAGCCTATACACCATCTAATTTTGTTTTTCCACCTCGGAAACTCAGCTGAATCCAGCCACCTGTGTCAACCTTCTAGAGTTGCGTAGCCCGCCACCTGCGGATCTGCATGTAGATCTAGGTCTATCTTACGCGTCTCATGACCCATAAAATTAGATCTGTGCAGCATTTCATAACATCAGATTCACGTGGTTTGCCAAAACGATGTTCCCATACCGACTTGCATCTATTCATATAGTTAAGTGATTGAAAATCGTGTGTGTGGTGCTTGCACCGACAGGTGAAACTGTAGGTCAAAAACATGGCAAAGCATGGCCTGTAATATTGGGAATTTTCCCCGAATGCGGCAGGAGTTGTGAATGCATTGAAGACAGTGTTCCAATCCCGTTTTATTTTGCTAATGATCCGAACTTTAGCTGAAGACTCCCTTGCGGCCTGTGCTAATACTAATTGATTATGTTTAGCTCACACAGGGCGGGACAAAGCCTTTACGTTAGGATAAGCCCAGCTCTATTCATTTGCATTCGCTCACACTAATCCACTCTCGTTTGGCCGCTGTGACTAGTTGCACGCTGTCAAGCCATTTGCCAATGGCATTTGTTCGAATACGGGTTCGATGTCACACACGCTTAGGATCTTGAGTGGTGACTAAGGCGTAAACAGTGTAGCATCCCTTATTAATATCATTTACCTACCTCCTCTATTCTATTGCCATCAGGCAGCCATTCCAAACTGTTCTCAGTGAGTAAAATCATTATTGAGATAAGTTTAAGAAGGCAATCATGACTGGTGTAATGATGCGCATGAAACCGTGTAGGAATCAGCGAATTCAAAAACACGAAAGACTGCGCCTAGAAGTAATAAAAAATCGCAAATTTATAGCTGATTTTAACCACGCGAAGTCCTATTATGGTCGTTAGATGAGCACTAGTGTGTGGCGCCTAATGCTTTCCTTGTACCATGGGAAACTTTGTTGGAAAGAGGTTTACGCAGTGAGCAGAGTTTTACTGAATGTGTGGTTCCAACTAGTGCTTTAGCATTTATATCACACTAAATGAAGCAAAAGCTTAAGCAAGGGCTACCGCGTCGCAAATAGAGAGGGTTCAGAAAATTAGGCGGGTCAGGCCGGAATCAGAAGCCATGACAGTGCTTTCCTCCTCTCCCAAACGAGAAATATATGATGCTGCACGCATCAAGTGGCACATGAAGGGTGCTTAACTGTAAAAGATGCAAATATCAGCACCGCTAACATGCATACCATGCGGCCCACTAAATGATTATATGCTGTGAAGTAGAAAGTGCGAGCTCGGAAAGGAGTTAGCAAGTGAAATCACAAGCATTAGCTCACCGGTTGCTGATGCTCCAGGTGTTTGAATGTAATGCACAACTCGGACACTAACGTTAAGTGCTCTAAAATGTGCAAGGTATAATTTGCCAGGATTCGATATCTCGAGGGTGATGGATCCAGATGTGACTCCCCGAAATCGGAAAGCAGGGTGCCGGAGGAGTCAAGCAGTGTTGCAAACAGTCTGGTTCGGTGTCCATGGAGTGTAGCGAGGCTTTAGACATCGCGACGTAACTGATACACATGAAGATCCATGTGGCCTCAACCAAAGCAGTGCCAAAGCTTTATCCCTGTTGTTCTTGTTGGCCTTTGGCATCTTTGCTTACAAGATGATTAAAATACTTTGCTGATTAAGGGTTTTCTGGTGCCTATTTTTAATCAGCCCTGATTTTGCAGAAGTTAATGCCACTACAAGAGCGCCTGTTTCTTAGTCAAGAGATCACCGGGTCTTGGGAACTGAGTTGAATGCAATCTCGGGCCCACTATCAGGGCTAACCAACCTTTCTAAGTAATGGCATGCACACAACGGACTCTTGTTTGGGAGGAGGATAAGTAGTCACTCGTGCAAACGATATGCATTTTTACGCTGGACCATTTCGTCTGTGCTTTGTCTGTCTGGATGTCGTTAGGCGTTATTAGCCTCATTATTGCCCCTCTGGCTTCCACAATGTTGACTCGATCGCATCCGCTATCGTATGTAGAAGTGGCACATTGTTTGACATCACTGTTTTTGACGACTCATTGTATTTCTGGACGGTGAACTGCAATGCACTACAATGTAGTAGGATAATTTGCATTTTATTTGAAGACCGTGAGTAAACCCTGTATTGCTGCCAGCACGTGTTTATTTTTATCAAGAGGATTGGTCGGAAATTTGTCACGCTTGGGAATGCTGTGAATGGCGATATGAAATTCGCGGTTGACTAATCTCGGTCAGAAACCTGATTACATGCTCACTTCCTGAAGTCCTATTCACCATTTAAACGTCACTTGAGAGCGCACTAAATAATCACAGTCCTTAACTTTGGAAATCTGGTCTGAGCTGAAGAGCTCTAAGGATACAATGAAAACCTGTTAAATTAGGCATACGCGAATCAAATTGATGTCGGTTTAGGAGAAAGTATGACAATAAAATCATGTCAACGTCCCTTTTATTTCATAGGTTCTTATTCACCTTCCATGTCACAGCTTAAGCAAAAGAGGCGAGTGTACTGAACTGCAGAAATGGGAATATCGTGTTTCCATTAGCACTAGAAGTCAAAAATGGCAGCCTGATGCAGTCATTGTTACTGTCGTAGGTATTTATAATTTTGTGCTTTATTTTGCACTTTTCCATGCATGTTGCTGCATAAGCAAGTCAACCATCGCGAATCGGATTAGGTCAAGCATATGTAGCCACACTACCATTTTGTGAACCGCACGTGGAAATAGGCAATGCTGGCATATATGCAAAAGCATCGTGATGGCTCTCCCATTCTAGCACTCAATCAGGAGTTTTAACTGATATTATAAATCCATCTGCACATCCGCTTGCCATGGCGAGGTTTCAACTTGTTTTATTTATTATAAAATTCATGGCATAACATTCCGTGGTCTGAATGCATTTTGTTAGTCCGCCTTCGACAATCTAGTTAAAGGGTTGTGGGTAAATGATGGAACCAATGCTCCGCCATTCGCTTGGCGAGATATGGCGAGTGTAGGAGCTCAAATTGAAACCCTTTCTAGCAAGTGATAACAATGCGCTCATAATCACAAACACCAGATTACCTGAGGGGTGGTGTTTTCTTTCCGACGCAGGACCAAACTCTGACCTAATCTACAAATACTTCCAGACAAACTCTGCTCAGTTTTTTGGGATATGGTTTTTCAAGGGTGATTACTCCTTGCGAGAGACTTGCAGTTTTGTTAATTGGAAGGTCATGAAAGTCGGCTTTTACTGCAGTTAGAACGATTCGGTCAACTCCGAGATTAGCTAAGCTGTGAGAGAAGCACTTTGAGACTCCCTCGAAGGCAAAAGAAGGCAGAATACTAGGGCAGAATATACCTATTCAGCAGACAGAGGCAAATAAGCTGCTGGCATGGTCCAAATGTCATTCTATGCAGCTAGGTCAATATGGCCACCTCTGTAACCCTGACCGAAACCGATAGTTCAAACAAACAAAGTATTGAAGCGAGTGTCTTGACTTTTTTGATGGGTCTGAGGGTTTCCTTGGCTCCAATGAAAGTAATGCTAGAGAGGGGATTCTTTCGCCCTTTTCTGTCATGGTTGCTTCTAAATTAAAAATAATAAAATGAATGTTGTAGATCAGACAATATTCGCACTACTTTCTTCTTGTAGCCAGAGACCAGCAGAAATTTTGCACCTAACATTATCAGACGTGACGGGAATCGAATTCAAAATGATTGGGGCTTTAAGGGGCAACACTTGACTTGCTTATCATGGTAGCATCGACAGTTAGTGTGCTATGTCTTTCTAAATTTTGTTTAGCCTTATCGATAACATCTATGCAGTGAAACGTATTAAAGTGTACTAATATTGCTTAATTTAATTTAGCAACTTTCACGGGTGGATGGTTTACATGATTTGACTTAGAGATTCTTGTCTAAAGTGGACCTCCACACCAATTTTTCGTTTACTTTTAGTGCACATTATAAGTCCGAACTGAAACAGAGGAGGCAGAAATGTCGTGTCAATGCCACAGCTGGCATGGTCAGATAAGCATGCGTTAAGCAAATTAAACATGCATAGAAAATATTATTATGGGTTAATGGAGTGCATTTAGGGTCCTAAAATAAGGTGAGGTTCATGCTGAAGCTGCATTTTCTCTTCTCTACACCAATGCTTTGGGGTCAGATACAGTTATATCGGATACAAGTCATTTTCTAGGCGGCGTTCACGGTACACTACGGTTCTAGCTTGTTGAAGCCACCGGCCAGGTTGGTGCTCATCGTGGACATCGTTAGCAATGGAGATGTTAGTAGTGAGAGTTGCGGATTTATTCGGCACTCCAATCAATAGAAGCGATGGAGAAACAAGAATCACGACGTGAATGGGTAGGCCCCTAATGCAGTAGTAGGGTCTTATGCATGACCTTCCAGGGTCCACATTCCGCCCCCATCAAGTCCTTACCTTTGAGCAAGAGAAAAAGTACCGCAAGTGCAAACATAGACGTGCATTAGCAGGGTGATAGCGCACTACCTACCAAAAGTTTATAAGTTGTGCGAGGTCATGCGACCAGCTGCGAAAAGTATAAGTTTCGGCTGCAATAAACCGGCCCACTGTTTGCTAGCTCACTTGAATGCATGCGAATGCGGAGAAAAATTTTTATTTTCTGAGATGGCAAATTAGGACATTTCGAAAACCAGCATCAGGCATAAAGAAAGGAGAAGAGTAAGTGAAATGTAAAGACCATGCTTTGCCTTAGCAATTCGAGTTCGATTTGATATCTACTTCGTAACAAATGATTGGTAGCGTTTAATCACACTTCACGATTTCAGCGATCCGCTGCATGCCTTATAGTTGCTGTACATTCAACTACCTGCACGTGTGCGATGAGTACATCCTTCTCTGTAGTTCACCGCTAAGCAAAGGTAGAGATTGACGTGACAGCAAAAGCATGACAGTAATGGAAGGAAACTGGCCCAGTAAATGAAGTAGAATGAAACGGTCCTATCATAGCTGCATAAGAAGCATTGAAAGTACAAGTTCTGGATGCAAAAGCGCTGCTATTAGTAAAATATTTCATCGTGTTGGCACGCCTTTTGCATATCCCTGGTCATAATGAAAGACAGTCAACAAAATAGATAGGAGTGATGAGTTCATTGTAAAGCCCTGAACACCTCTTGACCCATATAGCGACATTCGCACTCAAGCAATGAGAAGTAGTTTGCGTTCAATCAGATGGACAATTCCACACCTGTAAGCGTCGAGCTTCACAAGGATGGATTGTGCAGTGATAAACGATATTAATTTTGGTTATTTTGTGTAAGGTGAGATTTGATGTCCACATTATCTCAATAGGGCTGTTTTTATTCAGGAGGGGGTCGTGATTATGGAACTGATGCGACTGCATTTAAGGGACCTTTACCACGTCTGGACAAGTTTTGCTATAGTTTGCTAGTGCAAAACTCGCACCCTCCCTTAATTTAAGCAGCAGATTAAGCCTAAACTTCTCAGAAGCATCAAGAGTGGTAGGTTAAGTTCGCGACGTCTCTTTGATCATACTTGTAATTGCATGTAGGGCTGAGAGCACATGTGAAAACATGGCGCATTTGAGGTAACCTTCGTTGCTGATTCACTTCATTATTTGGCAGTAAATTGCAATGCGCGGCGGTGTATCATGACAAGTTCGTCTCGACTAACGACCCTCGGAGTCATACGCGTTTAGGCACGGACAGGGATACTGGGTGTTTGATGGATCTTTGGGTGCTAAAGAGAGAGCAGCGTGGATAGATAAAAATTTTGACCGAATAAAATCAGGTGGAAACAACTACTGCTTACTTTGTCACGTACTATTCAACGGTTTAAAGTTCAACCTGAACTTTTTAATCCGTTGCAGGTTTTGTTTCATGACCGGTTTCTATTTAGAGATGGCAAATAAAATAAAACCTCTGTTGCATTCGCCAATTCAGAACTAAACAACTGTGGGTCTTAGATAAACAACAAAAAACTACGCAAATACCTACATGGTTCTCGAATTATCATGCACCATCTAGTTTGCTTCCCTCGCAGAATTGATGACGAATTCGAATTACATCAATAAAAACATTGTGTTTTGAAACCCCTACCAGACAATAAAAGCGAAATTAAAATGGACGAAGAACCAGCTACATGTGTATTTTTATGGCATTATGTTGTAATTCGCCACATATCAAGCATGTTTTGCTAAACAATTCCATTCGTTATATAAAAGCACAACTCTACCAAGCTTAGCTTTGAATTATGTGCGAAAAGATGACCGTAGGAACGCGACCATATGCTGCTTGTCAGGATGCGGATAGCATGGGACGTAAAATCTCCCCTACTATCCATCATGTGATAACATTCTGCTTATAATTATAAGGGCCAGCTTACCTGTAGGCAGTTCCAGCTGAGGTAAATTAGGTCATACTCCGAAATCTGTTTCATCTAAAAACGGTTAATTTATTCAGAATTATAGTCAATATGAAACTGATCTGATTACCATTGTGGCTTCCTCACCACGTCTAGCCATGCCTTCTTATCTTTCGATAACGGAGAAGGTCGCATTGAGATCTGTGTACGTGATGCCTTTGCCAGTACTCTACCACGGTATTGATTTCGATTCCTGTTTGCAATCAAACACATTATACACCAACCTCCACTTAACCTTTTGACCGGCAGAGTTCAGTCTGCTTACTTCTCACCATTCGCAACGTGACGTTACATAATTAGCACAGCATAAATGCAGTTGAGTAGCTTTTTTGCGCATTAGGACCTAGGGTATCAGTGACTTTAGACGCTTTTTCCTGGATGAGGAGGTGGTCCCACACGTTTCTCATTAAGTAGTCCGTCTTGTGAAGTTGGCTACAATCGGAATCAATAGGGACTAAAGCGTTCGTCTTAGCCCTGTAAATGCCCCAGCATGCTCAGTCTATTAATAGGTCTACCCATTTGCCTGCATTCTAATTAATTGTTACAGTGAACTTGAGATCGCAGTCATACCGAATTACACAAGCCTCCAGTTATTTTCCAAACATCGAGACTATGTATGTTCACTCCATGTTGTTAAGTCTGGACAATTCGCAGTCGCACATTCTCTAGCAACTACTACTGACTGCTGCAGGAAGTAGCTTTTCTTTGTCTTCAAACTCCACTTTGCTAAAGACAAGACTGTCAGCTAGGTAGACTCTAGGCCGCTTCGAAAGCATACCAAATAATGCTATTCGCCTCAGGTGTTAATTGAGGCTACCAGACCGTAGGGTCCGCAGAACATTGGATGAAATTCATTACCCATGTTTGGCAATGAAATCGCTGTCATTAAACCATTTCGGTGATTGCAGTCGAACAAGTAATACATAAGTACGAACGCACCTTCGCAATGAAGAGCAACTTTCACTAACGCTTATCCTTAGTGAAGTAACCAGGTTAACTGTTTCATCGAAAAGACAAATGGGCAAATTCAGGTCACTCAGTGCTTCTATTGACGCCAATAATGCGGCGGTAAATTTTTTTGCATTCTCGTTCTTTATTGATTCGGAGTACCCGACAATGTCACCAAAGGCAGGTTTGTGTTTCAGTGATGCAAAAATAACAGCCATGTTCCGAGTTAAAGCTCTTCACTTGGATACACGTTGACTTTCACGCCATCACGGTACGTTGGCATGTCCAACGTTTAGGCAGACAATTTGTGGAGAAATTTGCGATTGCTGCCTTCCTTGTCGGTAGCTCAGACAAAAATAAAATTGTAGGGTACTTACTTGGAGAAATTACTCTCAGCAGAGTGAAACCTAATTCAAAGCAAGGCACACCTATAGGAGCAATCAACGAATTTGAAATACTGCCCACTGATCATCCGGAGAGTGAGCAAACAATGTGCGATTCCACATCGGGTGACTGCATGCACGCCTACATATGAGCGGAAGAAATCGTCAGCGCATCTAGGGGATCAGCCTTAACTAACGCGATCACTGCTATCTCGTAAGCCGGTGGGATTTAACAACACTTGCATCTATGTCCAAAATCTCGGTCTATAACTCGCGCTTAACAAATCTGTCTTTTTCTCTGTAGGGTTCTACAATGCAGGCAATCAAGCCCCGGTGCTATCATTCGTGCTTGATTGTCACCAACGCGGCACCTCATATCGTAGTTAGTGAAAAAGGGCATTGATTTGTTGCTTCCTATTTGTCTTTACTTCCCTCTCTTGCGATGACTCGGATGAGGATTCCTGCGGTGAAGTGAAATGGACGAATCCTTAATGGCTTGCATCGTTACACCATCCGTGGCCCCGTTTTGCACGTAAAAGTAGTCTACCATTGAAATACGGGGCTAGTTCTTCTTAACTTGCGGAATTCGTACCTAAATTGAATGCATGGCTACAGCGCAGGCTAAATGATGTTTGAGGCTCGCCTGCACTCGAAAAATTTGTGGACTGGATCCATTTTGACGCAATTGTCCTGACCACCTCTAAGGCCCACTGGAAGTGGACTACGGTGCTGCGCTAACCTAAAGTCTTTTATGTTTATTTTTGATTTTTCAGTATAAATGTTCGCACTGTATCTTGCACTAAACTGACCACAACGTGATCGTCTTCTAACATTCCCTACGAAACAGAAGTGAGAACCGCACGTTCACAGAAGGGAAACCATTGTGATTTCGACCCTATTATCGCGGCATGTATTTGCTGAAGTTTCAAGCAAATGGCTCGCAGCTTTGAAGTTCCGGTGCACCACAGTTGGCATTATAATCCTTGGAAATATACTTGAGACTGTGCTAAGGGCGTACGCATTAGGTTAAATTAGTCTAAATCCATCTGATGGCGAGTGAGAATGCGAATACGATGATAAAGCTGGCATATCAAATTCAACATCAGTCACATTTGATCTGATTGTATTTACACGCATTTCACCTCCCATTCTCTCCAAACCGTGTAGAGCCTTTTAAATCCATAGTAGTCCTCTGCAGTGCCTGGTGGCAAATGACTAGTATGATGCATCTGTTAAGTGCAATGAATGGACATCATTTGGAGCCATGTAACCTACCAACTTGATTGGCAGCTTTGACGCGAATGAGAGATGGGTGAGTGGACGGGAGTTTCAAATTCACAGTGACTCCTACGTCGAAGTATGCCATTGATCAATATCTATTTGCGTTAGAGCAAGCAAATTAATCATTGCATCCTGCGGGCACACAGTGAATACACGTCTCACACCACTGCAGCCACTGCCGTCATAATGACGCCAGTGAGTTAGCGGCATTGCCATTTCTGGTTAATAAAAACCCAGCTGGTTTCGATGAGTTATAATGCCTTACCATTCGCTGGTGGTGGATATCGATGCATGACATTGGCCTTGTTGCAAGGCTGTGGGGTAATACTTCCACTAACGAAACGCAAAGAAATAAGGGGACTAGCCAATCAGACATGGAGTGTACTTACGGGTTCGGGCAGAGTGTTCTTTCCTCGGCAATATGGGGGTATAGCTGCGTGTGTTTAGCCATCTCAAAATTACCATAAAATTCAAGACGGTATCCAAGAATGCGATGCTTGTGGTAAGTAGCGACCATCAAGCGATATTATTAGTTGAAGTACGTGAGAATGATGGATGAGGTTTGATTGTCGACATACTTAACGGCTGTCAGTAACAAAGCTTGATGCCTTTCCTTATGTTTGGTAGCCTCGTGTGCATTGTTTCTCTCCGGTCATGTCTATCACACCATCACCCATCACATCAGCCGCATGCGTAAATGCAGTCAATTGCGAATGAGTAGACGTGATTGCGATGTAATTCTAGTCTAGGACACTTGTCTTGTTTTAATAGCAAAGAACACTCAGGACGTGCAATCAACAAGCCAAGACGGGACAGAATCGCAACAGTAAACTAAACCTATCCGGTCCATGGATTTGCCGTCCTCGCCCTGCACGCATGGCCGGCTAATCACACCTCACTCGTGCTACCGCTTTTACACAGTCATCGACATGAGGCCCAATTTGCAGACCTCGTACGCACCCTCAACTAGTGATCATCCAGCTCCATAATATTTCACGCTGACCTCATCCAACATCGTCTGCGAATCTGATAACCCACTTGAGAGCAACTTTACTTCCCTCCTCGTAAGCCACCTCGAATGAGTACGTTTTCATCCTCTAATTTTACTGCGTTTGCTACTCCAGTAACACCACATTTACCATCACCTCTGTTTAAAATGGACTCACCTTCATTCGCAGGGAAAGTTGGCTCATGCTGCATCCGCGGCGTCCTAAGTGACAGGTAAGCGATGAGCAATCGTTCCTTCGCTGTTTACATTACTATAATCTAGAGGAAGGAACATTTGACAAGCAACAACGACAGCCGCGAACGACACTATTTTGTGCTACAGACCCTCCGTGTATCGCATGTACTCTGGAATTGATGATTTAGAACAGAAATTGCTGTCATCCCTGGATGCATCCCACATGATCCAGCTCCATTCTCTAGCAAATAGAGAATTCTATAAAGGTGATACTTGTTAATGGGAATTGTGCACGAATGCCTTCTTTGGATAAGTAAGCTAGTACAAGCGCGAACGACCGGCAAGTGGCTGACAAACTGTGCATGATGTAAAACCGAAGATCTTTTAAAATATGTATCCTTAGGAAAGCCGGTGTCCAGGTCTGTCCTGAGACAATGGATTATTGGGGCGAGAACAAAGAGACCGTGTGGGAGGGTATGGCATGCAGACATAATGGCCAACGATTGGACATGGGATGAGGGCAAATCATGCTCACGCATCATCGGCTAGTCCTGACAAATGGGTGCGTCGTGGTGATAATCAAACTCATAGCACGTTTGATGCCATGAAATCCTTTGTTATGCTTGCATTCTCAAAATATCTTACTCCAATTCACTTCTAAGAATTCACAGTCATCGCGCCGGAATCCTATAAAATTTGAGGTCTCGGCGTCTAGCACAACCCCTTCTGATTGGCCAGCATCACGCATAGGTGTGCGTTGAGTGTGATAGCGATCAATGCAGGGTCATAGTCAACCAAATGCGTGAGGCTCTGATGCACTTCGTGCCTGCGCCTCCTCTCATTGGCCACTCTGCTATCACGCACGCACGCACTCGACTTCTAGACACGGTCGTTCGCCTCCCTCACTCAAGTAAGGCGGTTTTGTGATGTCTCTGTCTGCTAATCAATCTGGCAAAGGAGATGATGCTACTTTATATTTCTCATCAAAACATCTCCACTTTTACCATTTGCTATAAAGCCGAAATGACTGCTGAAAATCTGCTCTTCTTTTGCAGGTGTCCAAGCAAACGTCAATTTCATTGCCGTCAATTTACTTTAAGGCTTGTCAGATGGCAACCACTGCGTGATTACCTTCAACGAAGCAACCTGTGGGCCTTTTGATATGAAACAACACAGCGAATGTCATTTGGTGAAGCAAAACCAGTTCCAATCCACCAAAAATTAGATCCCTAATCGTTTCGTTAGATGCCATGATGACGAAAAGTTAGGCGAGTTTTCGCAATTGTTAGCTCAAAAATTTGTTAGTCAGGATAGTGGATTTCCCTTAAGCAGGCAGGCACATACTCGACGCCGGCGCTTGAAGGACCCACACTCGTTGGCCACGTTCCTGTTAGTTAAGCCACATTTTACACTCTTCGTTGCGTACAGTCGAATAATTAGAACAACTAGGAATTATGCCAAGTAAATATTTCAAGTTCAATTATTCTTAATCCATCTCTAGGTGACGACTTCAAGGCAAAGTGATGTAAGACTAGAGGAAAGGACATTTAGTGTGGTATCACATAAAACCTGCCTGTTTAACGAGATATTTACGTCTTTTTCACAGGCCACCATTGTAATTGAATGTGGCGCTGCGCTTTACTACTAAAAATGCCATCAACATCTGCTCAAAGACTAGATTGCCTCTTTTACAGCAGTGTATCAGTTTACCACACTGGACTTACGTTTTATCCATCTTACCAGTAGCCGCAATAGTAATGAGTCCGAGTAGGTGATGAGGAAATAATACTCAGTAAATCGTAAACAATGCACTTGTAGTGGAATTAAGTGCGATTGCTTTTAATGATCTTCCGTTTTGTCTTCCTCACCAAAGGGCTGTATTTATCTCCTCTAAAATAGTTTGTTACAATTCCTGACAAAGAAAAGGAAAAACAAAGATGATGCTTAAAGACTGTCTCAACTTAACCGCCTCCAATGCAGATGGTGCGGAAGGGTCAGCCTAAACTCCTGCCAATATGTAATAGCACACAATCACTCAATCATAAAGATTAGATGCTGCAAATCAGGGAGAACCTGTGCATTCACAATCAGTTGAGGGATCAAGCTGGTGTGCAGTCTGGTCCGAAATTTGCCATTATTTGCAAAAATGAGCCTGTTCTTTCCACGTGAGAGGCTAAATGAATCCTCCTAAACAGTCATGACTTTATTTTCCCTGACCAGCAATTGAATTCAATCTTTGCCCAAATTATTGATGGCAATTGAGAGAAGCAAGTTTTAAAATGGAGCATATGATATTGTAATGGAGAAAATCCGATAAGCAGAAGTACTGATTTGAGTGCAACGCGTCGAGGGTTCGGTGAAATTCGATAAAATTCTCTATCAGTGACTAATTCGAGGAGCTTTAGAAGTGCGTGCTCTCACATTATTTGTATCACAGACCATCTAGCAATGACTTTGTTCTTCAGCTGAAATGCAATAATCCAAGCCGATTTTGCTACGAATACGGATTTTCCACATTGAAATTCAGTTAAGGCATGCCAGATGATGCCGCCTTCATCATAGTGGATCCAGCATTTCATTGGTCAATCCTGATGACAAATCGGTGCCAATGGCACAATCCTGCCTATAAATGAGCCACTTCTTCATTTCGTAATTGTAACTACGGTTTCTGGCCACCAACCTCGGTATTGCCCAGTTCCTCGGCCTCGTTTATACCACAACTAAATGTCACGGAGTACTAGGCACGGTCAGACTGGGAATGGACAGCCGTGTGTGCATGACAGTCTAAAAGGCTGGCCTAAGGTTTGGAAGCGAAAATCGTGGGATTAAAGAAGGACGCGGATGCATTAAAATTAGGACAAATTAAGTGTAGATTATTTAGATAATGCCGATAGGCCAGAGCAGTTACCACAAGCGGTGCAGAAATTATAGTCTCAGTTCTGTGCTCTTCTCTTAGTCATGCTTGGTGGCGCTGCGTAACCTTCGCATTTGCTTAATATTTTTTCTATCATCACCTATCTTGAAACAAAATGCAACGCTTATGTCGTAAACTGGTAAGATGCAGATCTTAAAAGGATTCAAGCTATTCTGACAGTCAACGTGTAATATCTGCATGTGTGTGCGTTTGAGAGACACGGTCAACTAGACACACTTAGGCGCCAGCATCAATAAAGCTTTCCATGGTTATTTTATCAGCATGACGCTTACAGCGCCCAACAGCGTATTTAACCATATCCACGCTACAACCTTGCTCAAATGTCAAGAAGAACGGCAAATACGGGGGTAGGACCACATTGGTCGAAGTGAAATCTCACAAACGGTACCTGGTTCAAGCTGGACCTCTATGTGCGAAGTCCGCAAAAACGTAGGGATCGAAAACTTAGCATACACAGCATTTAGCGGGCTGTGATTGCGGTGAATCATCAATCGAATTGTGGCACACTTCAGCAGAGTACAATTGGGCTGTCAATTCTTCCCAAGTAATTAAGATAGTAGTCGGACCAGTAGAATCTTGCACAGTGCAGCCCTCTAGTTGGACAATGAAGTAACAATTTTGCTCTTGGTTGGTTGATTTAGCCGCCGTGAAATACCAGCTTTAAGACATTCCATGATTGGATTGTGTGGACGGGTAGTGTGACTTGCTTGTTTTTCGTACGAAAATAACTAGCTTCATTGTACGACGAAACGCAAACCCCTGATTATGCTGAATAAAATATGATCCCTCAATCAATGGCGAACGCATGAGATCTTCGTAATTTTCGGCAAACAATCCTAATGCCTGTGTGCTATCACATGCTGGAAAATAGGTCAAGCTGAGTCTCTCACAAGTTGTGGGAGCTTTGTGCCAGCATCTGTGTTTTCCGATTTCTATGCTAGGACTCGTGACACGCTGAGTGACACGTCGACGAGAACGAAATTCCAAGTTGTGAATGCTTAACCACAAGGTTTGAATCCATTGGGAGTAGCAACTATCGCAGGGGCGTTTAACGCATCCTTTTGGTGGTGAAGTTCGCTACGCATGTATTATTCGTGATCAACTGAGTAGTAGTGTGTCATCAACTCTACTACGACAGCTTAAGCAATGCGTGAGGTGCGCACTCAAAGTTGGGCAATGATACGCTGTTGGCAAAAAAAGAAGTGAATAGAATCCTAGCAGTTTTATTGGCAAATTTCATCGGTATTAAGTAGAGCTATCTTCAATCCTGTTAAAGACTTGCGGGAGAAATGTAAGTATCCCGCTAAATGGGCGAGTTTTATGTGCGGATCAATTAGCTGACAATCAAGTTCAAAGTATTCAAGTCTAAACTGCACCTCAGCAATTAGAGTTCCAAGGATCAAAATGCATGGCAGAGCCTGTATTTACAATTGAGTTCATCCTTTCTTTTGAAACGAAGTGCAGTGTTTTCCAAACGTTGCACGTAAATATAGGCATGCCCTTCCAATGTTGTAATGAAGGCAAGTTTGTGCCCGTGGGCTGACGATATATTCGTCTTCAAGGCAGCTGACCAAATGTTAAAAATCCGCACTATGCTGAATCGAAACAAACAAAATTCATTAGACAACGTTTACTCGATGATTTAAAAACGAACTGCACACATTGTTCATTTTAATAACAAGACAATTCGATTGTCATGTGATTGCTTCACAATAAGTCAGCGGCGATCCAATCCACATCTCACTGCACGCCTTCGGATGAGAGGAAAACTTTAAGCAGTTAGTGAAGCACCGTGATAGGCATTAAAAGAGAAGTGCAATTTTAAAATTAGTCAAACAGTTTTCACGGAGAATCTGAAGTAGGTTAGTCTCTTTAGTCAGATTGATTAGCAGACAAAGATACCACAAAATCGCCTTAGTTGATTGACGGGGACGAAGAAGGGTATGCAAAAGTGGGGTGCGTGCGTGGTAGTGGGATGGCTAATGAGACGTGGCGGAGACACAGGGCGCTTCACAGCCCCTCGCACCTCGCCATATAATGCCGATTGATTAGGAGGGTCAATGTAAGTGTGCCAGGGCTCAGAGTCATCTAGAATGTTGCTGCGATGATGGCAACCACCTAAAAATAAATTTAGGCAGTCTAGGATGGCAGACATTCTAGTCCTATTTTAGACCATTAGGTGCGCTCAGCATATGAGATTTATACCACGCAGCATCCACGATTCAAAACTCGGCGATAGTGTGTGGGTTCAATGTGGCTTTCCCTCGCGAACTTGCTGCTGGTGCTGTTCTGTGCTACCATTTGCCAATTTAGGCGAGGCAGCGCATGTCTATTGAAAACTTGTTTAGACTTCGTTTGAATGGAAAGTGTTATGGACTTACACCCACACATCATGACGCATACCCGAATTCACCTCAAGATGTGTGTTTGTTAGTGGATACTGATTGTAGTTTTTCCCATTTTATGCGCGCGAATCTCATCATAACTGCATCCCACTAATAGGCAATGCGCATGTCATGCATCGTGGGGCAATTCGAATGGACTTTCCATTGTTAACTATTGCCCCATCCCGAGTAATCGTATCTGGTGTTGGGAGGTCTTCGCGGCATTTAAGCAAGGCGTAATGTGGATCATGAAGATCGCATTTTATTCATCGCAGTGAGAGTGGAGTAGATATCGCGTATCACACTACCAGTCCATTTCGCGGTCCTAAACTGTCTCATAGTGAGTTACAACCATGCGCCATTTCTGATGAGCAAACTAGGGAAACAGTGACTGATAGAATGACGCAATGTTGAGAGTGTTTAGAAAATGTGCGCGGTTGCCTTGCGCGCATTAGAAAATTTTACGGCATACACTTGAGTGTAAGGTTCTCATTCAAATTTTCAATTTTCTGACTTCATGAGCAAGGAGTATAAGCCGACCTAAATGACAGCGTGAATGATGGGCAGTGTTGTCGTACAAGAGGTGAGGCTAATTCACATGTCATCGCTCCAGTCTATTGTGAACAGCTTCTTAAACAACCGCAGTCAATTAAGAGCCTTCAACTGTGGGTTCGATTCAACCTAAATACAATCAAGTGGAAGGCAAACGCACTGTAACAGGCCTTCTCTTGTCAAGAACGCCTTAGCAGAGTCCACTTAGTCAAAATCGAGTTGTATAAGTGTGGGCAAGCAAAGGGTGGAGAAAGTGCACTAACGGTCTGAATTTCTTCGTTTGCTTGAATAATAGGATGCATTCAGCATTATGTCAGGATTGTCAGAACTCATCCTTGCGTCCAAATGCAAGCTGAGGGGCAGAGTAGAGTCAGCTCCTTAGTTCAAAACGAGTGAAAGGGCTGTCTCTTATTATCAGCAATTGCACTTTATTTTTTATTCTTGTATGCTGTCACATGCACGAGACCAAATAAAACTCCTGCACATGCCTTATTACGGGTGAAGTCAAATGCGCTATGGTGACGTTGTTATCACCAACTCCTCATTTTTTGTAGTTCCACGAAGGTGTGTGGCAAAAAACAGATGAATTCGTGGACGAAAATTCGTTTAAGTTGCGGAATATATATTCTCGGGCTTTGGAAGTATTAAGATAGGAGTGCGTTACTGCCGAGTTTAACAAACACTCCCGGTAAAGAAGATGGGCTAAACACACTGCTAGCAGCTACACTTATGTCCGCTACAAGTGTTTGCAGGCGCGCTTTACTGAATATTGATGTGACAGCACGCGCTTGAAGTCATCTACTTTACGGTAGTTGGGGCAATGCGTACTAGTAGTGCACTAGTATCCCGTTGACGTGCACTGCTCACATTCTCACTAATTTTACATTGATTTTGGTTGAGTTAACATCCTAAAATTTATGGAGCATTGCCAGGTCGAGAGTGCAGCATAGAGAGTGTCCAAAATGCGGCTTGCAATTTTTCGTCCTCTCCTCAAGAACGAGCTTCGGGCTCGGACACCAGAAGGCTTAACCAGTCTTGATGATGACTTTCCAAACAGCGCGAAGGCACTTCAAACGTGATGTCATTTTTATCAATTGGTGTGCTCACAACAACTGACCCGAGATCCGATTTTGCGAATTTTTGTGCCACATTCAGTCTTAAATTGCTTCTCGGTGCACCTGAATGCTTACGATTGCAAAGGTTTGAAGCGGAATTGCTAGCACGAGATCCATTTGACGTCATGGATCAAAGGGAACGCCAAATACAGGTAGAATTGCAAAAATCAAGACAACAGTTCACAATGAGTACTCCATTCAAAATATGCTTGGCACAGAGAACCCATAGCAAAGCATTGATTTGAAACATGGTATGTACAGCATGTTGGGGACTGTGCTTTTAGTAAGTTACCAATTTAAATTGAAGCTCGCTTCAATGAAGTACGCCTAACCTGCCAAGTCTTCATAAGTACATCCGGTTTGTCAACGAACTTAAATTATTCACTACTTGGCTGATTGATTTAGCCACCAGGACTTAAGTGCTCAAGTGCAATACGCCGAAACATACTTTGCACCCAATTAGAAGTAGAAAATGCTGGACTTCGGGAGTGTTAATGCGCACAGCGGATCTTGAAAATAGATGTGACATTCAGCTGTGTGCATCATTGTACATTAAAAAAGAAAGAGTGCGAAGAATCGTCTACAGATAATAATCATTTGTACTCACCCCCAGGAGAATAAGACAAACTTATATGAAAATAAAAAGAGATGGGTAAGCGGTTTTGTGCCAGAACGAATACCTATTACATGCGATTTATTCGGTCAAGTTTATCACCCTGAAAAAGTTGGCGGCACATAAGTAGTGGCAATGTAGACACGTAAACCACCGGCAGACCAGCGCAAAGTTGATGATTCAAGTGTTGACGAACGCTGCAGGTTTATCATATGCAATCGATGCGGCAAAGATAATCACTCCACATTTATTGGTGGTACTGGAGTAGTGGGATTGCTGACACTTACAGCCACGATCGACAGAGCAGTGCAAAGTTAAAGGTATAAGTAGATGAGGGAATTCCGCAGGGAAATTACAGGCCATTTATGGAATAAGGCTCACGAAACTACACCGAACGGTGACACACGAGTTGTGGGAATGGTAACACTTAAATCCTCCATAAGCAGACGAGTGTCAGTTCGCTAATACAAGTAAGTGAGCTACTGCTGCGGGGCTATCACATGCCATCTAGTCGACAAACAACATCCATCCACGCCTATTGGTAGCGAAAGGCAGACATTGCTGACACACAAAACCAACATTTAGATGCTTGTAATTAAGGAAAATCTGCACAGCTGTCACATGCCACCTACGCAATGATTATTCTTACAAATGTATTGGCATTTCTGGCGATTGAACCCATAATCGACATGCCGCTACGAAGTTCAAGATGTAAATATTTGAGCAATTATAAATGACTATCACATGCCATCTGTGAGGCATTACTTATTACTTCACTCCGTTTGGTGGCACAAGAGTAGTGGCATTGCTGGCACGTAAAGTTATCATAGAAATAACGGTTCGTGTTTTAAGATGCAATCAGTTGTAGAAGATCTGCACCGTTGTCACATGCTGTCCATGAGGCACAGATTATTACTCCCCACTGATTGGTTGTAAACAAGTAATAATGCAACTGACACACCCACCATCAGCAGACTGACGCGAGGTTAATGATGCCAGCAATTGTGCTAGTGATTTAGGTCTATCACATGCTATCTATGCGATAAGCAATACGGCTCTACACTTATTAGTGGCGAAATGCGGTAGCATTTCTGACACACAAAGTCGACATCAAGAATCCCTTGCGATCTTGAAGATGCATGCAATTAAATCTGCACGGCTTTCGCGTGTCATCTACGCTGTAAAGATAGCTTGTCCACACTGATCTTTCCCACATACACCTTCATCCGCCGTCGACAGACTGGCACGCAGTTGATAATGTAAATAACTTGCAAAATTCTTCTTTGTTAATTTTTCGCGTTTTTGAGATTCCAATTGTTAGCACGTTCTCATGGAATATAGCAGGTTTCGCTCTGGGCTTTCTTCTGACAGAACATGTAGATCTTCCGCTTGTGCTGCGAGTTTCGTTGCCTATTTGGATAGTTAATCCTTCATCAGAAATTGCGCTGTCGCAACTTGGATTCTTTAAGCTTGTCAGCGCTCCCATGCATTACAGTTTGTGAAATAGTATGAGATTGCTGGTGCGGAATAATGCGCATGCTTTGCATGTTTGTGCATTAAATTACGTGGCTCGTCGTAGGATCTTGAGAGTTGGGTAGCTTTTATATAGCTTAAGTGTGTTTTGCTCGATATCAACCTACAGCACACAATATGCTGCGATGCATCGAAACAGTACGAAAGGCGAGTAAGGAAGCCATATCTCCTTTTCAACCAATATGGGCATCTGTTGGTGGAGAGTAATTCAAAATTGCAAGAAGACTTGACGGTTTCGGTACATTGGGATTAACTCTTCGTCATTCAAAGTCCACTTTTATAAGATATTGTTAATATGAGCTATTTAACATTGCGAACCTACCAGCAAATAATATTCCCATTTCTTTGATTTACGTTTAAAGACATTGTTAATCAACCACCATTTCTGCTCTTATTTCTGCAGTTCTGACGTTACTCCCCCGACAACTATGGAGCTGTAGCAAATGCGTACCCATGACTGCAAATCTTGTTAATCTCTTCTTTTTCAAACCTCGTCTCTTTGTTTCCTCTGATATAGAAATCATTCGTTTCTTGTATAAATGTGAGATCACTTTACTCGTTTTAATGGCGCCAAAAAGGCGGTTGTACTTCTCAATCAGTACTGCAGGGGTGTTCGACTGCAAAGTGGGTTTTTCTGACTGGCTTCTATCTCAAAGTCACCTCATGTTAAAATCTCGCTCTCTGCTGACACAAAATAAAACTTGAGATCTAAGGGGTGATTAGACCTTGCAATCCATTTCAGTTCTCTCGTCTGCGCACCTAACCAACAACGTATTTGGCAGCAGACCATCGATTTTACGAGAACAAAGCAACACACCATATTACGATCAGGAGCTCTATGCATTGAGGAGTTGTCTTGTACTTCAAGGACACACATCTGATAGGCTGGTGCACCAGTCTGAATTCTTATAAATACCCCGTGATTTGTACTTGTGACCCAATTCTTCGTTGGCGATGAAGTTTGGCCTGAACCTTACTTTATTGGCGATTTCACACTTAGCGAATAGCCAAATAGGACTGAGTGGTGAGTTGCGTATCTCACACTGATTAATTGCTCCCGATATTATTAAGCAAAGCACCTTGTGCAGTTACGTTCAACTTGTCTATGCTCACTTTACTTTAGCCCCTCAATTTCCTTTCACTGTAAGTGGATCACTGCCTACGCACCAATTGACGGTGGTATTTGTTTGCCAATGACAAATCTGACGTACCGAATGATAATTTCATTCAAATTCTGAGTGCATTCCCCGACACACACGTCTCATTTTAATCCAAGCACACACGACATAGGCTAATATTCACCAACACCTGCCTCCATAGATCCAGCAGGTCAATTGTTGCTATATCAGGGTGACTAACGAATATTTAGATCTCCTAACACCCCTAACGCCACTATGGAAGTAGTAAGATGTCGAGATTTCTGTTTCTAAGTGATCTCCAATATCCGCAACATTTCTGCTAAGCATGGCATATTTATCTTGCTTTGCAGAGGAGGCAATAGAAATAAGGGAACCGCTTCCAGATTACTTCCAATGGACTTGGCCGGGGCCGTACACCATTACGTTAGTTTGGGATGTGACACAGTTGGGTGAGGACTACGCAAAGCAGATTAGACTGACTGCATTTTCACCTCAACCTCCTATAATCAAGACTAAAGAGGAAGATTTTTCGCAGGGGATAATCACCGTTCGCGTGTTGGAACCCGACACAAAATACCATGTGCTTGTACACGCAATAGCGAATGAGAGCTCTGCTGTTATATTCTATGGATTCATTACAACAATGCCTCTTGGTAAGTTGGCAATTGTGATTATGACGCGCATTACCATACCAAAGGGTGGTATGCCTGCGTAATGGGAAAGGGAGAGTATGACAATGTAGTCGTGCGCCACTTTTCCAATTCCACTAGTTGTAAATTGTTTTAATAAGTGGAAATTGGATTACCTGGTCATATGGCATGAGTCACATAGCTGGGAAAATGACTGCAGAACGCAGGCTATACTTGCGCATTAATAAGGGACGTCTTCTACTACTCAAGGTATCATCGTATTGCACCCTTAAGTCGAAAGTTAACGTTTACAGTGAGAAAGTGCTTTGTTGCGTCTTAAAGGAAAACACAGCTATTTATGCTGCCTGCTGACATCATTGTGAATATCTTAGCATTGAGTGTCTCACATTTTCATTCCTAGTTGGTTCGGGGTGCTGCGTGATTACCATTATACGGCAAATATATTTTGTTTTACAGAAGAGGAAAAGGAAGTAAATAAACCGCTTCCAGCACACTTTCAATGGCAAATTCCAAAGCCGAACTCCATTACGTTGACTTGGATTGTGAAAGAGTTGAGTGAGCACTACGCGGAGCAGATTAGACTGATTGCGGTTTCTACCACTAGACCCGTCTCGTCCAGGAGTAGAGAAGTAGGATTTTTACAAGGGAGCACAAGTCTTGACGGGTTGGAGGCCAACACATGATACCGAGTTTTGGCTTTCACGGATACAATTGACATATACGATGGATTTGTTAAAACACCGCCCCCTGGTAAGCTACTAAGGGTGATTGTAACGTGCTTTGTCATATCTAATGATAACATGCCTGCTTGCATAGAGAAGAGGAGAGTGCCATTGCGACCAACTAATCTGCCTCGTGGTCCATTCAGTCTGGCCTCGTCCGGCACGGCAATGAGGCTTGATTGAGCTTGCTTGTGCGTAAGTGCGAATTAGCAACAGTTTGGGCACACGTATGACCACGGCCTATTATGCAAAATTACCACACCTCTCTTTTTCCATCACAGGCTTTCGTGGTGCGTGCGATGAAACAGTGACACACATTCGGGTTTGATTATTTCCGACGCAACCTCTTCAACTAGAAAGCCACTGACAAATACAAGCTTTTGTGCACTTACTTCATTTTCTTAGGGTTGCCACTTCCGCCCACTCAAATATGAGTTGGCGCTGTGTTGCGAGCTGAGGCAATTGCCGCGTGTTTGAAATCCTCACATTTCTAAAGGCATTCTGCATTCCACAAAAAGTGGGTGACTTCAAGACACGAGTGTAGTTCTACTAACAAACCGGGGCATTGCATAAAAGCTAAATACATAGTTGCTGTTCGCGATGAATTATTTCAGGAGTACGCCAATACAAGAAGGATTTAGACGAAGGCATTTAAAACGTATTGTCATGCTGGCATTTGGTGCTTATGACGAGGGGAAACTCGCTTAGACAACATAAATGATTCACGCCTTTTTGGTTGCACAGCAGAACTGGCAAAATTGCCCCTCACGTCAAATTAGAAAGGGTATGCCCAATATGCCCAGTGAGCTGGTCAGTTACCTCCATATCATGTTAGCATGCGCCGTGAGCAACGAGCTGCTTTGCTGTTCCTGGTTTTGGCATTATTACTACACTCCATTCCAATTCCCATTAATGCTTAATGTACATTGAGAATGCTGAAATGATGTAAATGCAAAATCAGGCAACCGTAGCTGGAATGCAGTCACCACCTCTAGAGGGCGTGGCGAGAAGATCCAGTTTCACGTGACATAAGCTAAGTCGAATTCGTCGTAAGACCTCTTTTTTTCACTGCAAAATCGGCCTTTAATTTGGTTGAAGTGAGTTGCCGCAATACAATAAAAACGCCGTGCGATTGTCGATTTGATGTAGGGCTGCGGTTCCACGTCAACACATTATGGCACGTATACAAACCGCCCTACTGTTTGGGCCTAATAATATACACAGCTTGCTCTTTGTCGATTTTACTTAGGCTAGACTCACCTTGAACAGTCCGCTACCATGCTGTGCATCATATGGTTTTTATAACTGCGCTTTTAAGGGCTTCCCGCACCGAGTCCCACTTTAAATACACTGCCGTTTGTGAACTGCTGGTTATATTAGTATAATTCCGCCCATCGTTGGCCCTCCCTATGGCATTCTAATAGTTTTTTTTGTGAAAATAGCCGCATACACCTTGATAGGCCTAGTAGAGCATCATGATGGCAAAGTGGCCATGGAGATTGCGACAAATAACAGATTTGAACTTTTGTATGCAGCGCGTTTTAGAGCTGAGAGTGTTGCTTGTTGCTGTCGTTCTTTTTTAGCTTATTTCTTAGCCATCCGGCTGAGCACCACGATTAGAACATGAACTATATTCATGCCAATGGAAGTAAGTCCAATTTGAACGGATGTGAGGGTCTGTGTAGTGTCACTGGGATAGCGAACGCAGTGAACCAGAGGACGGAAACGTACTCATTCGAGTTGTAGGCTGAGCGTAATGGAGATCTCCCATCGGAGTGTACGGAGTCTGTTAATTGTGCCTCATGACGATGACTGTGTAGGAGAGGCGGATGTGCAAGCATGGTGTGATTAGCAGACCGTGTGTGTAGGAGCAGATGACTAATCTGAGGACCGTAAAGGTTTAATTAATTTTTACAATTCTGCTTTTATTGCTTACACTAGGAATGAGAGTTATTAAGAGTTGCTCTTTACTTTGAAGGCGCATTCGTACTGGTGTCCTCGTGTGAAGGTGTTAGCGTCATATGTACACATGAAAATACTGCTTGCTTGGTTACAGTAGCTGATTTGGTTTAGTGTCTCATGAGGTTTGGCTCCGTGGTTGATATTTGCGGTCTGCCTTCTGCAAAATATCCACTTTTCAAATCACGCTAAAGATTGGAATGGAATTCCGTATGGGTTGACCTGCCACTTTATTACTCCTCTATATGGATTGACGTGGTTTCCTCAGACACAGTGCTGCACATAATATTCGCACTTTCTAGCTTTCAGTGGACAGTGTTTGCACATACCCACGGGAAATTACATGACTGCTGCCAACTCTCATTTCATTCACAAGCACTTCGTATGATGTGGATGCAAATACTGCAAAGTACATGGCGATCAGGAGGCTCCAGGAGGATGAATACAGACAAGTAAAGTGAGACTCCCTATATGAATGCATGAAGGTTGACTAGTGTTGAGTAGCAAAATGCATATTGTCCCTAATCCTCTGCAGTCCATCGCAAAAAAATGTGACCAAGAAAAGAAGGAGACTGTGTTGTTGCCATTAAGCTGCCCAGGCACAAGATTTACGCCAGTGCACGGAAACATTGCAGGTGGAAACATCCCTAGAATCGATATCAACAGAGAACATTCCTGTTCATAGTTTGGGTTCTTTCAATCGCCAACTGCGTTTATGGATACCTAACTCTTCGTTCCTTCATTTCAAAACCACTTGTTTGTTACACAAATAGCATTCGGGATTTGCCTTCAACAGGCTGTGACTCCATAGATCTTTAAGTCCAGTAGGAATAGAACCACTTATGGCAAATAATTGTTTGCGGCAGCAGATGCGCACAGCTGTGGTGCCTTGAGCAGTCAGAAGAGGGTGAGATGGCACGGCACTCGCCTCATGGTTGGCAAAATTGACACAGGAGCTAACATTGATCAGCCTAGCATCCCAATCGCCTTCTCCAACCGAGTGTAGTCATATCACTGCTTCCCGTTTTGTGCTTGGTATGACTGCGTGAAAAGGAGTGCGAATTTGAAGCATTTAGTCTAAGCACTCTACTCATCGTTGAATTTTTATCACAGTCCGCATTTCACAAGAAGTTGCATAAATTGAGACAAGCAATGATTGCATTCAGTCGACGTGAAGTGCGACTTGTACCATTAATCGCTTTTATAGGAGGTAAATTAAATATTTTGCTCGGACACAAGGGAAGTAGCGGTGGCATAATGACTAAGGGGTTAGTGATTCAGTGGATGGTGAATGCACAAGATCTTCGCAATTTTCAGCAAACACTTTTTGCTTGTTTACTTGGTCGCCATCACATGCTAGTTTTGGCGCTACCGCTTATAACAGACTGACCTAAGCGCCGTACAGAGTGCATTCAAACACGCAAGTGCTTACCTTCGAGGTATGCAAACATCAAGATATTAAGAAAGACCTAAGATCGCACGCTAGCACTCTGCTAGTAACAAAAGAACAATATAGTATCTTGTTGACGAAGCAATGAAAATGTACTTTCATCGGTATGCAGGAAATTGAAATGTGTTGTTAATCGCAGGTGCCAAATAATGATAGGTAGTACCTTTTCCTTGTTTATAGATGACCGCGCCGAAAGATTTAAATTTTCCTTTGAACAAGAGGTAATTACATGTGCTTCTGCTGGATGCGCCACCTTCAACACCATTTTTGCACTCCTTATCATCGTGACGTAGAATTTGTATTCGTTTACGTAAATTTCGGTCACTACGCCATTAAACATCGATTTGACATTTCAGTAGGTATTATCCGCAATGGCACAATACACGGTAGAGCTTGCACTCCTATTCAAACTTGTCTTTTTGATTCCAACGAAGCGGAATATATCTAATTTGTTGCACGAAATCAATGCATGATGTTTCACTTTTGCTAACACACATTTATTTCCTCATTGAAATCGGGTATGCATCTGAATGCTGAGGGCGAGTTGGAACTTCTGCCGCCTTTGTTACGATGCGAGCTTTGAATGCTCTCTGCAATTATTTAACTTTTGCTAGTCGCATATCAAGTCCAAAGTAGAACAGAACTTCTATGATTGGTTAAGCAACACTTGCTCCGTGGCCTCAATGGAAGCGAACTGTACGCACTCCCCCCTTGAATTAATTGACGATCAAGTTATTGTCATCCCTTAATCGACAAGGTAATTCAGGAAGCATGCAATTCACAATGAGATGAGTGTTCACAAAAGAAAGGCAGATTCCAGTTGGTCAGTCACATCAGAGTAATAACGGAACGTGGAGGATGGCGGCTTTAACGAAGCATTTGATGCAATTTCTTCTCCTTTGATAGACTGGATGGCAGACAAATACCATAAAACCGCCTTGTTGGAGCGACGAAGGCGAGCAAACGTGCGTGAAGGTCGGGTTCGTGCGTGTGTGGTAGCAGAGTGGCCAATGAGGTGACGGAAGCACAGAGCACTTCACAGTCTCACGCATCTGGTTGACCGTAACCCTACACTGATCCCCAGCACGCCCAACACGCATCTGTATTTGATGCCGGCAAATCATGACCACTGTGTAATGGCACCGGATCCTAGGATTCACTTGACTGCTGCTGCTATAATAACAACTCTCTAGAAGCTAAAATGTAAGGCATTTTAGGATTGCAGGCATTTTTGACGCACTCTACATCATCAAACATATTTGGCATTTGATGACTACAATTGAAAACGTTGCATCCATGAGTTAAGACAAGGCGATTGTGCGTGAGTGTGACGCTCTACTCTCACACGCCTACTTGCCAGCCGCTACGACTTCATACAAATCTCTACCAAATCGCCTTGGAGAAGACCTGGTCACCTTCTTTTGCAATAGCACGTAGTTAACAGCTTGATTTCTACACCATGTGCATTTAATCAAACAGTTGCTGGTCATCAACTAAACCTTAGACCTATTCATGCCAAAAGAGGAATTGTGAGGGGCTCGAATTAATAGGTGGCGCTTTTATTGAAACGTTCAGTTTGCTGGATGATAAAGCTACGTCTTGTAGAGTGCAACCGAAATCGTAAGCAAATTATATTCCACATCGGCAATTCAATAGTACGTATAAGAAAGATAGAGACCTTTGACGCCGAACCACCCATAAGCTTTGATGCGTAAAGTATTTCATCAGCATAGGCGCATTAGCTGCTAGAGTAGTTAGAATAAGTAAGATTCCTGCATGCACTTTATGCATAGAACTGCTTTGCGCTTTTTATGGCTTAAACTCACGATAATTCGAGTGTATATTTTAAAGTGTAATGACAACATCACGTACCTCCTGACTAAACGAGGTGTCGACTGAAATCCGCAAAGTCAGGCTCAGCATTTTGCTGCGTTGGGATAGCACAGGCTGTATCGGCCCATCCGGTGGTAATTCAAAGCCTATTTTGAAGGGTAGACGTCCTGATGTGGGAATCGCGCCCTTTGAGTTGCTCATAACACAGCTTAATTAGTGTGGCTAGTACATCCAGTGTTTGAGGTTTCAATCTTTCAGCTGACACTGCATCTCCTAATTTCAAAATACAGGTCGGCCGGGTTTGTATGAGCAGTGTAACTTTCATTTTAGGACGCGCTACACGAGCTCCTCAGCTGTCACTTGTTATGATCGCTCCTTCATTTGTTGTTGGACTGGCGGAACAATTTAAAGCGGTGCAGCACTAGTCTGAGTTCGCTGCTTCGTTTTGATTGAGTATAATACCCTCATCTTGAATAAGTTATAGCATTTATTCTCACCCCTTTTCAACATTTCACTCAAATATTGTATTGTGATGAAATTCCGCATCAGTATTTAAGGTTTTCAAGCAATGCGACATCGCGCTTTCCGTGCAAGTGTAGTAGCTATCTTTTCAAATTGTCTTGGTAGGATTTGTGGACGTGCTAGTTAGGTAACAAGGCAGAGGTTCCTTTAGATACTTTTAGTTTTAGTTTTCAAGCACGCAACACGCTACATCCTTTCTCATAAATTAGGTTGCATTTAGATTCTGTAAAACATCTGCAATATTGAACAGGACCAACCTAACTAAAGATGGCAACTGAGTAAGCATTTAATTTGCTTTGAAACACTACGCGGGACTTCTAAGTGTAGGGACGATTATCGGGATTGGGTCGACTGCAAATTACAGCAGTCGCTGCAGCATTGGAACCCATTTAGCTGGCGACCATAATTGTCCGCCTGCAATCACCCCATGCATAAAATGGTGTCTATGAGGCAGACGCATTTTATCTCATTTCCAGAGCCACACAGCCCATATAAATGCTTGCATTGGCTCTCTTCCTTTTCCAAAAGCATCGCTTTGTTGCGCAAATTGAAGCCGGTACTCATCTCTACCATACCGTTGCTCCATATCTCATAAACCCTGGTGCATACGGAATGACCAACAGGTGGTAAAGGCCTGTGGTAATTATTGCTCGTGGTAATTGTGCCGAATGAAGAATGTTTTAACACTGCTTGATGAGGAGAAAATTACATGGCATTTTCCCCACTGGTGGCGGAAGATATGCACGTGGTGATGGGAATCTCTCAGACATTACCATTGTCTGACGTCATCGAAATCCACTCGATTGCAGTCGGACGTGTGCATTCAAATGTCACTTTTTCACAGTGCTAATGTAGGATGAGAAGTAGGAATCATTTTGCAGTGGGACTTTTCTTATCACCAATGAATTATCACAGACTGCTTTTCAAACAATCCGCACAATTTGGTGCAAGCAATAATTGGATTGAATGAATGGTCAGGCAAGCTCCACCATCTTATGTTTTCATAAAACCTCTATCTGAAAACACGAGGCTCGTATGTGAACCTTAGTGGATGCTACAGCATGAGCGGAGGGAGGGAAATACAGTGATCAAGGGCGTATTCGTGTGCATACATTATGCATGCCGAGAAGACAAAACAAAGAAAGGCTTGATGAAGTCAAATATATCACTTGATAAAAAATATTTAAAAATTCAATGATTAATCAAACAAATTTTGTCATAACTTAATGACGAAAATGAGAGAATTGGAGCTGGCAGACGATAGTTGTGTAAGTGGCGGGGATGTGCTAAGTTGGTGTTGGATGGAATTCAGAAGAGGAGGCAGTCACGTACGTAAATGCGTACGAATGCGTGCATGGGACTAACAATAACAGTAGATGTGGTTGGATTCTAGGGAGAACTTGGTATATCGGCAGTATACGTGTGTGTCGCATGTGCGTAACGGTGTGGTAAAAAGCGAAACTTGTAAAGCGAAACAAAATCATAGCAAGGAAACAGTAGGTTTAAACTGGCAATTGTTCTAGCCGCTTGGATTTTGATGCCAGTAAAAAAAAGTGAGCAAAATGAATGAATTAATTGTGTCAATGAGTGGAGGAGGGAGGAAGAATCTTCCAATAAAGGCCACAAGTAGTGGTTATGGTGAGATAGAAGAGGTGGTAGGAGTAGAATGACTGTAACATGCACTCAATAGGCACATGTAAATGAGCGAATAGGTTGGTGAGGGAGAGGAATGGCAAAGGTGCAGAACAGTCCATCATAACTATTACTACTACTACTAGGAGGGTGAGTAGGAGAGAAGAAGAGGGATGTATAACGTAAGAGAATGAAGGGGTGAAGTCATGTATGCAAAAATAAGAATTTTGTAAGAAATGGGCAGAGAATTGTGCAAGTGTGAAAAGGTTAGGGTTTTTAAAGTTGCATTTTTCAGTGACTTGACGTCCTTGATTATCATTTACAACAAGGACTTCTTTACGCGCTGGTTATAGTCTTCCTAATGGTGCCAAAGGGAAGTGTGCTTACAGTTAAGAGGCAGTTATACTTGTTCTTTCTTTATAAATAGAATAGCTAAAAGACGAGGAATTGATTGCGTAGTGACCACTGCGCCCATCTTTTCGGAAGACTTAAAAACAATCATAAGTCTACCGGTGAGAGGCCACATAACTAGCGCAATACAAATCAATATTTGATGACAGAAACACATTCATGGAGTGCTCTGAAGTACTGACGAATGTATCAAACAGCCGACCACCGAGCAATCATCAAACAAATAAAGAAAAGGTGCAGAACTGAAGCCAGAAATTGCTTATTAAAACCGGGTCAACTGTCAAACATATTTTGGTTCTTTCCTCAACTACACTACAAACCTTTATTATTCGAGAAAAATCCTTCAAATAATCAAGCCTATCTTTTTGCCATATTAAACGGTGGCGACTCCTTCTTCGACAGATATGGTCTAATTTTCATTACGTTTCGATCGATGATGTCCTTCGCCTATCTGACTGTCACCTACCTGCCTACTTACTAACATTCCTCACATTTTCAAGTGTCACAGGGATGTTAAAGAAGTCAGTGCATCCTACCACGAGGGTTCAAATTCTGGCGAAACCTCCGTACCAGGGAAAATCAACGAGACCATTTAGGGATAGCGATATCAAATAAATGCACAGCTGCTCGCAAATTAGAAGGCTAGTGTCACCAATTTCGTTGCTTGCTAGTTTCAAATTGGCAGAAGAATTTCTCTAAAGCCGTCAAATGAAAATCGCAAACAGGTGATGAGTTAGGATGACAGAGTATGTGGGAGGAAAAGCGATTGAGTAGGAGAAGAAAACGAAAATGAAACGCAAAGAAGAAATTTTGTTTTCCATTTTTATTTATAAGTCATACACGTGCGTGCGCTGTCGAGTCGTATGCCGTTTGGGAAGGGGAGCTTAGGCACAATGCATGGCTCCTCCAAATCCCGGCGCTAAGTGAGTGGCTACTGGCTTCGCAGGGGTCGTCATGTGGCCCTGAGTTTGGTTAATAGGACACTTTATGACCAATCGTAGCATGAGTGAATTCGGATTTGCTAGACAATGGAATCGCGTGGAACGTAAGCGCAGACACACATCACTGTGTCCATTAGCAGGCTAACCACGCTACCGGAAAGCACGGCGGCAAATAAATGTGCCTAAAGTAGTGGTACCACCTGATCAAATGCAACACAATTATCAAGGAAATATTACACGGAAGTCATATATAGATCCTATTATGATGAGCTACGTGAACTGGATGGCAGCCGCATTTAAATTTGAGATTCGAATATTTACGTTCACAGACTCTCTACCACAGGGTTTGAAATTAAAATCCACACCTAAGGAAGCAGATTAATCTGGAACAATGGCATTTTTAAGTTTTGTGCAAAATTGTTCATTTTGAAAACGCAGCCAATTTTTCGTCAATTTAGTGTTGGACGTGTGCAAGTAGTTGAATATTTAGCATTTCTTTACGGTGAAATTAGAGAATGCATATATTCATAACTTAAACACTAATGTTTCTGAAATGCAGCATCGGCCTCTGAGAGGGTGAACCATAACGCATATAAAAAGGAAAAGTGAAAAATCACGATTTTATTATAGTCAATTAAATGATGCCGACTTCGAGAAGTTCCGCAGGTATCGACTCTAGAGTGGGCATGCTGTGTAGTTTACTTGAGCCTACGCGGTCATAATTCGCATTAAAAGTCCCTTGGTAAGGCGCTTGTGATGAATTCGCCAATTTTTGAAAGCAGAATGACAGACACTAGAGAGGTAACACGTGATGCAACAGATGGCGGCGCCCAAAAGTTTCCTTCTGCGTGAGAAGGTGATGTGACCTGTGCAGTTAGGAATCTAGGGAAAGGAACCAAGCGTCAGTGGGTAGGAATGAATAAGGGTGCGTGCAGAATACCAATGAGCAAAGATGAGGTACGCTAAACTGAGGCATATCGGCGATGCTGACGTATATCAACTTACCTATTGAGCAAGATACAAAGCGCTGATGGAGACATAGTAAAATGAATTGGTTCTACAGCCTGACAGGTAGCCGGACGGCTAGTGACCTAGACAGTCGACGCATCAACTCATGCACTGCTTATTCCATTTTGCACTGTTTGTACGCTGCTGCTTGTTTTGTTGTGCTTTCCTTAAACCACTTTTGGTTGCTGTTATTTGTTAACTGAATGCTTTGGGTTCTCACTGATGCGGTCATTTTTTTTAAATTTCTCGCCTCTTTTTACCACTTCTTTAGCGTTATTGCTTACTTTGCCTTCAACTCATGTATTTTAGCACATCATACCGGTGTGTCACAATTACGACCGCGTTTCCGCGATCTGCTCTGTGGGGTAAGTTTATTATCTTGTGCCTTCCGCTAAACCTTAAAACAGGTTTGACCAAATATCAATATGCTTTTCAAAAGGGGAAGGGGCAAGACTGCAAATCTTAAGTGTAAATTAGCCAATACAATGCATAGAAAATAATAAAATTACTTAATAATACTGGACAATAAGCAATTAATCCATAGGAATTGCACAGAATCGGACTGACGTATCAGTCAGTTTAGTCAAAGTGGATTTTAACCAAGAGTGACAACGGACGTTTCTCCTCTTGCTACACATAATAAGTGAATCATGATATGAATCGCTACACATGATGAACACGATGCTTCTTCCAGTGTTTACTTTCCCTTATTAGCGTCCTTGTTGCACTGCATACATGAATGCCTACTGATTGCTGCTTCTTTCACTCACTTGTGCGTTTGTTAAGATCCAATGGACCCCTTGAAATCGCCCATACATGTCCCTGGTACATGTGAGCACTTGTTTGGTACCATAACGAACCACCAACCCACCCCCCGCCTATCCATTTGCTAAGATGATGGGTGTTCGGTATCAAAACTGCTGTCTTCGGAGAATGATCCTACGTTGAATTATAATCTCTGTAAAAAGTGTAGAGACTGACAAATACGACAAATTAGGGTGGAGACATTCCTTCCATTAGAGTAGCAAAAACGCACAGAACAGCTCACTTTAAAATGCACCTAATTATAGCTCAAATCTAACACGAAATGCAATGGAAATAAGAAGAAGATAGGGACAAGACACAAACACTCGACAGTGCCAAGAGAAGAATCTAGAAGGAGGAGGTGGGTAGCGCCACACATTTCGCTTCTATAAGTAACTCGCTTTTGAGAATGGAGGCAAGTCCATGAGTGTGTAACGGCGTCAGAGGCTAGTCGAATGTTTGCCATTCTATTACGTCCCAATACTGAATATGATGCAGGGTAATTTTGTTGATAATTAACACAGATGGACTTTTAAGGTAGGACACATTCACTCAACGCTTACTCGTGCCTGATAACGAGAGTGTTTGTGTCAATACAACAGGAGAGAATATTATTGCTCTCTGTAACCAACCTGTGCACTTTTTAATGCACATCAGTTGGAGTCATATGCACCTATCGATTTGATTAGTAGGCCCGACGCGAATGAGATGATTCTATTAATGCACGGAGTGCATTGTGCACAAATAGGTAAGTGATGGGTAGGTGGGTAGATGTGCCAACCTCAGAATGACTATTGCGTCGAAGAATGTCATTCACCAACTTGTCATTCAACTTGGTCGTTGCATCCTAGGAGCATACATTGAAGCCATGTCTCACACTGCTGCAGCTACTGTCGCCATTTAACAGCAGTGAGCGGTCCCCATTGCAGTTCCCATTTGAAGAAAACCTAAATGGTTTTGTTGAATTACAACAACCCGCTACTTGCTGACAATGGATTCCGATGCACGGAATCAGCATCATTAAAAAGCAGTAAGGTACCTTTATCTACATGAGAGGCGCGAGGAGGTAAAGGAAATAGCTAATCAGTTAGGTAGTATCTCTAGGGGCATGATCAGAGAGTCCTCTTTTCGACACTAAGGGAGTACGTTTGTATGTGCTGTGCCATCTTAAGACTATCTAAAATCCAAGACGGTAATCGATGGAAGGGATATTTGTAGTAAGTAGTAACCATCAAGCCATAGTGGTAGTTGAAGTAAGTGATGATGTTTAATGATGTTTGGTTGCCAATGTACTCAAAAGCCATCAGTAGCAAATCTTGTCACCAATCCCCTTACTCTGGCAATCTTGTGTGCACTGTTTTTCTTGTTCATGTCTATCACCCCAAAATCCATCATATCGGCTGTATATATGGATGCAGTCACTCACGAATGAAATGAAATTTCATTCTAGGAAACTTGTCTTTCCAGCATACGATGCTCGTGACGTGCAATTTGCAAGCGAAGCAAAACTAAAGAATCGTAAAAATGAACTAGACATCTCTGGCCCTTAGATTTGTCAACTGCTCCTGCACGCATAATCTGCTAATTACACCAAACTTACACAACCGCTTCTTCCACACAGTCATCGCCGTGAGGCACAAATTACAGACTTCGTACGCACCCTCAAACGATAATCATCCACCCTCAAATCTGGCTGCACACTTGGGAGCAGCCTTACCTCTCTCCTAATAGACCAATTCGAATGAGCACGTTTCCATCCACTGTTTTACTGCGTTCGCCACCCCCGTATTGTCGCGTTGACCCTTACACCCATTCAAAATGGACTCGCTTTCATTAGCGCAAAATGTTAGCTAATGCTCAAACCTTGGCGTTTTGAGTTACTGCTAAGCAATAGGCAATCATTTTTCTCTTTTCCACATAACTATCATCCAAAGGAAGAAACATTTTACAAACGAGAGTGGGAGCAATAAACAAAATTGTCAGCCATAAAGCAGGTTTTGTATTACAAGTTCCTCAATGTTACACACGCACTTTAAAATTGAGGATTTAGAATAAAATTTGCCCTCATTTCTGAATGTTTATCATAGAATGCAGCTTCACCCTTTGGCAAGCATGGCATTTTGGAAAGAAGCCATTCATTAAGTTGACTTGTGCACAACCGCCTTAATGGAATACGTAAGCTAGGATAGGTGCTATAGGCCATCAAGTTGTTGATAAAGTTGACCCGATGCAGAACTTAAGCCGTTACGAAATATGTACCACTGCGAAAATTTGGTGACGAGATCTACTTCAAAACAGTAAGTCAGTAGTAAAAGCACAAGCAGACTGCATGGTAGGGATCGGTGTGCGGAATTGGTTTAACAATTGGGCATAAGTAAAAGGCAGACCACACCCACACATCATCATCCAGTTTTGGCTTATAGATTCTTCGCGGCGAATTTGAACTCAGCTTTCTTGATGGCATGGAAACTTCTGGAGTGCCCGCGTCCTCGAAATGCCCTACTTTATTTTACTCTCAAGTAGTCGCCATAGTTACCTCAACATTCTAAATAATTCAGTCTTGGCGGCTTTCCACAATCCTTCCGAATTGGATGGCATCACATAGTGATGCGTGTTGAGTGTGTTCGTGGCCAATACAGGGTCATGGCCATCCAAATCCGTAAGGCTGTAAAGCAAAGATGATGATTATAATGCCGCCCCAAATTGACCACTTTAGCATGTGATAACACAATCATTCTATCATAGAGAATTAATGCTGCGAATCGAGGGGATCTTATGCATTCATCATCAATTGAGGGATCATACTGGTAGGCAGCATAGCCCGCAGTATGCGTTTGGTTGCAAAAATGCGCCTACTCTGCTTATGCGAAAGGCTAAATGAATCCTACTTAAGCGGTGAAATGGTTTTATTCTCACTAACCGTTAATTTCATTTTAATCTTACTTGGCCTAATTTATTAAAATAGAGTATATGACAAAAGGAATCCCATCGCAAAGTGATTCCTCTTCCCATCATACATTATGGTAGCATAAATGCCGACTTAAACGTCCACCTGATTTAAATTGTTCGGGAGTTTGCAGATTGGTTCCATTCTTACTTAGAGCCAAATTTGGGTAAATTCACGGCAGTCTACTTTCGAATTAAGGAGACGTACGCCATGCAATTTAAGTGCATTACATAATACCCAGCAAAAAAATCGTTCCGTAGCAGAACTGCACTAACTCAAACCAAATTTTGCTGTGAATACGGATTTCGACCATAAAAATACAGTTAGGACATGCTTGGATAGTGGATAGTGCAGGATAGTGGACCCAGCATTTCGGTGGTTGATCCTAGTGACAAAACGGTGCCTGCTAGTCAAATTTGCCTATGCAATCTTGCAAGACCTACAGTGGGCATGAGCTGCTGTTTCAGCTTCTAAAGGCCACAGAAAACTAGGCACGATCAGGCTGGGAGTGGACCGTCATGTGTGTATGTCAGTTCACAAGGTTAGCCTGAGGTTTGGTTGTTCAGATGAACTGGGTTAACATATGCCAACAGGAGGGGTTTGACGCGAATGTATCAGCTTTGCCACTACTTAAGTGTGGATTATCCAGATGATGCTGACAAGCCAGCGCAATTTCCACGAACAATGCAGAATTTTCAGTCTGAGGCCTATGCGTTCTTCCCAGTCTTGTTCGCTAGCACTGCATTAACTTTGAGTCGGCAAAATATTTTCCAAGTACAAACTTATTGTGCATGGAAACATAGCACTTACGCCATAAACTGGTAAAATGCGAATCTTCAAAGGATTGCAGCCATTCAGACAATTAATACGGGACGGTTATATGTGGATGTCCTTGAGAGCCAGTCAACTAGGCACTCTTGACCATTTGCATAAGATAAGCTTTACAGGGGTGTGTCAAACTCAGAAATTAATTTGAGTGCTTTGATGGCAATGCCAAGATCTGCTATTTCCTGTAATCCCAGTGGATGTTTCGTCAACATGGTGTTTTATTGTTCTCATCAGTGTATTCGGCCAATTTCATGCTTAAACCTTGTTTGGATGCCAAGGAGAGGGTTGGATACAGGTAGGACCATACTAGTCGAAGCAACAGTTCACAGACTGCACTTTATTTGAATCGGATCTCAGTGAGAAAAATCCGTAGAAACGCAGTCATTAAAACATGGCGTACACAATCAAAATTGCAGCCCATTTTAATAAAGTACACCCGGACTGCCAGTTCTTTCTAAGCACACCTAATTGGAGGCTTTGAATGAAACTTTGTGCCTGCGCATCCCCTCTGCAGTAATGACACTGAGCAATTCCAGCATATTCGGCCATTTCGCCTCGGTGACTGTGCTTTTTGAAGGCCAAAGGGCAATGGCGTAGAAATCCGAATCGTTTATTGTAAATATTAACACCTTGCTTCTCCTAACTTATTAGGTCTCCACTTTGCCATCTTTTTAGCTTTTGCATTAATTTTGATCTTCCTTAAAATACCATGAACAAATCACCCTTCGACTTTGCGTTTTCTTCGTTTGTAAAATCCTTCCCAGCGCATCGTTTCAGTAGCACAAATAACCGCAAAACTGACAGTAAGGAGGTGATTCGTATCCTAGCACAAACATAAAGTCAGCGCGTCAATTACCCCTACTTTCGAAACCTTAGCAAGCACAATTCAAAAGCAATGGACCTCATGAAGCGGCTTCATACTCCACGCACCAACATATTCCGTTTTATACCAAAGTCTTCCATGAGGAAGCATCTGTTATGCTATGTTTATGGCTATCTGAAGAACTCAAAAATTCGTCAGTGCCAACGTGTTTTAATTCAGTCTGCTTCAATTCTTTCAAACAAGGCTGTCATCTCGGCATGACATAGATCAAAATCCTCGTCCAATGGGTGAAGTCGACTAGGTCCAACTTGCTCATCTCGCCCACGCAAACTTTTACATCTACAGTCCTTACCTTCTCCCTTCATTTGCCTTCTTTAAGCATATCTTGCACAATGCATACATGCCCACATGGCTGCCTCTTCTTCCCCATTTCATCCAATACCCAATTTAATACGCCGTCTACCGGCCGCCGAATCTCATTCCTTTTGTTCCACTATGGTGAGAACCAAACATCCATCAAACAAGTTCTTGTATTTTCAATTTAAAAATTACTCTTGGCTACATAAAATCATAGTCCTCATTTCGTCTCCCTCTGCTCATGCTGCAGCCAGTTATTTTATTCATTTTCTCAAAATAGCTTGCCTTCGTCCTTTCAGCTGGTGAAACCCTGCAGTTAGATGCTCGCAATTGACAAGCTCACCGTCTAATATTCGTCAGCGACATATTTAACGCAGGGATCCCATTGCATTCTCTACCTGTAATACGCTCCGCTTTCGTTTGTTTCCTTCGTGGTATTGCTTGAGATCACTTGGGTGGCCATCTTGTAGGCAGCGTCGTCTTGGCATAGAGCGTGACCCACAGCTCACTCCACCTCCTCTTCGTTTGTCACTTTTACAAAGGTTTATCGCCTTCAATCCTAACCGTATGCCCTATTCGCCTTGCACAATGACTGCTGAGCATCGAAACAGATAATTGACTGCTTTCCTCCCAACATACACGAAAGCAGTTGGAGTCAGAATGATGAGGGCGCTTCACTACAGTGATGCCCATTCACATAGGCCGACTATGCAACCCGAGCAGCATGTACGCAAAGCCGTACTGGCACATGCTTTGCCACCCATCACTTACTTGGAGTCTCCTAAACAGCATTATAAAATGTATTGCACAAATTATGTAGACGGGAACAGAATGGTTTTCGTAAGCCTAATTGTACCATTATCTTACCATTGCACATGCACACACTTCAATAACACTTTATTTCAAAGGATTACGCTTTTTCGATGTAATTAGCATAGATTGTTGTGAGGTTGGGATCTCACGCAATTCGTCAACCCAATGCAAGCCACTTTCTTTTTGCGGTTGAAAATGCAGAACTCTCTCAAAAAACAATAGTGCGTGGTCAAATTGTCAAGGCAATGTCATGCTCCATCAATGGGGAAGCACAATTCTGCTGAAGAAAAAGACATCGTACAGACAATGCATTGTCCACGGCAACAGCTCCTGAGCCGGCATTGGAGAATGGACCGATTGGTGCATTAAAAACAGAGGTCTGGCAATGATTGGCGTCTGTAGAGGCTACTTTAATGACATTTATAATCATCGTGCTTTTGCTGCCGTAACACATTACCGCGTGCGCATTGGAATGTCATTCTTTTACGATGCCAATGTAGGATGAGAAAAGGAATCATTTTATAGTGAGACTTTTCCTCTCATCACCGCCTTATCAAAGACTGCTTTCTAAGAATAACTTATATAATTTGGTGCAAGCAATGAGTAGATTGAATGGATGGTCAAGAAACTCTACCATCTCGTAGTTTTACAAAACCTTTATCAGAAAATACGAGGCGCGTGTGTGAACCCTAATGAATGCTGCGGCATGATCGGGGATAAGGCAATGCATTGACCAAGGGTGCATTCGTGTGTGTAAATTATGTATGACGGGAAGATAAAATGCAGAAAAAGACTTGATGAAGCCCAGGATGACACTATAACAAAAAATTTAAATTCAATGATTAGGTAAATAAATTTTGTCATAATTTGATCCCGAAAATGAGGGAGTTGGGGCTGGTAGTTTTGCCAATGGCAGGGATGTGTTAAATTGGTGCAGGATGGGATTCAGAAGAGGAAACAATCACGTACTCAACCGCGTGCGAATGCGCAGATGAGACTAAAATAACAGTAAAAGTGGCGAATTCTAGAAAAAAACTGACATATTAGGATTATACGCGTGTGTCACATATGCGTGACGATGCGGTAAAATGCAAAAAAATTTAAAGCAAAACTAAAATCATAACAAAAACAGAATTTGTTTAAACAGGCAATTGTATTGGTCGCTTGAATTTAAATGTTAGTAGAAATTTGAAGTAAATAGAAAGATTGAATTAATTAAATAATATGCGAATGATTGAAGGAGGGAGGAGAGGGCTTCCACCAAAAGCCAAAAGTGGTGGTCATGGTGAGATGAAAGAGATAGTAGGAGTAGAATGACTGTAGCATGCACTTCAAAGGCACATGCAGATGAGCGGATAGGCCGATGGAAGGGAGAGGAATGGTAAAGGTATTGCTACTACTACTACTACTCTTAGGGTGAGTAAAAGAAGAGCAGAGAGATGTATAATGAGGAAGAAGGAAGGGGTGAAATTAGGTAAGCAAAAGTAGAACTTGTGCAAGGAATGCGCAAAGAATTGTATAAGTGTAGAAAAAGTTAGGGCTTAAAATTTTATTTTTTCGGTGACTTGACGTCCTTTATTATCATTTACAATAAGACCTTTCCTACGCGTTGGTTATAGTCTTCTCAATAGCGACAAAGGAATGAGCTTCCACAGTTAATAGACAGTTATACTAGTTCTATCTTTGCAACTGGAATGGCTGAAAAAGGAGAGATTGATTGCTTAGCGACTTCTACATCAGGCTTTCCAGAACATTTAAAGGCAACCATAGGTCTACTGGTGAGAGACCGCATCAATGGCCCAATACAAATTGATCTTTGGTGAAAAACACAGTCATGGAGTGCTTCGAAGTACTGAAAAATGATATCAAGCAGCCGACCTCCGAGCACTCATCAAACAAATAGAGAAAAGGTGCAAAACTGAAGCTTGAGATTGCTCACTAAACCCAGGTCTAGTGTCAAACGTATTATAGTTCTTTCCTCAACCAAACTCCAAACATTGATTAAGCTAGAAAATTCTTTAGACAGTCAAGCATGTCTTCTTGTCATGCTAAAAAGTAGCTACCTATTCTTCAACAGATATGTTCTAATAGGTAGACGAAATCGCGTTGAATTGTTCATTTACCCATCCATTCACCCTCTCCCAGTGTCTGCATAATAAAACAGCACATTTTTTTCGCTCTCTCAATTGCCTACCCAAATATCCATTTACATTCACCTTAAAGCAGCCACTCTTTTATGGCATCCTAGCAACTGCTTTGCTTAAAATCGCAATCTCATTTTTCGAAAAGGCAAAGGTATACAAAACTGTCTTTAGAAAAAGACACAGGTGGGTGAATAATTCGTATTATTAAGCTCATGTAGAGGTGGTGAATGACCATGATGATGAGCTTAACATACAGCAGCAAAAATGGAGGTCGATCGCCAAAAATAGAGGAGGCTTTAACACTCCCATTCCACCCCAAAGCCTCCAACTCTTTTATGTCAGGTCAAGAATTTACTCATCTATTCATCCAGCGTCAGAAGTTACCGATGTCTGCATTGTCTATGTCAAAGTTTTAAAGTCAGACGACCTTCACATTTTTTCACGCAAAGGACAACTTGACGCATTCAGAACGAAGACCAAGTAAAGACCCTTCCATCTTCCCTTTTCCTAAGTATCTGTTACCCATTAAGCCCTCATAAAGCACTTTGTCTCTCATGATGCCTCATGTTTCTGAACCAACCAATATACGTAAAATATGTAAGCAGACCCTCATGCAATTATTTCACTACGTTTAGACAAGGCTAGCAATCCATCCCCTCTGTCATTCACATTAACTTTTCTGCACCAGGCTTTACTTTTCCAAAATCGCCTACTCTTCTGTAAAAGATAAGAGTGGAAGACAGGCGGGAACCGGCCATGAAGGTTGAAAGTAAAAGGATTGAAGTCCAAACTAAACAGCGATTAAAAAAGAGGTGTTGGCCTTACCGAAAGACGATAGGCAGAAGTGTAACAAGCCGCAATTTATTGACTCTACTGCCTTGCAGAAGACGTAGTCAAGGCTATCCATTCCTGCTAGCCATGAGTGCTCTAGGTGGCAAGCTGTGAGGCGCGAAAGGCTTTTGCTCAGTCTCAAAGTCAAATCCCACGCGCTTGCCTCAAATTCTGTTGCAACCGTGCCACCGCTCACTCTCTAACATGAAGAACGCGTGAATGAATGACTGGCGCAATCTAAGTGCACCGCAGATACTCACAGATATGGTCGCCAAAAGGCACCGCAACAAAGCCAATCGATATGGTGCGTAAGGGGAAAAGGTTTCAGGTGATGGGTGAAAAGGAGCGTATGGCATGAGCATCTATGTCTAGATCTGGTCCTACCGTTGTCAGGCGAAACGGACACTCCACCGTCTATTGTTTCTATCAAGAGTGCAGATGGCAGAAACGGACGCAGCTACGGTCAGCGAAGCGTTGTGGCCTCTACATGGATAATGTTGCAATTATCCACCAAAAATGCATTCCTAATTTATCTAGGTGATCTCGTTTCATCGTCCACTACATTCAACCTGGACAAGTCCTACATAATTAGCCCTATATATGAGACGGTAATCAGACAGAATTTCTCAATGACGATGCAGTAGAGGCAGACAACTCAGCTGTGATTCGATCAATTCACCATGTTGATGTAACAAAGCCTAGTCATTTTGTGGCAAGTTTTGCTTTTCTAGACCTGATTGCCTAGCCATTCACCTGTTCGCAGCACCCATCTATCTTAATGATCTGTGTGCTAGAGACGAAATTGATATTGCGCCAAAAACCTTCATTAGGCAGGCTGATGACACGATCCCCCCCCCCCCCCTCCCGAATGAGAAGCTTTGGTTAGGGCGCGTACCTTCAGAGCTTAAATCCCCACGCAAGATAGTCACGATGATATGACCTTAAAGCAACCGCAAATGAACGGATGGAACTAATCAGGAATGGATAAAATATACATTAAGGAGGGGGAGTTCCGAGATAAGAAGAAAATGGCAGGAAGTCACCTCTCGGTGATAATCAAACTTAGCGCGAATGCGATAATATGAGAGTACTATGTCCTTGCACATTGATGCTGGAGCCACAACCAGAGATGGTGAATGGGATTGCTTTGGGGAGCATCGAGCAAGCAGCAAAATTGCTTTTTTGGCAATTTTCTTTTAGTGTCTTCAAGTATATCTCTAAGGATCGATGCAGGCATCCACTCAATTTGCGGCCGCAAAACTATCTTACGTTTCTTTATTTCAAGCATTACAACATGCATAGCGGGTTGACTTTCCATAAATCACAAATCCGCTATGCACGCTATATTCTCCACCATACACGGTTGGGTGTTGAAAATAGCGACCACTAATCGTAATCCCAGGTGGCGCACTTTGATTATTTCAGGCGAGGAGGAGTCTTAGATTGCCCCTTCTTACTACCATTATCTTCATGATGTTAGGTGCAAACTTTCCACATTTCCGCTAATAGATGAAGATTTTTGCACAGGCACGCGGCTCACCAACGACTTATTTGCTACAGCATCAAAGATCCAGGCACTGAAATGCGCCTGCTTCCGCCATTCCTTAATTGAAGCCGCATTGGTCCTGACTTTATCAAATTAAGTTAGGATATCGAAAAATCGGGTGGATACTGTGCAGATGTAATTAGACTGGCCGAGGTGGGAATCACTTGATTCTACTTCGGCATGAACTTTACATTGTTCAAAAATGGGGACGTCGTTCTTGCTGGACTGGGACACAATTCGACCTACAGTGTGGCGGTGGAAGGAATGAGCGCCGCAAGTCTCGTTGTTAGTAGCAATAAATCCATATAAACTTTCTACTTGTCCGGCTACTCTATGCGTTGGGAATGAAGATATGGGCGCGGAACCATAAGCCGTTTGACTTGAGGACTTCATTCAATAATGCCATCACGTCGACATTAGCCGTTAATTGAAGGGAACGCATTTTGATCCGCCAACGTAGACCTATGCACAGTTACCGTCAACACTTCCCTCTACTAAACCATTCTTGATCATCCTCATCTCGGCACGATGTCACGCTTATTTAATTCTGAATTAGACCTTATCTCATGCAAAATTAATGAAACAATCACTTACAGCCCAGAATCTGCAATGAAATCATTGCACTTTTAGGAAACCAAATATGCAGTTGCACATTGGTATGCACGCTCTAGCTCTACATTGGTCAGTGATGTTGAAAACGAAGCGCTAAGCCATGAACCATCAAACAAAATAAATTTGACTGACTTTCCGCACCCTATACATGATTTTATGTCCTATAGTTCGTTCAGTCTCAATTAGGTGAAATAAGATCAGATAATCGCACTTAGGAAGCAACTTATGCTATGGAATTCATTATTGCCTAACTTGGTTGACCTTGACACTTCTGGTGCCCTATTAGTGTGCATTTTCTTAGTTTTCAACAAACTGAAAATGCCCTTTTTGTCGATGCTCAGGCACAGCGACGAACTTGTAAATGCTAATAATTTATACTTTACTTAATAATTTGCACTGAGCTGCATGTTCCATTCATCGAATAGGCAGACTCTTTGTACAATTGCCTTGCTAGAGCAAATGTAACGTGGTCAGTGCGCATCGGCTGAAATGGATATTCCATATTGATAGTTTTGGACTTTGCAAAACGGTTTATCTGTTTCTGACCTTGCAGCTGGTAGCAAGGGAGTCTTAATGAATGCTTTGTAAACAAGTCCTTTTTTATAATTTTCGCATTACAATTGAAGTGGAAAATAAGAAAAAGCGCCATGTTTTGCGAAAGGTTTGGGTTTGTGATGACACTCGACGATAGGCAAGAATCACTCGTTCCTCATACGCGTCTTCGCTCCTCCTTTTTTAAAAACAACTCACCATTTATTAGTTGGTAACGACCGGTTTCATTTGACAGTGTACAATTCCATGTGTAAAGAGCTGATGTCATAAAGTATGTGTCGCACGAACATCTTTGAGCAGGAGCTTTAAAAAAGTATGCGCAAGACATTCCCTTTTTTGAGAAGAGACCATTGAAATTGTGTCTGATTATTTAGACAAGTAAAATAGCCCGGGAAGACTCCTAGAGCTATTTGTCTCTCCCTTTAAGCAGTCTTGAATTCGAGATTTCATCATATTCTACCATGGCTGTTAGTGTAGCTGTTTTAGGCTAATGGTCTCAAGCAACAGTCTATCACAGCTGCGCAGTTATACTGCTTCGTCTTTTATTATAATCGCTAACGCTTTTTTCTTCGTTTTACTACTTTGAATGAATGCAATGATAGATTTAGAGACGTGTAGGTATATAGACGGAATCCTGGTAAAGTCTGATATTCCCAAATGCATTCGTAAATTCATAGCAAAACTACTAATGTTTGCCAGTAAAATAAGCCAAATAATTAAAAGTTCAATGATGGCTACGCTCACCTCTGCGATTGTGCGACATACCCAAAGCGCACGCAATAGTTTACAAAATAAGCCTTGAAAGGGGTACCTTCAGAGTTCTTCAATTGCAGAATATGTTTTGCATCGACAATCGCTCTAAAAAATAGTCAAACACTGAAGAGAATCATTCTATTTTTCTGTTCCTTTACTTGACTACTCCGGTTTTAGAAGGCTTGACATACTTAGGCATGTTTCTTGTACTAGGCAGGGCGGTCGTCAGCGTCTACATGCAAAGTTGAGGAAGGAGTGTCTCTGTTAAGAAAATTGAACCCTCCCTCATTCTCCTTTAGTTCTTTGAAATTTATTTCTGCCTACTTCCCGAATTGTGCATAAAGCAAGCTAGCGATCTTGTTAAAGTTTATAACAAGGCACCTGCAGTAGTCTTCAAGTCAAGGAACTCGCGGGAAACAGTGTTGGAAATGTCACCACCTAGTTTGCACGGCCCTCGGAAGCTGACAAGGAAGGAAATGGCATTTTGGGTTCACAACTAACCCTGCGTCTCGCAGACGATTCGGTACTAGTTTCAGATTGGCGTTGTGCTCTCGGATTTCTTCGCCAAAACTAAATTTCATCAAAGTAGATTGGGCGGTGTTTGCAAAAAGAATAATTAATGCTGTCTGTAGAAGGCATTCGCTTTAGCTACAGCACTGCGGGGATCAATTGGTATTGATTCGACTTTATCAGGCCTGTTTGACACCAGAAAAGTTGTCTTCTTTCTGTCTATTTTCACCACTTCTGCATGCTAGCATCCGTATATTAAGTTCAAAGTAGAGAACCACTTTACTACATGCAGAGAACTCAATTATTTATTTACACGGGCTAGGGGAATCGCATCCTTTGCAGCTATGCTGCTTTTCTTTACCAGTGCAATTGGTGAGGCGCCTCATGACTTAGATGGTTCTTTGACCTCATTCTTGGTCAGCTTTTCCACCAATCGGTCCACTTCTTCGAGGAAAAGTAACGATATGCATTTGGGTGGTTGCTAAATGGGTCTAGCTTTGCCGATGCTAATGGTATTTTTAGCGAGGCTTGTTAGTCCGAGTTCCGCTCCTTGCGATGAGATTATGTCTCGACACTTGCTCAACAATGAGCGAAGTTCTACCGCCTTACTATCGGTGATGTGCAGTAACTGTGAGGAAGGCTCAAGCAATTTGCTAGTGAGACTTGATGCAGCCTCAAAATGAGCACTACAGATTTCAGTTGCGTCTACTTTTGGGGACGCAACAACCGTGTTTGCTTTTCTGCATTATTAGGCAGAAGCACCCTCTGCGAAATTCCGATCCGCTTTGGCATTACGAAGGAAATCAGCTCTGCTGCGTTAGTTCTGGGCACAACTGCAACTGCTAACGATGTCTTTCATTTATTAATGTCTTCCCATACCTCCGAGATCAGTTCCGCAAAGAGAACACTGATGCAACATCGCGTTGCGCAGGTTTAGGAAAGCTTAGGGCGTGCTTTTAACGTGGCTGCACGCGAGTCAAGAAGTGTGCTTCTAGCTTGTCAGGGCCATTTTGGTGTAGGCAGGATATGGAATATATAGCCCACATGATCTTGAGTTGCAGCGTGGAGGATCCAATGTGGATGTTCAAGTTTTGTACATCTGTTGGGCACATCAGGAAGCGATGGCAGAAGGAGCTCATAACGCTTTCTGATTGCGACCTCGATTAGCTGACTGAAGGCGTTGTTGGTCATAGAGTGGGTATTCCCGCAACGCTATGTGACTGAACCTTCGCTCTGCCCGTTCTGCTAGGAGTTGCGAATTCCTAGCCTACTCTACACCATCCTCACCAAGCACTTAATCGCGATGGAGTAAGTCTCGAATAAGCTGAGCTAGTACCCTGCGGCATTAGCTGATGTCAGAGTCATGAAAGACTCCGGCATCTATTTCCGCCGAGGATGACCTTTGCATAAGCGCTAATGCAATCAGTGAAATTCATTGGCGCCGAAATATAAGTGAATGTTGGAGATATCGGTTTCATCTAACCTCCATAATTTGTGTCATTTTAAAGATGGAACTGCCTTGAGCAACACCATCAGTGTTTTTTTTCCTCCTTTTTCCTGCTTTTAACATTTGCTACCCCCGGTAATTAAAGACTGGATGATTTTAAGCATCTCTAATCTAAAAGATGAACTTTAGTTAGGTAACGAATCAGTAGCAGTCAAGGGAGCGGTCTTTCCACGTCTGTGGAACCGATCCGTTCTTCCTAGACCAGGTTTCAGTTGCTCTTTAGCCTCTCACCTACAAGCTCATTTTATCTAACATAAGTTTCACAATTACATTGTAGGCACTTTTAGGTTCTGATGAAACCAGAAACCGAGGCAGAAGCGCTAAAATAATAGCCAGGCACTACGGGTGCGTTACCGTCGGTTAGATTATGCTGCACACTTTCCCATACTCACTTGAAATAAATTATGGTGAGTAACTCGCGTTTTGCAACTTCGATTCGGCTTAAAGAGAACCACTTACTAATCATTTCGTGAAAATATTTTTTGGATCACTGGCAAAAAGATTAAAGAAAGGTCTGTCTGATCAGAAAAGACTTCCTCATGCCGAAATGCAGTTGGTATTGTCGCGCCTTTGGATCAATGCCGTCTGAAGTTGGGATCAGTTGCATGCCCGATTTAAACGAGCAAAAGTACACGTATTTGCGTCAGGAATTCTTAACTATGGCCGGTTATTTAGCGACAAAACCGAAGCAAGTCATTAGATGTCAGGGGAAGTCCCTTTGCACTTTCCCTCAAAACGGGATAAATTTGGTGTCAACACCAGTTGCGTCGTGGCATTGCACACGTCCTTCGGGTGGGGCAAACACAATGTTAGCTACTCCCACAAACGCTAGGAAACCCACTCCCAAATGGCAACGCAAATCAAAGATTATATGTTGTATGGTTCCCACTCAACGCAGCAAAATTTGTTTCAAAAATATAAAGAACGACGTGCATACAATTCCATGAAGGAACAGCTGTTTAAAAGTCATTAAGGTAAAACTAATAAAGAGCTTATTTCTAATGAGAGCTTGAAGCGTAGGGCACAACATAGCGAAACGGGATGTGACTCTAGAGCTCGTCGCCTGCGGTGCCGGAAGGAGAATCGAAGTTGGGAGAGTCTGAGTGACAGGACGAGGAGGCGACGAAGCAGCCACAAGGGCCAAAGGTCCATGAGAGGAGCCTGACCGCAGCCCAGGCTCAAGGGCTGCAGCACGCATGCAGCCACAGAGCTACTGATAAGCGAAGGATGAAATCGTGACATACCGAGTGTTGCATAGCACTCCATTCTTGAAATCCACGCTATCCAGTTGGTCACCAGACCCATAACGGCAAGAAAGCGCAGGCGGATAGGCGAAGGATAGGCACCGTCCTCCACTTTGTATTCTTTGCTTCCCAAACGCTCTTCCATGACGGGAATGGGCACGTGGTAGAAGGGCGAGAGAGCGTCGAGCGGCGTCATCCAGAGAACACCACTGAGCCGAGGTCTTGGTAATGCGCTGTGGCGCATCAGATTGAGCAAAGGCGACAGCGGAGACAACGCCTATTTCCATATACAATTAGAAACTGTCTGCTATGCATGCATTCTTGACTTGCACTTCCCACCATCACACCACATAGGCTTACATGCATTTTAACTAAACAATGAACTACACACAGTAGTGAGATTAATATTAATTAGTCTTACCTCAACATCCTTAAATAGCACCGAGCATGCAATCTATTTTGTGTAACTTAGAAAGCACACGTTGCTTAATGAACTCAACATTAGTACACACGCCCTAGAAGAATCACTGTGATCAGTTGACTTACCATGGGATCGAGAAGAACGAGATTTGACATGGCTTGATTCCTTGAGCAAAAGCAACAAATGTCCGACAGCATTCGACCCGAGCTGGCTCGCCATGGTGGAATTAGGATACCTGACATTGAAAGGTCAATGTTTTGTTGGGGAGCAAATCGTATGGACCATCGAGTTCCACGAACAAACCACCTCCAATCCAAATCTATGCCTACGTTAATTGGCTTTCTTATCCAGTCGTATTCTCGTCTGCATTCCATGCAAGCTGTCATTGGTGGATAAGGCACACGAACGTCCTTGTAAGTTGGCGATGAAACGGATAGAGGCGTTTGTTTACTTGCATTATCAGGCTTACTGACAATGTCATCATATTCTTCGCTAGATGAGGCTTCACTATACGAAGACAATCTAGCAACCAGCTTGGCGATTTCATCTTGACCATCCAATTTCGGTGACGGCGTATGCACCGTGTCAACGCCTTCGTGAACCGAAGAGCAGGAATCAGAGAGCCAATTACTGCATTTGCTTCCACTACCGCCGTCACCGTCCTCATCCAGAGGACATGTAGAGCACTCCCTTTGTCGGTCACTTTCGAATAAAAGACCATCAAGCAGAGTTTTTGTGCCTTTACTATCCGGCGTTGACCATGAACAATAGTCTGCAGTCAGTGATGGTCTACCCGATTCCTCACTTTCAAACATTCTGCTTAAGTAAAGAGGAGAACTGTAGCTTGTGCGCGATTGATATGAACTTGCTGAACACTCAAAAAATGCATAGCATGGACAGTTGCTGGACGTTTGCCTCGACTCTGGGTGAGACTGATTCTCACGCATAACATTTCCGATGAAGAGGGTGTTATAATGATCACCTAGTTCATTACGATGGTGGTCAGCTCCCAAGAATTGCATAAAGTAGTAAATGGTACAAGCATCTGCGTTCTGGTTGCAGCGAGGATGCCAGATAACAACGCGCTGTGATTCCAAGTTGAGTGGTAAGTCGAATGTTACATAAGGACCAGAAGTGCTATCACGTTCAGAATCAAGCAAATAGCGTATCTTTGCAAATGATGAGATGGCATCAGAAGTGGTGTCGGAGAGCGCATTGAGTCCTCCAATAGTACAATCCTAAGACAATAATATTAGTAGCAAGTTCCACTGACCATTCAACGAATATCCTTTGCGCTGAGTTGTTTGACTAACCTCGTCTTCTTGGTTGGCAGTACTAGCAGGAGCATCAATCTCATCACCATCTCTCTGATCGAAATCGTCCATTATGTCCATCGCATCCTGCATCCCCTCCAGCTTCTCCTCTTCGGTAGGCAGACAATCGTTATCGCGAGCCCACTCGAGCCACGCGGTATTTGGTGCGAAGCGACGTCCCTTGACTGGAAGACCAGCTAGCACACGCATCGTCATTGTGGATAGCCGTGCAGGATCATCCAGCACACCGAAAAAGTTGTTTGGTGAATCGAAGGCGGGGTGATCAATGAGATAGAGCACCGCCTTCACCAATTCAAGCAGGTTGTAACAGCTGTGTGCCAGGCAAGCCAAACAGATAATTAAACCATAAGACACACAATCGAGTCCCTTCTTTCGGCCCAAAATTTTGACTGTAACTAAACTTTCAAACCCTTCAACTGCTACCTGGAGTCAAACTTCACAAACTGAAATAATGAAATGTTCCGTTTCCTGTGTTTGCATTATGAAATCTTTGGTTTTTTTGCAAAATGCGCTGACCATTACTCTCAAACCTCGTTTGCATGAATTTTAATGCACGTAACTTCGCTCGCCTATTCCAGTGGTCAAGAAGGCTTAAACATATGGAACCATCTGACGGATCGATGTTGGGATGAAATATGGGTGAGTCGAACGACACCTCAGGCCTGATCTTGGGGTATCCTGAGCAACGCTTGACCTGAAATTAAACACGTTTCATTCAAAGTGCTCTCTGTGCTATGACGATCGCGAATTTATCAAAACATCTCTGATGACATGTGAAGTGCCGACAATGTCTGGTCTCATTTGTGTGTTTCAAGCATTCCACAAGGTCATTTGCGGTCTACATTTTTCAAATAAAACATTTAAGCCTTATCAACTACCTTCTACCAAACATAAGCAATCACAGAAATTGAACGTATTTCGCATAAAGTCAAGTAATGTCAAACTGGTGAGGAAATTTACAGTTAACTGGAAGTCCGCATGCGCGTTATAGCCGGTTTCGGGACGCAGTGAAACCTTAACCGTGTTCGCGTCGATCCCGATGATGGATGCTTGGCCATCGGTGGAGGCATCAATTGTTCTGCAGAGTTGCTGCACGTCCTTTGCAAATGTATGCTGTGTTGCTAGAGGTGTCATCTGGGAGACTTTAATGAAACGGGTCATCTTGATTGCGCCATGACTAATAATCCTTCATGAATAGGAATAATGAAATCAATCGCTTAGTTGTAAAGTAAAACAGGAGTAGAGGAATAGAGCAGAGGACGTTCAAACATTTAAATGCAAAATGAGCTGTGCACAGAGCACTTACAGTGTTTTGTTATTCAGTGCCGTAAAAGTCATAAACGCGTTAAAGAAATATTGGAGTTTAAAGCACCTGGACCCATGTAGCGATGAGACTTCCAGTTCACAACGAGCCAATCGGCATTCAGCGCCACCTGGTTTCGTCATTTTGCTGCCATGTCCGCTAGCACAGATGCCCTCCCTTTACGGCGGTTTGCTTTCACCAAAATTTTGCAGAGCGGAATGTGAAACACCGCAATGGAATAGCGTTGCCTCGATAATTGAGCTACAAAATTTGAAAACCTTAGGCAATTTTATATGACTGCATTGTTTTGTTATAATTTGCACTTTTCTTTCTCTTCAGTAATTGCTGCCTAATAACTATCGGGCTCTTAAAACCAGCTAACCCAAATTGCTCGTAATCTCGCTGACCAGTTCTATTCTCAGCTAGTATGATTTAACTCGACGAAAATAATGCACCTCTATTGTCAAAAAAGGTCGTTATTTACATCAAAAGCCAGTGTATCAGAATACCGCATGAATCACAACAAGTCTTGGTGCAAATATGCAAAAGTCAGGTCTAACGCTGCCTATTAAGCTTTAGTGCTTGCAACATTCCTTACTTCCTTCTTTCCTTCTTTCCTCCTTTCTTTCAGCAAAGGCTTTTCCATTGATAAAAACTAAATTCACCTCCACCACAATCATGCATTCTTGCCTTATATCCGCCGCTTTTCTTTCTGCATTTCCATCATTTATAAATTTACTGCTGGTATCTTAATTGCCTTTTTGTATCTTGGTTTCCACTTTTTACTTATTTTAAATCCTTTTAAAGGCTAGTCCCACTATTCTTCCTATATCCATCTCACTATTATTTCTCTGCCCTGCCTGCCCCCAATCCTATAGGAGGACTCAATGCATTCCGTTTCAACGATGCCCGCAGCTTTATTGGGTCTGTTTTCCCATTTCATTTTCCTGCCGTCAGATATATGTGACACGTATTCATTCACGCTTTCCTTACGCTCCCCTTAATTCTATTGTTAATGCCCCTGCAGCATTTCGTTTCTTCCTTCCACCTTCATTCGATCATTATCTATGTATCATTCCATCTCTATTTCGAGTCTAGCGCTTATCAAATAAGCAATCAATTATCTATTTAAACAGCAATGTTTCACATAAAAATTGCTTGCATTCCGTCTCATTGTCCCACATATGTGACACACACACACACACACACTTTCTCACTTCGCCGTTTCCTCTTCACAACCTTACCACTGCTACCGTCAATTTAAGACTCATTCACTCCATCCAGCATTATTCATTCCATTTTCCTCCTCTTCTTTCTCCTCACCCATCTCGCATCATCCCCATTAACAAGGGCAGACACTCGCCTTCCATACACCACATTCCTCTCCTCTTCCCTTCATCCGTTCAGCCATCATCACAGACGTCTTATTTTCTCCCTTATTCCTCACTTCTTTTCTCCCAGACAAATTAGCAAGAGCAGTTCTCGTTCGATGATGAGAAAAGAAAGGCGAGCATCAACGGCCTGGGTAGGATCCACCTGATCAGCTCCCTTTTCCATGCAAACTCTACCAACTGCACTTCCTAGTATTTCTTAGGATTCGCCTTTCCCTCCACACTTCCTCCTTTCGTTACGCTTTGCTTGCACAAATACAAGCTATTGTACCTTAATCCAACCCTTTCTTCCTTATCCCACCTGTCACCTCCCTTCTCATACTTACGCCTTCTAAGTAGTAGTAGAGGTAGCGGGATCCTCCTTTTCAATTCCCCATCTCTTCTCTTAATAACGCCGTCCGCCACCGCCGACTAAGACAAACCCTCGCCTTTCCTGAAATTCACCCTCTTCCTCTAATTCAGTCATCATGGCTGACGTCTCATTTCTCCTCTTCTTACTCCCTTCTTCACCAACCGGATAACAAGAAGAGTTAGCTGGCACGAACAGGTCATGTGGATAAGTGGGTAGCGAGAGCGTTCCACTCACCACCACCATCTCCACTCCCTACGCAGTGTTTACCCGCTTGCTCCCCCTCCTGCTTACTCGCTCGCACCACACCCAACCCGTCCGTCAATCATTGGTCGGTCGACCAGTTGGCGGGTGGTTGGATGGATGGATGAGTAGATGGATGAATGTGGATGTGGATGAAGTGCGTGCGGGTGTGATAAACCACCGGGTTGATCCTGTGGAAACATGCCATGGTGTCAGCTGGCGCTGATGAAGGCACTACAATAAAGTGATGCCACTGGTGGGCCCGTAAGTGGATCACAAGACCTCCTAGACACTGGATGAAGGTTGATGATGCAAGAAAGTTTGATGACTTCGGTATTCTGTGAGCAACGTGTTGCAGTGGTGGTTAAAAAGTAACTCTGTCGCGTTTTGACGAATGAAACAATGGGATGTGCAAAACTGGCGGATGGTGTGAAGGAGGATAAGTTTGTAGTGGCTGCTATCAACAAGTGATAATCCTGTAGTCCAAATGAAAGTGCACCATAGTAGCACAGGTGCATTGCGGAGCGTGATTCTACTGTGGAGCCAGTCGGTAGGACATGAGAGTGCTAGTGATCGGAAGAGGTTTAGTGGTAACAAAGGAGATGGTGCGAATGGTGCTGTGTGGACAATGTGTTGCGATGGTGAATGGGTGGGTACTTCCGTCGAGTCTTGACACACCAAGCAAGGAAGCGAAGAGAATGGTGGGGGAAGCATGGTGGTGACAGGCAGCGTATGGAATGTTAAGTATGCGCGAAATCTTGTGGTCTGTGATAATGCAGCTTAGACTATGTGTGCAAGCTGCAAGTATTTGACTGGTCCTACAAGAGCCAAAATGGAAAGCAAAGAGAAGCATGTAGGACGTAGAGTAAGAAGCGCAAACCCACTGTTGTCCGAAAATGCAGCGATTTTTCGAATAGCCGACCAGCACCAAGCAAACTGACACAAAGAATGGCATGCTACGCCAGGCTAAGGTAAAGCAAGCAGACGAGTGCTAACGTCACCAGGGCAGGCTTCCTCACAGAATGCGAGGAGAGCGATGGTGACGTTTAGACTTGTATGCTTGTCACCTTATCAGTCTGCATCGATGGAGAAAAGTGCAACGATTTAAAGGCAGTGCGATTGTAGAATTGGGCCTTTTATGGCCATTTTGGGCATATTACGACAACAGAAAAATCCGAACAAACAAATTACTGTATTTTAGGACGAATTATTGGACGTCGACTGCATTGTCCTCGGCAGCAGAATATGGGTGGAAAGAAGACAAATAAGTGAAGGATAAATATATGAAGACAGGTGAATTAATGAGATGTAAATGTGAAACTCGTTACATTCAACCAGATTAACTGGTGTTAATTAACAAACATTTGTAATTCTCAACCACATTCATGTTTACCGCTTCAGCATTATCTTGTCAAGTTGTATATTTATCGGATGTCTGTTGCATGATGCACAGGCAGGCGTTTATTTAACGCAACTCCATTCAACTGAAACGTATCTAAACTCACAAATGCAAAAGATCGTTTGTTCCGAAACAACTAACTTTGATCCTTAGCACACCTGGAGCAAAAATAATAATTTGAGGGACAGAAATTATTGTTAAACTCATAATCAACATAGAACGCTTAGTCTAAAATCCTAAAGATAAATGCAATGCCCACAACCCATTTATTTGCCTCACTTAACCCACAATACGTGATACTTTGCTATGTTGTTAAGAGCATGTCTTCACTTGACAACCGAGATGGTGCTTGTACACGACAGTGGTGCGCATTTGGAGAGCGATACTGCTGATTGCTAGGGCCTGAAAAAGGCCTCGTGGTAGTAAGGGGGATGGTGGTAGTGGTACCATGTGGCGAATGTGTGGCGATGGTAAATGGATGGATATCTTAGCCAAACTCCAAATGCATTAAGCCTGGAGGTAAAGCAGATGATAAGATAAGCAAGGCGGTGCGAGGCAGAGGGTGGGAAATTATGCTTGCGACGAAATCAGCATCGGACTTCTTCCGTGTCAAGTTTTCATGGTTAGTACTGATATAGCTCGGACTGTGAATAAGAACTGATATTGCTTCACTGGTTCTACACGGGTTTTGGGGAAGGGCGGAGGCAGGCATAGAGGAAAAGTGGGTGAAGTAGAGGGCAATGGCTCTCTATTGGTTGGCATTGTAACCGTTGTCCAACTAGACATCTCGAATTGGGCTCATAAAAACTAAGTCAAGATTTGCTACGTCAGGCTTTTCCATGCTATGCGAAGACAAGCAAAGCCATATCAAGTCTTTAGCCATCGTGTCACACCGCTTAGACAAGGAAAAAGAGTAGAGGCGTTTTATTCAAGGTGACTATTAATTCGACTTATAAAATGCAGCAGAATGTGACCCTGCCTTTGCACGTTCGCTAATGCATCACTCCGAGTTTTGGCTCCGTGCACAAGGCTGTAATTAGAGGCCTTCCCTCCCACTCTCACTGCCTTCATCGCTGCCACCCCTCTCCACGACATTGTGGACCACACACATGGGAAGGAAATTAAAGTTCCGCTTTTGGATGCATAGGTTGCAGACGAATGGCTCCCTTCTACCCCGTTCCACTTACAGACATTGGGTTGACGAGCAGCACGACGGTGCAAGAGAGAAGGAATCGCGCTCAATGCTTTCACACAACATTGTTTGCCGTGTCCTCGTTTGCTTTGTGCTTTTACCAAGACTAGTAGGGTGTCCTGAGTTGTGTTTTGTAATAATGAAGAAACATCAGGTTAAGACAGGCTGCTGAAACTGACCTAAATAAGTTCTTATGCACCACAATGAGGTGAGTGGAAAGAAGGAATGGCTTTATCTGAGCTTCATCTAATCAGCTCTATTGCACTTAAGATTCACCAAAGTACTTCTTTTAGGGCTGCAAGTGCAACAAATGGGTAAAATTTGGCGATTTATGATTTGAGCTTTCAATATTATCAAAAGGCAAAAAGATGTATAAAATTTGCAATTTCTGCATGGATCACGTTGGTGCACCAGAAAGTGATTTCAGTGTAAAAAGGGATAAATTGTGCTATGTTGCGAGTTTGAAAATTTTGTAAAATTTTGTTCATGGAATGCCTTTAGAAGGGCAGACATCTGCGACAATTAAAAGGATAAAGGAAAAAAGCAAGAGAGAAAGAATTATGTGGATGAAGGCGAGCGATCTGCCTTGCTAATGGCGGTGAGTCGAGTCGTGTCAAAGAGGAAGATTGGGAGGACGGAATGGAGAGCGTCAAATGGAATGGCGAGGAAGGGCAATGATGTATGCGCATAAGTATATCCATGAATGAGTCTATAACTAATACTAGCAGTGGTAAGATTTGACGGTCACTGCACTAAATTTAACATATTTCAAAGAGTCCAAAACTTCCGTTTTTTCACCCGGCATAAGAAATGTGGGTCAAAATCAACTCTGGCAGCCTTGGCAGATGCTGTCTGATTTTCTCTGGTGCTATACTTTGTACATTCTCTTCCCCTCCTTTAAAGGAGTAAATAACTTGGACCTCAAAATCGGGCGAATTTTAATTCGGACGAGGTGATCAATCGGCGCATAATCGGTAGTCAATAGATGGCTGCATGTAGCATGTATTTACCCTCAGTTTGGCCAGCAAATATCAACTTAAAGCATCACCAGTAAGCTTCGAGCTAAACGTGGTGCTGTCGCTCAATTCTTTAACATGAACCTTGGTGATAGGCCGTATTGCCTTTAAGTAAATGCAGTGTCATTTGGTTGGCCAAAGCTTAAGGCGTATTTTACTAAAATAATTAAGGCAACCTCGCCAAGTTTCAGTAATGAAATGACTATTTTAATCAGTCAGTTTCATATCACTTCAAAAAAGCAATGGCATTCTTCGTGATTCCGCTTCTGACAATAATGCTTAAAAAGCGTGGACGCATTTGGAATCTAGACGAGTGTTTGCCTTTTTGATGCACCAGAATGAAGGATTCGCTAGATTGCTACATCAAAATAAATGCAGATCAAACATTCTAGAAGGCCTAGCTCTTGAGGTTAACAAGAAATCTGACTCACTTCCCTTGCATTCCTATCCTAGGAGGAGACAAGAGAAGATAAACTCCATGAAACTCCTGCTGAGTGCAGGCCATTTATGCACTTCGACTGCCAAAAGGGGTAATTTGGTCATACTGAGGCCATGAGGACAAGCCTAAAATGAGAAAAGAAGAGGAATAATAGCAATCCAGTATGTTTTGGATTGTAAGTCTTTATTAACATTCCTAAACGTTGACAAAATCTGCCTCAAAGGGTTTGGAAATAATCGAAAAGTTGCCCAGCTGAAATGTCACAAGCTTCTTTTGAGCCACTTAGAGGAAATTGGAGCATTTCCATGTCACTTCTTAACTCGCTATTTCGTGCTTTAAACACCCTTTGCCATTGGCTCATTTCGTAATTCATTTTGCTCCTTTTAGAAGAATGTGAATACTAACAGTGCTTTTCTTACTACTCATGGCCATTTCAGCAGGTTATATTTGACTCATCTTATCGTGATTTGCATATAGGATTTATAAAACACCGGACCTCTCCAAGCTACTGTTCACTAATCCATCCAGTCGTCCGCCTATCATCAATCAACCGCAGGCCTTCAAATCAGTCAAAATGAAGACAAGAGTTGTTAGCAAATGACAGATACAGCAATGGAGTTGCACGCGCTTAATGATCAAACGCAGTTTGTAACGCTTGTTTGAAAGCCTGTCATTCAAACTTTGACTAAAGGTGAGCATCCATTAAGTCTGCATATTCATTTTGTATCAGTGAAATCACAAGCGTCATTGTGAGCTGCTTTGTGGCAGTCGCTATGCCTAGTATAATCTTAAATTGTTTTTGTTTGTTCATGTAGTAGCATGCTGCTCTAATTAGATGTCATCTTAAGTCGACTTATTGTATGTAATGGCACATTCAAGATGTGTTAGGTACAAATGGGTGTCTAACTGGTTATACAATCAAAGACATGTGATTTATGCTGGTGGACTAAAATGTAAACTGCTGAAGGCACTTGATCATCGTTTTGCAATGCCGAATGACATCTGCAGATGACCAAGTCTAAAGTAGAAACCAGCAAGGTGAACATCAACTTTGATCACTCAAGCGAAATGCCAGCGAAAGATGCATAGACCTAATGAAGGTGACTTTGATGTGTGGACTTGTGCGTGCAGGTGATCATGGCGTTGGGCAAGAAGAAAAGGATATTTTAAATATAGTTTTAATTCCCAGCATGTTGCGATTTCTTCCCCTAATTACCCAATCTTTAGCTTTAATCTGCAAAACGGAGATAAGTTGACACCCACTACTTTTAAACATCACTTGCCCTATTTATGCCTTCAGCTTATTTTGAAGGCAGAACTGTCACAATCTCTAAGCGTGTATTCTGGTGCCAGAGATTGGCACCCGCACATGTTTAATCAAATGAGTTAAATGTGGCGTTATTTCACACGAATTGCTATGACAAATTTAATACTGCGTAAGTTTTCCGAGAAAATGCAATGTATGAAATTACGGGATGCGCCAGCATTTTTAGCAAACAGCTCCATCGACGAATGCTTAGAAAAGACTAGGGGTGATCTAAAGATTAAATTGAACATACATTTCATGATTAGCTGGCAAGTGCAATGATCAAGTAAAACTTAGCACTTGAAGATGTTTTTGCTTTTAAATGAATTAAACGTCTGCTGGCAGAAAATCTAATGAAAACACATAAAAAAGCCATACGAGTGGTATGAACAAAGAATGCCACAATCATTGCCTTAAACGTCAAGATCTTTGGTAATATTGCTTGACCACCAGCCGTATGAGGGTGGAGTGGTCCACTTAGACAGTACCAATGTCGTCAGTTTGAAAAGGTGAGAATGTGAGCCTTTTCAAAGGCCATCCGCAGAGTCTCATTTTTGCAGTAGAATAAGAGAGAGGCTTTGGATTTTTTATTTTGAAGATAAGTGAATGCGGTTTTGTTGAAACTAATAGTGCTTTGTAAAGCACTGCAGGTCAATATTTACCTTTCCATTGTCACAAAGGCGATGAAGCACAATTTGTTGCGAATTGGGGTACCATCCGACTTGTTCCATACTACCCATTCTCAATCGCACTAAATAGTGGTTTAGGTTGCAAAGTGGTGCATGTGACCACGACAGCCCTAAAACTGACCCTAGAGTTATGCAATCACGCAATGGCAGTTAATTAAATAAGCTTTATGTGGCAGCAGTCTGCAACATTCCCCACTCCATGCCGCCATTTGCCACACCGATGGAGAATGAGAGAGCGGAGACTCGATGAGCGTCTACATCCAAACTACTTGTTTATGTTCTGAGAACATTTCTATCAGTCACGCTGGACAGCCGTCGTCTTGTGTGGATCAAGCCATCTTGAAGTCCCGACTCAATTATGATTTATAGTGTGCTTTCAATGCAGCGTCCTCACTAAATGGACACATTCAAACTTGGTATTAGACTTCAACAAAACAACTTTCCTCCAGCTCCTTTTTATATAATGGATTTAGGTTAACTTAAATCGACGAAGCTGCGTGGTAGGCCTACAAAACCTAACCTAATATTCGACTACAGGTCTAATACTAAGCAAACACGGAAGAAGATGAAGTCTTTGACTCAAGCAAAAACAACAGGACAGGCTCAGATGGTACTAGACGCTTGTAGATTAACGAAAACTGTTCACGAAATGTTTGTGCCACGGTTACCTGTAGGCGAATATAAACTTGACTACTGCTTCATCCTACCAACCACCCTCCAGAAATGCGTGAAGTGGGATGCTGCACTTAAGCATCACCCATAAATTTACCTTTTACAGTGAAGCACCAAGTTGTAATGAGAAACAGCTTTACTCAAACATATCTTTGGAGTTATGAGGCAACCATACGCCAAGTGTACGAAAGATTCCATAAGTAAGTTCTTGCAACCCTGCTTAGCGGCAAACGGTAAATTGGGAAGCGCTGTGCATGGCGAACTATTGCAAGGGTACACTGCGTCATAATGAATAACAGCACTTTGTTTACAGGTTTGTGCAATGCAGGATCAAGGACGCAGAGCTGCACTACGAGCAAAGGAACCAGTTGGCATAGATGCATCGGTTTCTCTCGTCGGTGGATATCAGTAGAGGCTTTTACGAAATAGTCTGTTTGAATTCTACCTTACTGTCTCTCATCTATTTGGAAAGTTGCAGCGGATCTTCTTTGCTGCATTATCAGCATACATGCTAGAATGATGAATAAAGCATCACATTATGCTTATATTGATATATATGCAAGGCATTAAGTGATACTCGAGCTTCTCCAAATCCAAATATACTCACAAGGCGTCAAGTGCAATGCAACGAGGTAGGAAAGGGTGGCCTTCTGTCACCAAAAGATGGCGGTGGAGAAGCGATTGAATTGTGGAGCGATATGCCGGACGCTAGCTGTAACATCAAGCCGATTTCTGTGGCACCAGGTTCTCACATAGCATCTTATCAAATAATATCGAATTGTCAATTCCTCTTCCTTTTCGCCAAGCTTTCAGCCGCATTACTACCAAAGAAAGAGCAGTGCTCTTTACTTAAAAATGTTTATCTTCACTGCAAGGCAATAATTATTAGTGAAAATCGTTCTTTTTGCGGAAAGGAGGCACAAGCACCTGACACCACGTAAACTAGCATCCAACCGACCAATCCTAATCACCAATCACACTGCCAATCCCTTCCAAGGATCCTATAATCGATTTGCTTATCATACTTTGTTGTTTAAGCAAGAAAAACCACCCGAATTTGCCTTAGCATCGCCGCGCGTATCAATGGTTTTAAAAGATGAGCAAGCAACTTCAAGATTTCTTATTACTTTACCAGTACTTCTACGTGTACGAAGGCACTGAATAATGTGAATGGGAAGTCGTCCTGTTTAACTGCGCCGATCTCATGCTCAGGATGCAAAACTGTGATGAAGGATGCAATGATGTGCTGCCCGAGGGTCGATGGGCTGGTAGTGGAGAAAGAGACCACGCCAGAAGAAGTCAATTTCTCCCATCTCATGTATTCACTGCTTGATTCCCTGTCGCATATTCGGTGCCCTCAGTACTGCTCCCGTGAACGGTGCTGAGAGACTGATTGTTTTCGTCGGGCCGTATACAGAGCTTCAACTTCAACTTACACACACCTACACCTACACGTATGCCCCTACTACTATTACTACTGTTTGCACGCATTACTCATCCACCCTCACCACCACCACAACTACTTATTAGGCTGTCAGTAGTCGACGTTGTCTTCTCTCTGTCCCACTGATTGGTTGGTCTCAGGTAAGACCACAACTGGAGTTCATGAAACTGCCTCATATTGCACACATCAAAATGTTCCTTTTTAAACCAAAGCCTTCCACTAGACCCATTATGGAAAGCATCTCTTATTTTAAGTACATGGCTGCCCAAGAAATCGGACGCATTTTTGGCGATAAAATATCATTCCTTTTGTCGGTTTAAATTTTTCAGAACAAGTTTGTCATCACTTCTTGTCCAAGGAGGAGAAAAGGGCGCGCGCTGAAACCCGAGTAGATCCTATCCACTCATTTCCCTTGCCCATGCACACTCCGCCACCTACATCCCACATTACTCCCCTCCATTTGCCCTCTTTTCAAGTTCATTCCATTTTTACGAATTCTTTGCACAAATTTCGACTCCTGTTTCATAAGTTTCTTTTGATTTCTTCCTCGTTATACCTACCTCCTCCTTACGCCTACTCAAACCCTTTGAATAGGAGCATAGTAGCAGTGAGCTCCCCTGCACCTTTGACACTCCCATTTCTTCCATCCATCCATTCCCTCGTGTGCATGCGCCCAGTAGGTACACTTTATGTCACTCTACCACCCACCACCACCTCTTTCCTACCTCCACTTACTTAAAAATGAAAGTTCTTCCCTCCTACATTCTTTCACTCATTCCATCTACTTCTCTCCTACATTCTTTTACAGAGCCTATGTTATTTACGCATCATGCAATCATCTATGCAAGCGGCTGCTTCGTTCTTTTTACAGTGCTGTTTCACCTAACAATTTCCGCACTTCACCCCGCCGTCACACATGTGTGACATACGCATTTATTACTAATTTGCCTGTTTCTCCCCAAAACACTATGACCACTACTGTTATTTTTGTCTCATGCATGCGTTCGTACACATATGCACACATTACTGCCCCTTCTTCCCCATCTCGTCTAACAGTTCTTATTACATCCTCGCCACTAACACTACCACCGCAAACCAGCTCCCTAAATCTCTCATTTTACCATTCAATTCTAGCAAACAATTAGCCAATCAAAAACCATGTTTTAACGTCTTTTGGAAAAAAAAACTCGTTTTTATCAAGTCTTACTCCACAGTTCGTCTTCCCATCACACCTATGCAACACGCACACATTTGTTCACCATATTTCCTTTTCTCCCCTCATGCTGCAGCCAGATTTGTGTTCCCCTCCTCAACGCTGCTACCTCCCTTCTTTCATTTAGTGAATGTCTCAGTTTCATGTTTGCTATTAACTTGCATACGGTCTGATGTTTGACCGCGATCCACTTAACAGAGCCTGTAATAAGCTTTGCTGTTCGCAGTCAGTGGCGTCTTGGCATAGTATGCGATCCACAGTCCACTCTGTGACAATCACCTTATTGAGGGCGCTCAATCCAAATTTTCTCTCCTCCTACTCATCCTTCATGTCTTTTACTACTACTACAAAGACTCCTAACCTTTATCTCAACCTGTTCATCCATTTCGCTGTCCACAATGACTGCTGAGCAGCAATGCGGCATTCAGATAATTCACTTATTCTTTCCTCCTAACATGCGCGAATGCAGTTGGCGTCATGGTGATGAAGGCGACTCGCAGTGCTGAATGCCCTTCCACCTAAGCCGCATATGTAGCATGTGCTACCCCAAAGGCACTGAAGAATGAGGTAAGCATGTGCGCATAGCCATGCTAGCACATGTCTTACAGTGAACTTCCTCCCCACTTACAAGGTCAGCCTACTCTTCTTCACTTAACACACACGCCTTGAGTCCCTTATAAACAATAATAATGAAGGCAATGCGCGGACAATGTAGACACTAACAGAATAGTTTTTTACAAAATTAGCTGCACCTTCAGCCTGCTGTCGCACACGTACACTCTTCTATGATTGTTTAATAAAGGTAGCATCTTTCACTTTTGATGCAATCACCGCAGATTTTTGTGAGGCTGCGAGCCCTCACAATTCGTCAATTCAATGTCAACAATGCTCTTTTTCTACCCACTCTTGCGAGGAATAATGGCAATGGCAAATCAATCCTAACAAAAATTACTGTGCCTACACAATAATACATTTATTCTACGTCTAAGAAAACATTTTTTGATTAAATTATGAACATTTTACAGACGTGTTCCTACATACCAACGTTTAAATTCGTTAAGGATCGCAAAATCAAATGAAACTGGTCTTACCTTGATACTCTGAGCTTATGCAGGACTAAAGCTACTGACTCTACGCCCCTCTCTTTCCCTTTGCACGAATGCCTCCGCAATTCATCTGAATTGAACCTGGAAGCCGTAAGGTGATCTAATCCAGTGACTCCTGTACGAAGAACGAAGTCCACGTCGACAACTGGTAAGTAGACATTGAAGGATGGATGAATGGGTGGGTTCAAAAGCAGTGCCTACTACCAAAAGGCTACTGCGGATGTCAGCTCGATGGCATCTGTGAGATCCCCATGCTTTTGCTTCAAAACGCAACAGCGTTTCAAGTGCTGAGTGTGTGTGCACACAGATAGGTTGACTCCTTTGCCGGTATTGAAGAGCCAGTTTGCAACTGCAAAATGGACAATGCCCTCGATCTCAAGTCATAGCACTTGAGTTCAAGGTGTTATACGTATAGACGGATTGCATGACTTGACTTGAGAAATTATCCCTAGTAAGGAAAAGGGAGAAGTGCTCCTTGCACTTTGCTCGCGCAGTTTTTTATTGCCGCACAATACTGCTGCCCTTTCTCTGTGTTTCCTTGGCAAGGTATGTCTAACTCGTAAACACACAAATTACTCACTTAATTGCTTTATTTTAAAAAGATTCCGTTGCTTGGAGATGCACCGCATGAGTCTGGGTGCTTCCTGAGTGAATTTATGATTAAGAACAAACAAGCCTGTGGGAATCGAGTAGTAGTAGATTATGGCTTATCTGAGCCTTCGTTTCTGTGTCTCATGGTATGCGTCGCATACTTGCACCGAATTACTCAATCAAATCAAGCTAGTGCACTTGCAGTATGACCCGTTTTGACCAGTCAAGGATGATGCCTGTCTTCTGCATTAATAAACGCTGCTGACAAGCTTGTGTGAAATTTCGAGGCCCTCCATTCGACGTCAACCTTGCTGCCTCTCCTTAAGTTAGGGCCAGATCAAAGTCTCATTTATTTGGTTGATTGATATCTTCCACCATTATGCACAACAAACTCTTCTATGCGCACTAGCAGCAGTCCTCCTTGTTTATGCCAAGAGAGGATTGAGCTGGAACGAACGAATTAGAGGAGAGTGATCTCATGGCAATCACCACATCAGCGAGGCTGTGAGCTGTATTGGTTTGGTGTAAACTACTTTCCTCAGACGACAACGCCTCCTCCACTACTTTGCTTAACCACTAACCCAAATCGGCAACGGCTATATGGCTCATCTTATTTGAAGGCTCTAAAAAGTGGAATGTATTAGTTGTCAGGATTCGGTATTTTGAGAGTAATTGCCCCGAACGAAAATTAGCACTTTTGTAAATAGAAGGGCCGGAGGAAGAAATCGGTTTCGCATACAGTTTGATTTGGTCTGCATGGAGTTCAGTTAAACCTTGGATGTCCCACTAAGCTGATAGGTCTGGGGTCCACGTGGATCCAGTTAAAGTGCCGTGATAGCAGTTCTGCCTCGTTGGCAGCATCCATCGTCATTGCTAGAAAGTAGGCAATAAATGCGTTGATCAATTAATTCGCTCCTGTTTATTTCTAAATTTGGCACGAAAATACAGAAAGCCATATTATCCTAAGAGTGCCCACTTAATATTAAGGAGTCCGTTGTGTTTGGGAACTGATGAAGCTATAGTCAAGGTCTAGCAAAGTTTATGTTATAGCTCACAGGTGAAAAACGTGCTGCGAGGAGACAAATTGTAACCTGCGTGAGACATGTCCACTTCAGCTGATGCGAGACCGATTCGTCAGTGCTCTATCATAACTCAGACAGATCTCAGCGATATTTTCCCGAATGTGAGGGGCATATTACGGGGTGTCAATGTCTTTCAACGATATCTGTCACACAATCACACCTGTTATGCTCAAAATATTCACCAGGTGGCACCTATGCTTAAACAATTAATTATTCGCTTAATTGAAAATAAGAAACATACAACATTATCCGCGATGGCGACTCACTGCATTTTTAGGCGGCGAACTGCAAGGCACTTCGGCTTGACATTGCATTTAACGCTATTTAGCGACAATTAAAACCGTGCGTGACTGTCTGTGCACAGGCATGGTTGTAGGGTGACTGGTAGGTCTTTGTACAATACCGGGTTTACAGCTTATGTCGTAAAGAAATAGCGACTGGTCCATGTGAGTCAGAACATTGCTTATTTACTTAATTTCAAGCACACTATTTAGCAGCCAAAAATTCGTCTCAAAGCATACCAAGTAATTGCAGTCCAAAGTTTGATCTTCTGATTCCATCCCAGGAGTGCAAAAATAAGAGGAAAACGCTGCTGTTTTTAATGCGATTATGATGGAATGCTGCGAATTTCTGAGGGATGGGAGGCAACATCCACACAAACATCTTACTAGATCTCAAAGATATTATCGTCCATCTTTTTCACATCTGTGGCAGAATGGTCGACAGAAGTGGATTGCATCATTGGGGATATTGTGTCAATAAAAGCAAAATTAAAATAAACTGCGAACATTTTACATTTGTATCTTCTTTTAGACGCCAAAATTCTAGCGCGTTTTGCACTTTTGCTGCATTTTACGCGTGATTTGTGTAGCAAGTCAACCATAGTAGCATAGATGGGGTCAAGCATGTGCTGCACACTGCATAACGGTGTGTCTCTTGTAAGTCTTCTTGTTGCTGTTATTGGGTTTAAATAAGTGATCTTAACAGCACGGCCACATGTTGCCTACCACAATGCAGACAGCACGGGTCGCTGAACATGACCTACTACCTAGCACGTTATAACAGTGTGTGCATAACCTTAAGCCCTCGCTTACCTGCTGGTAGAGTTTTATTATACCGCTGTATGACTAAACACTGACTTAATTTTTGAATGCTTCGAGACAAACCTTGTAACGTTTGTTCACTGCTCCAAGCCAGAAATCAGTAGTTTGCAGAAATGGGTCACCAGATAAATCGGCTGCCATTACAATTAGTACGATTTGGTTGGTGACAAGCTTAGTTAGGTTGTGGATACCCCAGCGTGATTGATAAGTCCAAGGATCTACGCAATCCCATTGGAAGCAGCGCGAAATCGGGGTCCCTTCTGTTTTGTTCGCCTTTGCTACCATCAGGTTCTGAAATTTCAAAATAATAGGTGTTGCTATTCGATACAGAAATCTTACTGCTAGCATCTTGACAGTAATAGTAGTGACTAAACTGTCCTCACAATATGCATGCCCTTAGGATGTGGAATTCTGCCTGCTCTTTCAGCCAAGAAGAAGTGCAAGCGAGTACTACCATTCAAAAAGGAGCTCATTACTAATTTTAGTTTCGCGTGCCCTGCAGAAATAATCAAGACAAGACTATTTGGCTGATTTTAGTTCATTGTTTGTGTCGAAAGAGTCTTGCGCAACCTGAATAGCGACTGCTGTTTACTGTAAAACTCATGTCAATTGTTCACGCATTGAGGGGCTGAAATGTGGAGGGGTAGAGATTTGGCACCCATACTATAACTACCACGCTCAGAGCCGCATGTCTTAAAGCAAACTAAAGTCCGTCTTAAAAACCGCCAGTGTATAGTTATGGTGAGTATTTGAGGTCGGGGTATAGAATGATGCTGATGTTAAAACTGCATTGCCACTTTGCCATGAGGGAGCACGTAGACAATGTGGGCAGAAGTCTGATTCCCGGTACGACCCACAGTACGCTGTGCACTGTGTGAGGTAAAACACGCCTTTCTTGCATCTGTTTTGTCAGATGCAAATTCTGAGACGCATTGTTACTGACCCGAGCTTCGTTGAGGGAAGGTCTATACATTTTAATGAATGTTACAAACTCAAAATCACATTGTGGTTTAAGAGTCCAACCTCTTATGTCCCCTTTATGGATCCTCAAAATTTTGAATAGATTAAAGACTAGTAAAAGATGCTTTTGATTTAAATTTAGCATAGTTCTGCATCTACCGTAGCATCAATTTGTCCTGTTGGCAAGTGCTAGAAGCTCTGAATCATTAGTAAGGGTAGATGTGTGGGTGGTGTGGGCGTTCTAGTGATTTGCAACGGGAAACAAAAGCAAATTCTTTTGCATCTTTCTAGCGGCCAAAGTGTGATCAGCCATTCTCCATAGTTTTCACAATTTTTCCGTAAAACTGCAAGCAGTCTCGAGGCAACGGGAGATGGCATTGCTAAATTTATAACCAGGCGGAGCAGTGGCTACACGCACTAAGAATTTGTCCATGATTTTCTGATCATGTGAGCATTGGGGTAAGAATCGCATCAATGATGTTCACCAAAGTTTCCTGCTTTTCAGCTCTCTTTTGCCAAAGAGTTATGCTTGAACGTAGCGGTTTCGTCTCCATCCTCGGTCGTCGTGGAAGACTTAAATTTATGTTAGCCTTCGATCTTGACTCCTTTCTTAATTCTCTTCGTTTGATCCTTGCTGGAGCAATTCAACACTGAAGGACAAGTCTGCAAGGTAAATTACTAGTCAAATGGTACTAGACCACAAATTGATTCAATTTATTAGAAGTCAAACAATCACAGCATTTGCAAATACCATCTAGATTTTATTCAGACAAATTTAAAATGCCGTGATATTGTAAGGGATTGCTAATATTTACGGTGAAAAAGGAAAATAAAACTTAATATATGATTATGCCGCTAAAAACTAGTCTTTTCAGATTCAGGCCCCAGGATGTTGGTTAGCACTCCTTCGTCACAAAGATGCCAAAAAGACAAAAAAAGGGAACCTTAAACACGCAAGACAATCGAATAAAGCAGTAATACCGATACCAGCGAAATTCTATAAAAAATCGACTCCATGGAGGCAAAAGGAAAAATAGATGCGTGAATAAATTCTGGGTAAAACAAGCATTATTGCACGCTTAATTAGATCTTTTAAATATCATAAAACGCATTGCTATGCTTAATTGTCGTCGCGAATGTTCAAGGCATTCTCGCATGCAAGAAAAGAGAAGGTCAAGGTGAACTCAGCAACATGTATTACGGGTGAAAAGACATGACAATATCATGACAAATATGCACTTACCCACCTCATCGCGCCAATCAGAAGACGCCATGTGAGATAAAGAGAGTCCATAGGCCGGTACGCATGTGCAGAATGTGCAAACAAATGGATCGTGAGCTGTAAACATAAAACAAGTGGGGTGCGAAGATGTCCTACCGATGGTGTCTCATTTTGTTGGTGGCTCCCATTTTGGCAAGGGGAAACAAAGCAACTGTCCGTAAGTGAGATTTTAACAATGGAATTCCCATTAGCATTGGGTTATGAGCACATGAAATGTCACAACATTTGTTGATTCCAAAACACTGATTTAACGCAGGCTATAGGAGTGCATTCTGGTGTCTTCACTCAGTTCGAACACATCATGCTCGCAGATCGTAAATAAATGCAAACGGCAACACTGAGTAGTCATGCTGGCTGACTGGCACTTTTCCATTTCTGTTCAAGGGACAATACCAAGTGAGGATCAAATACACAAGCACATTCATTTGGATCCTGTGGGATCGAATTTCATTCGCTTAACGTGGAATGAGGAGGAATTCAGTGACATGCGCAATGGCAACATCACAGTAAAGGCAGCACTGAAATCTGAGCCGACACGCGCACTATCTGAATCTGCGTACCTCAGCGAAGGAGAAGTGGTTCTTGTCGGACTGAAGCCCAACTCATTATACACAGTGACTGCGACGGGAACGCATAAAGAAAAGAAGATTTTTGAATTCACAGACAATATTCAAACACCAGAATTTGGTAAGTTAAAAGACGAGATTATGCTGCCAGATGCCATATCACTGACACTTGTCAGTGGAGGTATCGACTGCCTTCCCAACACAGAAGAATTGGTTGGGCCTAATACTGGGTACCGATTCTCAGCGCTCATTGGCAAACCTTGCTCTATAAGGCACCATTTGCGAAAATTAATTCAGCAGTCCTCGTGACGCAATGGGTGTACTCGGTGCGTCTACTGACCCGTCGTCAACCTCCTCCATTTCGGCATGTTACTTTGTATTCTGCTCATTGAAGTCATCGTCACTTCCGCCTTCGCCAACTCTGTTTAAGTGCGATTCGCACCACCGCTTTACTATTAGTAATGCCAATTGTAGGGCTCTCCAGGCACCACTTCAAATGGCACTAATCAAACGTGCACTGACAAGGAGCTGCTTGATTGCCCAATGTTGCTGCTCCAGTTTTTACTCTTTTGGCCATTTAAATTAAAAATGCACAGCAGCGCGTCATGACAAGGCTCGAAGTAGGGTTAAAATAAGGGTGAAGGCAAACATCCTGACTGTCTAGTAACATGTTGCACTTTCTATAATCTTGCTAGCAAAAGGGGTAGAAGAGTCGGACCGCATCTGCAGTTACTTTAAGTTGGTCTGTTTGAAGTTTAGCAATGTCTTGTAAATGTCACTTTGACTGAATGGCACAGAGTTTTCGCGTGATACTAGCTGAAGCGGAGTAATAGTCGTGTCCTTCCTGTCAATGACTCGTTCACCGTTGTTGCTTTAAAACGAAATGGAGGCATTGTTCACCACGCGTGTTGTGGAGAGCTCTTTTCACGCATTTTGAACTCAATGTGCTCTCGTGTCGTACAGAGGCGGAATTCTCCCTCCCCTTCAAAACTAGTTGATGTAATACGTTCGCTTCATTCCGTCGACAGCGACAGTCTAGACAAGTGCAATTTACACCATTGAGCAGTCACTTTGGCTGGTTAGCACATTTCCTATTTTGTAAACTTGACGGTTTTAGACGAAAGTCTTCTGCAGATGCACTTCCACTGGCATCCTGCGAGTTCTAACTCCATTCGCCTAAGTTGGAATTTGGCAGACCTGGATGAAGCTGACGATGTAAAAATCACAATCCGGGCGGTGTCGACTTCTGAGATCGACTCCGGAAGGTCAGCATCCGCTTCCGCCAGCGCAAGAGAAGTCACTCTTGACGGACTGATGCCCAACACGACATACACAGTGACTGTGGTGGCAGTGCATGATGAACCCCCATTCATGGAATTCAACAAAACGATTCAAACACTCAGCACTGGTGAGTCAGTGTGTTTGGTTATGCAGAAAGAGACCACATTGGGTAATAGCATTTGTCAGCAGAGGCATCGACTGCCTTCCTACACGAGAGTATTGCTTGAGCTTACCACTGAGTCCCAATCATTGACGCCTATTTCGTAGCCCTTTACCTTCATATGGCAGTTATGTTTGTCTTGAACTTCTTAACAGACTATTGGTCAAATGCTCTTGTGCATGCAGAGCAGAGACATTTGGCAGAAATAATCTTACTGCTATCTTCTGGGGGTTGTTTAACCAAGGAGAGGATGGCCAATGCGATGAGACAGACGTGAGGCGCCATCTTTACTGCACATATACGTTGCATTCACAAATCATCGCGCACTTATAAGATCGGTCTGCACTTATTTCAACCGAGAATCTATGCTGGCCTTGATGCGCAAGACGACTTCTCCATTCACACCATGAAAGCTATCATGTGTGAACGCGCGGGAGCACTGAGTTGCTAAGAGTCGAAATATGGGCCACGTGCAAAGTGGATTCGTGTGAGACTCTGGGTAGACTTCCGTGTCACTTTACACTCGTCTGTTGCGTGTGAGGCGTAATTCAGAAGCTGCGTCAGCCTTATAACATCCTCGACTTACTCAAGTACTGGGGGACTGGTGTGACTGCAATTGCGAATCCTCACTACGTGTGGCCATGCTTTCCTATGATTAACAGATGTGTCATGTTTGAGCTTGAGGGGGACAATTCGTGACTCGTGTACGGGATGCCAAGCTTATTACTAGTCACATGCGTGCTGTGAAATATGCAGTGCTTGCTTCCTGTCCAAGAGGAATGTAGCCGCAATTGTGGCCTAGCGCAACTATCTTTGGAAGTGAATAGATGTATCCAATTTTGAGAAGTCAGCTAATGCCACATGAAAATAAGTGACTTAAAACAGAGGAATCCATGTTCGCCAATGGATATAATGCGAATGCAGCGAATAAAGGAGACAGAACGCTCTAGAGAGCAGTAGGACTAGTCCACTGACAGAATAGGTGGAGGAAGGGCTTGAACTTGATTCAAGCGTATCAGCTTTGGATTTTGTGCGAAAGCGATTAGCTTGCCTTTGGCTTAATTTCAACTGATGCCCCTTCGCTGACATTCTGGCCAGTCCGTGGCACATTCTTCAGCAGCAGCGTGAATACGCAAGAACCACTATCCTTACAATCGTGCGTATTCAAAACTGGGTGATATGCGTAGGGATGCGCAGCTATAACGCAAAGATTGGAGCTACTGGTGTGGCTATGGGACCCCCACCCGTTGAAGATGCATTGGCTGCTTAAGCCACTCCCAACCAGGACCGCGTGTTACACGAACAGTGAACAAATTGCAGTTTGGCTTATGATAGACTATAAAAGTGCCTCTAAGCTTCCTTTTGAGTTGCTTTGCATCTAGTATGATAACATCACAATTTGTGTTTTGCATAACATAGAAGAGTACCTGTGCTCCAAAACGAAGAAATGAACAGACGATGTCGTTTAATGAAAGCAAGGAAACAAAGTGTGGCGCGTTGCGAAGGATAAAGGTGAAATAATCCTTTTCACAGCATGGTGGAGTGCTTTGATGGCAGAATAGGAAATGATTGGAGTGGCAGTAATGCATTTATTATCGGTTATTTGGAAACTGTTACGAAACAACCTCAAAAAAGCTGTCATCTTAAGTCCACCACACAAGCCGCTTCCTTTATTCAACCCCCAGTGCGTTGGAGACGAGTTCAGCCATTCTGCCATCACACTAGCGGTTAAGCGCCGTTTCCCCTCATCCCCGCCTGTAGACGAGAAAGAAGGGAGAGAGGTGAGGTGGAAGAGCTGAGAGAGAGAGTGAGCGGGGTGCTATGCCAACAATGCAGAGCATGCACTTACACGAATAGACATTCTCTGATCGGAATGACAGCACATGGAATGTTTAGCATCTCCCTTATTTTACTCTGTACCAATCGCCCCGCTCATGTCTCTCCTCGGATCGCCGTAATTGCATTCACTGTTTTCACACAACATATCAACCATTCAACACCATCGCTCCTATACATAGAGCTCTCAAATTGGCGTGCAGCTTTGGACGTAGATAGGAATAAAAAACTCTTTATAAGCTTCGCCGCGTTTGTTTGTGAGAGCGGGAACTTATGATCATTTTTTTACTGAACCGAAAATATTGTCAATTAGTGCACGAGAGTTTGTGAAGCAATCAAATGCAGAGACAAATGCTTTCGAGAAGGTGACGAGTGTGTTTGCCTTTGGTGCCCACCAATCCTTATCGTAGTCATGGCACGAGTCTAATATGCATCATCCGGTTACATCTAGAAGAGAAGAAATGGTTGTGAGTAGATGTGCATTCGGCATTAGGGTAGTGAACTCATAGCGCTGATTGTAGAAAGAAGTGTCTCGTGTCCAAGACCCACTCAGTTCAAAATTTAAGGGTTTTCATAGTCGTGCACCCGCTTTACTGCACGTTTTGTGTAAACTCACTATTGTAGCATTTGCCTATAGGAGCTTTGTGGTGGGAATATTTAGTGCTGAAGCATAACCATCCAATTAGCGTTTCTTCCCTTCACCAGGGCAAGTTTTTTCAGTTGACTCTTCTGTGACCTCTTGTGATTTTGACTACCGCAGAGTGACTTGTCTCCACAGCCACGGTACCACGGCCACAACCGCAAAATATGTGTTTCGACCACAGGTTATAAGACCTATTGAGTCCTATGAGGAGGCTGTGCAATCGCCGTGTGTGTGCCCACTACATCTTTTAAGTCCATATCGGCGTAAACATCATTTAAACTGTAAGCAGGAGGAATATATTTAACGAGAGCTTATCTGGTTAATTTATGCAATAGAATGTGCGTAATCAAAGTGTTAATCCCACTACGCAGCTACCACTCTTCTTGTTCACCTAAAAGCTCACGATTTGCGATTGTTATAATGTGTTATCCCAACATCCTTTGCCGGTTGTTATGTGAGGTGATAATGGAGTGACTTTTGCAACTATGTCACACGGTGGCATTTCTGCAGACAAGCGTAACTTCTCGAAGCCCTATGAAGTTGCATTAATGCGCCAATGTTTTCTACTCCAGCACTTTTCAATATAAACATGGTGGCGCCTTTTGGCTGGGGTCAAAATGTACCTGTGTCAGTTAGTGAGGCTTTAAGTCGTTGATGAATTTGGGTAGAAAATGTGCTTCCATTTGTTCGTGTTGTTTTCGCTTGCCATAAAGCAAAAAGTAGCTGCCATTTCTCCTACGCTTCTGAATTTAGTTAAGGCGAGCAACGCCACTGTTTCACACCAATTGGAATGGAGTATAAATCTGGAGAATAGTTGACAATCAACGTTGACTCCAATGGAGCCTAAACGATTCGGCCAGTGGGACCGATTTTCTTTCCAAATCTTAGTCATACATTCCTTAAATTGTGTTCACGAATTTACCTACCTCGACCGCAAGACTCAATGGTTTAAGGGCATTGCTTTCGACACGGATGCGAGAGGACTTGAGTTTGGGCTCTGGTTGGGCCCTGGGTCAGAAATAGCTGCCGTCATCCTCTCCCACCCGGTGCATCAATTCAGTAGAACTTCTTGCAACATGTCCCACACTAGCATCTCTTTGCAGTTTGCTCCAAGGAAATATAAAAATACATCAATCTTCGCTAAGTTAATTTACTATGGTTGTGAAAAAGTGGTTATCTACTGTCTTCCTGATCAAGTTTTTCTGCCTTTTACGAATTCTACGGAACCAGTCAACTTTACCTCATCTTGCATTATTTTCTAAGTTCATTCAAAGCATGCTTTTGGTTTGCCGAACTCGGCTACATTTTATTCAAGACGCAACTAGCTCTTGGTAGGGATAATGCTACCGTTTAAGCTTCGCCTTAATCAAGTGCTACCGCTTTCACTTCTTAAGTTTAAGTGCCATGCTGGGTAGGAAAAGTCAATGTTGTGCGAAGCGGAGCCATCTATGTTCAATTTGATGGGCAATTAAAAGATTCTACAAATTATTTTAAGCGGTAACACGAAATAAATTGCTCTATCTAGGTTTCGTTGCCTTCGTTGTTCCTCTATGACGCCTTTTCTTTTGCTGAATTCTGGCTGTTGGATGACACATATGCACAAATGTGCATGCTCCTATTTTATTTACTAAAGAGACAAGTAGAGTTTTAAAAGTAAGTAATGATTTGCACAGGCTACTGGCTTGATCGTGCTAGGTACTTCGCACCTAATAAAAATGTGGTCTTGTCGACAGTTGATCCCCTACTATTCCACAACTTGCCTGTCTCCAGTTCAAGTAGCTGCAGTACTTTCCAGTTTTGTCGCTGCGATGGTTGTAAGAGTGCAGCAAGACCAAATACATTTGCAAGTACTAAACTGGAGGCTGCAGCCCATGCTGACAGTCTTAACCGTCTTGCTTAGAAGAGCTCAGGTTTTTGTTGCCTTAATCGCCTCATGGGCAGTGGCATTACCCATGATTAATCAAACTCACCATTCGAAATATACTCTGCATACCCGCCATGTTCTAACTCATGTGTCGAAAAGTCACAGTTACCATTTTGCCACAACTTTATCCACGCAGCATAAGCAGGCTCAATCAAAATAACTTGCCTTTTAACGTTGGAGCCTCCATAATTCGGTAGTGCTTGAGATGAAGATCGGGTTTGCCTACTTAGCTCTCGTGTTCCCTTAATAACGGAGATTAAGTAGAATAAAAATTAGCAGTGTGGTGGATAGAACGCAGACAAATGGTGCCAAGCGATTGACCAGAATTCTATCACTAGTTGCCTAGAAGACCGAATATGCAAACATCTTGAGAGACGTAATGAGGTAAGATCAAGCTAATTCTTATCGCAGGCAAGTGTCGCAAACAGTGGCCATCGTTGGGCTGGCGATATCTGCTGTCACTAAAACTGAATCGTTAGCTATATGTTCCCAGTTTTAAAGCAGTTTGTCTATTAGCACTCATTCATTAGCATTGATAGCGCAGAAATGCAGCTTCAGGGGACTCAATTGCCTGGCATGTCAATTGAATTAAATTACTCAGGACACTTGAATTTGAGAACAACAGAGGAATTTGCTCAAAACTAGTCCAGCTTTCACTTTAGTTCTCTAGCCATAAAGAGGCTTGTTAAGAAGCCTAGGTGTGGATAATGGATTGGACATCAAGACTGTCGCGCGGATATATTTTGTGACTCACTTTGCTCCATTTGCTCATCTGGTTCATAAATGATCCAAAAAATCGCTACTTTAGGCGTTAACGAAAATGGAAATAACGGGTGTTTGTGTAGACATTGTTCGAAACCTTCAACTTATTTTTCAATTTAGCGCAAATGCTCGTGCTTTAAGCCTAGCAGCAACTAAGAGGAGGATCGTTCTATGTCCTGAATACTGCCTTAATCATCCACGACCAGGCTCAAACTGTTCTATCGCTTCCTACCTATAAGGTCATTTTTAAATAACGTAAGTAATAACCTTGTTTTTGGCTTCTGTCGCACGTATGCTTTGCGACTTGAGCCTCTAAAATACACTTTCTAATTTAGTTGTCATGGAAAATGCCTGTTTGGCATTCTGATGCGGTGAAAGAAATTATGCCACGGCATTGTTGCAAGCACAAATTAATCGCCAGTCAAATTCGATGCTTATTTCAAGGATATATGGGATTTGTAGGGAGTATTAGGTTCTTTTATTTCCCCGTGCTGACGCTGAAGGCGTCACCCTAAGGATGGTAAGCTTCTGCCACTGATTTATCTACCAAATGGATTTTACATTGTTCTACATCCGGCCTTCATTCTCCGATGTACGATAGCAAATATGATCAGTGTCTCTTATTCGCAACCAAAGAATGTTTGCGCAGACATGTTTGCAAAAGTTTTACGTTTTACCCACGTGCTTTGCATCTTTATAAAACTAGCAGCTCCTGTGCTCTTGTCAAGTTTCTCTTATTCCCAGAAAAATTAGCCATTAAAACCCAACCCAGGTTAATAAATGTCTGCAAGGAAACGTGGCAAAAGCCATTTACTCATGCTTGCGTTTATCAATGCCCTATTTTCTCCTTTCGCTCCACCCTTCCTCCCTCCCGCTTTTATGAGAAATTAACTCATGTGGCTTTTGTTTACACTATTCAAAGCAAGGATATAATCCAGCATCCTTCTAAACTATGTGCCTCGCTTACACGCACACTCCTTAACTTGATTCTCCTGTGCCTTTTCTTTTATGTAGCTACTTCTTAATAGCCATTTTTTCTTTCCTTGTTTACTTCGTACATGACCTTCATATATTACAGATGGCTCGCTACAGATGCACAGCGCGCTCCACTTTTTTCGCAGACGTCATCCCAGGCCTCAAACACTTAATTCGAGAACACCATAGCAGGCGCCTTTCATTTGTGGATGGATTATGAGCATGCATTTCTGTGCATATGCACATGTACACAAGAAAACGCTGAATTTGTGCATAATTACTTGTGTTTATGCCTGTTGATTCCGTATCTGGCTATGAATAAATTACTTGCAGCAAGTGAAACAACTCTTGTTTAATCCAAATTATAATTGGGTGCTCAATAGGCAAACGAAGTAGACGAATGGCATCACAGTCTTAGCACCTTATTTTACGTGTGCTTGTGGCTATTCAGTAATCGTGGAATTGCCTTGTCCGACTTGCCAAACGCGTTACAGACCCTACGGAAGGCTCTTGTTGCATCAGAAACGTAAGAGAAATTACCAAACCTCTCCATTATTTTTGCTACGTGCCTTCTCATTTGTCAAAAACCTTCTTTTCAATCTTAGTTTTGAATCACAGCCTATGTCCTGCGTGCCTCGTTCCATTCGCAAACTTTCGTTTGCTTCTCAGTCATTTCATCGAAATGCATATTTGTGAGTGAGATTCTGTTAACCCTTAATTAAAATCCTCCCTGTGCGCTGCATCTCAGTCGTGGCTTTGGCCTTCCAAGCGACCGCCTCCTATACTTGTATTTTATTTTGCATTGCTGTAGCTCGAAGAATGGCGAATTCAGAAATGCGCTTTTACTGCATAAAATGCTTTGCAGGGTACCCGACGTTCGAAGGTTTCTTAGATCATATGAGTTCGCAACATGTCCGTAAGTATTTCTTCGACAATTAGAATTATACTGTAATAAGTGCTTGTTGCAACGCCTAAGTTTTCCGTTTTTGCAGGCATTTGGCACAATGTATTTAGCGGAACGCAAGCACTCGCAATTTTGTGAGCGAAATCGGCAAGTATTAGCAATGCCTATGTCAATTTATTGCCTTTTTACATTAAAACAATCCCCAGTAAGTTTAAAGCGCTCAGTGCATAGGTCTTAAATATACACATCGCAAAGAATTTTTTGGCGAAGTTCTGATCATGTAAAATCAATTGAGCGTCGCTAGACAGATATGATAATGCGAACATCGTATTGCATTGCGTTACGTCAGACCGCATCGGTAGTGTAGATAATTCAGACGATGCCACAGTAATGTCACATTACCGACAATTGGGCGTGTATTTGCAAATCGCTGGATATTTTAATGGAATATGCACACGTATTTATAAATGTGATGACCAAAATTTACTTGCCTGTTTTCTAGAGTTTCCGAATGAGATGTATTAGCTTACCACCTACAGATGTAGACTTGGCTATGTGCTCTGCGAGGAGGTACGCGCTTAATGTTTGGCAGATATATTGCAACTATTACTTCTGTTGTTTTAATCATGATCGCTGCTACACGCAAGGGTGGATTTCTATCAAAGCGTCAGAAAATTGAGGCAAAAATACGAAATTCTACAACGTATTTGAATGGATGCAGCATGGGAAATAGGGTCAGAGTTGTAAAAATAACATGTCGTTGCCCATTTTGAGGTTTTACAATGCAACATGACACAAGTCATTGTTGTCAATAAAATTGAGCATTAAAATTCTCAGGATTTCACTGCGAACATTGATGTGGTCTGTTCATTCCAAGGTGTACATTAGGGTCATATCTAATAATAACCTCTTAAGCGAAGATTATGCACTGCCAGATAAGCACAATTTAGTCCTTCGAAATTGGTATGGCACCTGCCACGCCAATAAACGTTGACAACTATTGAATTCGTAGCAGAGAACAAAGACGCAATAAGAGTGGCGATAAAACAGAGGCACTGGACATTATTGCCTCATACGAGTAGGGCACACATCGAATGGTAGTAGGCTTCGGGAAGTGTGCTAATCGGAAGACGATAAAATAAATGGGTTCAGCTAAGACGATAGGGTAACTATAATCGCTGAAACAGATAAAGCGAACCTTGTATTTATCAGCCTTGCGCGCTCAACCAAACAAAGGCTGTGTAAGCATTTTGACATTGGCATGATCTGGTCCCAGAATTCAGATTTGGGCAATTTATATAATAAGTGCGAGCAACGTTTCGTAATAGACGCAGGCTTTTTTCCAAGTTGGGTGATATTTATAGCTCTGGCTGGATCAAGGAAATGTATGGCATAAATTTTAACAAAATCGTCACTTGCCACTCAGTCAGTGGCTAAAGTACATTTTTTATTATAGGCAGCCCTTAAACTGAAAATTCTGCCAATGACCTTACCGAAGTGAAGTTAGTGCAAAGTGGAAGCTATCATCCATGATTGAGAAATTCTTATACCTCTTTACCTACACACGCTTTCGACAGCTGCATTAACTTTCGGCGAGCACAATCTGTCGCCTCAATTCAAAATTCACACTGAATACTAGTCGGGTAATTTATCGTCGACACAGATAATGATCGCTTTTTTAAGGTTCAAAGGTGAAGATGGTGATCTTGACCAGGAGGATTGTCTCACTCATAAGAAAGCGGGAAAGCTTGTCTGCAGACTTACTGACACTGGAGTTTTGTACCAAACCTACATCACATCTCAGCTATCACAAGCGAAATGATAGCAGGTTGTCATTGAACAAGTTGAATGACTACAGATGCAATTTCGCTTGTCAAATTATTTCTCCAGGAGCAGATGGTCTCTGATTCGGCACATTATAGCAGCATCTGCTCAAGGAACCTCCGTGCTTAATTGCCATCCTAGGGAGTGCACCTGATGGTGATTTTTAAATATGCACCATGAGCACCTGCCAGCATGTACCATCAGATACCTCAAACAATTTTACCCTTTGCATTATCCCACCGGATGCAAGTGCACCACAAGCAATGGAATGATATTATCTGTTTCAGTTTCGTTAGATTATTCGTTTTAATTATTCTCAACTAAGTTTGTGAATAAGTACGTAAAACGCTCACCTACAGTTGATTTAACAACGTTCATTCCCCTCACTTCCTATATGCACTGCTTAAATTAAAAATCGTATTCTAATTAAATTGTGCTTACCCTGATAAGTTGTGCTGACAAAACAATCTAACAAGGATTTTACAACAGCAGGAGCGTAACGTTTTTACAAATACGCATTGTTGCTATGCTTGTGCATGATCAGGCTCGTTCTAGAGCTATCTTGAAGCCGAAAGAAGACAATACACGAGCGTAACATACGTGGCGCACTTAGTAGGGATTAGGACTTATAACCCAGCTCAAAAGACAGCCCACTTTGCCACAGCGCAAAGGCAAGTGTCAAAAGCAGCTCCTTTTCACACATCGAGGGCTAAACATGGCCTCTAACTTGCCTCGAGCTTCTTCTTCTGATCAACTTATGAGGTTGGCCATTGCATACCAGTGGGTTGTGTGAGAATAACACCTACGAGCCAACGCTTTAGCAATCAAAATGCATACAAACGAAAATATGCTTAATCCCAACTTGAGTACTCATTTATGGCGATTTAACTTCATCTGACACGCTGGGAAGCCGAGAGAGTGTGTATGTTACCACGCGTCATCATCTTTATTCGTAGGAATACTGACCTAATAGCGAAGAACTCTCTCAATGTGCACGACCGTATTTGTTGATGCAAATAAGGCTCGAAGCGTATGGAGAAGGCGGATGAATGGACAGTGAAATCATGGCGGTGACTGAGGGGACTTGCACACGTTTCAATGCAGCAGTACGTCAAAATGCAGAAAGTCTGGTGTACAAATAGAAGCTCATATCACTCAGCACTAACACATAATGACTGCAACCGTTTGCCCCTTTACTTACTTTATTACCATCTGTACCGGTTTCGGTTTCTCTATTTCATTCTACTCTGTCTTATTCCCTAATCCTCCCTTCTAACTCATGAGCAAATTTAACGGCACTGGAGTGACCTCAAATGACGGGACGAGAAGCTCAGTGAGGCAACGAAGCCACCCTTAAGTTTGCTTCCTTTTGTCCACCACCTCACCACGCACTCTGAAAAGCACTTCTAAATAATTCTATTTTGTATCTACAAATACATATCACGCTCACGCACACAGCTGCGACTACATACTGCTTCGCAATTCGCGTCATCTCTCCTATTCTAAGGTCGTTGTCCGCTCTTGACGGACTGACCAGCAACTCACTTTGACTCATCAATAATTTGCTTGCACATTAAGAAGTGATGTATTAGTGTGCAATTGTCCACCACCACCACCGTTCTATGCTTCAACAGACAGTACCACCTTCGAGGGTGTCAGTTGGCAGGATGCTGTCTACTCACGCGTATGCGGATTTTACACCGATTCACGTGTCTTATCACTTGCAGAGGTTGTACTATATACCCGCGATTTGAACACTTACTCTCCGCAGATGTCTTTGCAGGAGCAAGCGGATGTGGAAGTCTCCCAGTCATACCACCATCATCCTCACTTGAAGCATCACCAGCACTGATGGCGAGACAACCACGACTAGCGCCTTTGTCTCCACCTCTTCCTCCTCTCACCGTAACCAGCCTAGTGAACTTTGCCAGCACTTTTAAGCTAAAAGTTCACTTGAGTAAAGTCACCGTTGGAAAGGATCAAACATGTTTCTCCTACATTGGAGTCCTTGCATAGTGAATTCTTCTCGCTCCTTTTCACTATGTGAGAACCAGCTTTACCAAGACTTGCCTCAAACTTGATAGCAATCAGTCTTGACACTGGATTCTGACTACGCACACCCTGGCTAGCATAATTTAGCATCCAGCCAGACCAGACTTTGCTTTATGCCTCATGTCTTATTGCCAGCATTCGCCTTTACATCTTACTTAATCTTCACATTTGTTTTACCACCTTAGTCCATCCCATTTGCAATGTCCCTGTTTTGAGCACTTAAATTCATTCTAACTTTGCATTGGCAACGCAGCCGAACTTCACCCAGTTCATTGCCTATTTCCCACTCACACCATGTCTTCATCCTGCCGATAGTCTTGATACCTTAGCAGTCAACAAAGGAACTTTCTATATTCTTCTGTGATCTAATCGCTTACAGTGTAATATTGGACTTGGATCGGAGGATTACTTTTTAATTTCTGTGTCGTGTATTTCTGAGGGATGACGAAGCGTGTCGATCGTCGACGAGCCCATCGTACAGCAGACTGAGTGCAGATTAGACTTTTCCGTGTTTCTTTTACCTTATTGTTAATGATCTCTTCAATGCCAAACTTCAATTTCATATTTGATGCACCCCTTCGGTCTACCCAATTTGCATTACCACTGCCTCATCTCCATTGCCTGTGTGGAGAGCGGACACGTTAATCCATTTTAAGTTTGCATTTTCAACGCAGTCGGACGTTGAACTAGCTCATTGCCCATTTGCCACGCACGCCATGTCTTCATCCTGCCAATAGTCTTGACGTCCTTGCAGTCAAGAAAGCAGCCTACCATATTCTTCTGTGATTCGAACGCTGGCAATAAGCATACTTGCTGTGAGGTATCGGACTTAAATCAGAGGATCAACTCTTAAAATTGCGTGCCTTGAATTGTCTTAGAAAAGTCGAATCGTGTCTTTCATCGAGGAGCCAATATCAATAATCCACACATTATTCACCTCGAGGTAGAAGTTAGGTCGGAAGAGCGAAGCCTTGTGGGTGAGTCTCTATCTTCTTTGTCCGGCGTTCGTGCGCTGCCTAGATTATCAGCCTGAATAATGACGTCCTTTGAGAAAAAGTGAATCACACAGCTGCATGTGGACGTGGCATTTGCACTGCCCTCGCAGCTTTCATGTCCGTGTTCTGCACAACATGAGCTTCTCACCAAGGTTAAGCTTTCACGCGGTGACAAATATAACAGCAAATGTGATCTCGCTGTCTGTCATTGATAATTATTTCGTTGCATAGATCGTTGAAGGAATGCATTTAATGCAGGACAGATAATCGTATTTTCTCCTTTGACTTGTTGAATCGTAAGTCAAGCGTGGAGACGCACGGAAGACATGCATTTTAGATAATTGATAATATTTTGTAAGAGCTCTGACAATAGTAAAGGTTTTTTTTACATAGAGGATGACATACCAGCAGTTTTGAGGTGCGAGTATTTCTTGTTGCCCGTAAAACTGTCTCGAGCTAGGGCTTTCGAGTTGCGTGTCTGTATCCACTACCTTGGCATCCTCTTTAAATGGGCGCATAATCTAAAAGCTGCAAGATTACCTGCGGTATAGCTTGCCTTCGTGTCAATGACATTGATCACTTAGACTTTGAATCAACAATGGGCTTTTATAAGCCCTGTCAACTCATACGATATGACTCGCATCACGCTACTCTCCAAAAAGACGAATTACGCTGACATCCACGTTATCATGGCAGCTAAGGTAATAGGACACCTGGACACTGACGTTTGCTTTGGTGAACGCAGTCTCACCGCTGTGCCTGAGTGCATTGAAAGCTGTTTAGCACGCGTCTCCAAACCACTACGGAGCTTCAATTGCAACACACGTTTGAACCTTGACGGAGTCAAGTGTCTTGAACACTATCAAGAAGCCAACAGGGAGAACGAGGTGGCTTTTAAAACAAAACAACTTTACCCTTTGTCCTAGTCGAAAGCCTCTACCGCTGAGTAGAAGTTCAACCCCGACTTACTAATTGCTGCTGCTTATCAGACGCACATGCAACGGATGGGCCAGCGTCTTCTTGATCTTTAAAATGCTAATTAATCCTTACGTGGTGATGAATGATGCAGTAATGTCAAACCGCCCAAACGTGGTTTAGGTAGTTTGAACCTAATGATAAAATGCCTTAAATTTGCAAGTTCTCAAAACTTTACGAGTTCTAGAAGTGTAGAATACTGACAAGCCATCCAATACAAGATTCTAGAACAAACGCATATTAAACAGCATTATTGAGCAGCTAATGTCGCGTGACCTGTATTTGTACTTTTATGACACGCATTTATTTGACTCAGGAAACTGCTCATGCTTTGCATGCATTTGTGCACTCCACTGACAAAAAGCAAACAAGCTTCTCTGGCCTCAGCCTTCTCGGGATAGGATGATGAAACTAAAATTAAAGATGCGCAAATAAACACACTTTGCAGGATTCCCCGTCACTAGTAGCCTAATTTGCACAGTTTTTCGTAGCAAACGATATGATTCGTTATGTGACTTCAATTTAGCATCCTGATACTTTCTTGAAGGCAAAATAGGGCATCAAAGTAGGGCGGAATGTACATTTAGCTAACAAAAGGGGTTGAGGCCGCTGCCATGGCCTAGAGGCTAGACCACCCAAGTGACCGAAATGGACAGTCGAGCAAGCTAGGCACTACAATAAAAACAGGACTAGCCAGCTATGAGGATAAATGGCTTGTTTCCCCTTCGCGAGCAAATCCAACTAACTTCCTATTATAAAAGTGAGAAAAGAAATAAAAGGGAACAAAGGATATAAAATTGGTCCAAATTATTGCTATACAAGCATTAAAATTGCGTTATGCAGTATTTCTGCACACACAATCGGTATCACACGTTGATATTCAGATGATTGGGTACCACACGGCTCAGAGGGTTGGCATACTAAGGTTGGATGCCAAGAGTGGCGTTTAGATGGCACAGACGCACTGTTGTGGGACGAATAGCTTAGATGCCGTTTCCGATTTTGATGTCGAAAACAATCTATTTCTATTTATCGGACAATGTTCCGGAGAGGCACAGTGACCTTGCGGCTGTCTATAATCGGGAATAAGATAAACGATTGCTACTGCATTTCTGTAATTCCGACAAATGGTATTTGAGGCTGTTATGTGGCATTCGAAACACTGTTGCTCTACACGATTAAAGCTTGTGTACTAGCACGTTTTTAACTCGGTGGTTGGTGAATTCCCAATGGAACCGCTTGTAGATGCGTTAATGCAAACAGGTAAAGACAACTGCATTGCGAGCTCACTGTCACGAAGTTATTTGCAGTAACCTGTTCACAAAGTCAACGCGCAGACGACTAAGCGTAGTGCAGGAAACACGAATATATTTTGCGCATGATAACCAAAGAAAGTGTGCGGTAAAGTTGGTGCCTTTGTCAGCACCAAACTAGCCTTAACCACAGGAGATAATGTAAAACCATACCTTCAGGAGCACTTTTGAAAACATAAGAACACTGAGGATGTTTAATGCTTCATTATTTCTAATTGTTGCTTGTAAACTTATGCATTTCTTTTGGTAACTTAGTGCCAGGGATAAAGCCGACAAAGTTGAGTTGGAGGACGATCTCATTGTGACACACCAGAAGTCCTTATTCCCTTCTCGTCCCAAAATTGGTTGCCACTAGGCTAGGCAGCACACCGATGCAAGTCTAGAAGTGACCGATCACGTGCACGTCTAGCTGCAAGAATGCACATGCATTCGTTAGATAGAGTGTGAGTTTGGATTAGATACAATCTGGGAGAGATGAATCTGGTTTCGCAAGTCATATGTTTATCTTGACCAGCATCTAGGTTTGAGAATCTTAACAGTTCCTTCAGGCATGGCAAAATCGACTTACTCGCGCCCATGCAGGTGGCAAAATGGATAGGGAATGATTGCAGCATGGCCGTTCATGGATATTTTTAGAAACGGTAGGTAGATCGAGATCCTGGGCACTCTAATAAGATCTGTTGCTGCAATTACAAAATCGCCTTTCGCACCAACATTATCAGCTCTTAACTAATAGTTCTGTACCGGTTTGTTCAAGTTTAGCAACTGTGAGGCCACTTAGCAACGAATTTTAAACGATTGAACCTCCAATCATTTCGTCCATGAGAACAATGCAGCAAGCATGAGCGACTCCGGAGTGCACGTGATTTCTCCCTTCTGTGCATTGACTACTTTGATATTTGTTACGGCATCGCTTTAGCAGCGACAATTCTTATTATACAATGTTTTATTGATTCCAAACGCCTAATAGCTCAAACTCATTTTGGTACAGCACTATTTAAACGAAAAGTGGCCACAACAATTTTCTTGATTGCCAGCCTTGTTTAAAGCCGCCCGACCGAGATGTCCATTCACTTCGTTCCCTTATAGAAAAGGCAAAAAATTGCAGGTCCTTCAGGCAGTGATTTTACTTTACTCACCTTGTCTCAAGCAGTAGACTCCAATGTGCTCCAAGTTGCTAAACAACTACTGGAAAAAGGCGTGCGTTGTTTTGGAACTACTGCTGTTTCCTTAGTATGAAGCGACGAACTATGAACACGTTGCTCATCTTTGTAAAGCTGCACATTACATTAATACAGCTAGCTAAGCATAGCGCTTGTTTTATCCCAAATTTAGTTGCAAAGTAACAGCTCTTGCAACCACAAGTCAAAATTTTGCCACTATTTGTAAGCTGGCATTGCTACCCTGTAACGATAAATAATTTCATGCATCTGACCCAAAGTTGGAAAACTTTCTTAGGCTGATCCTCACGTTCACACAGGAGATTCTACGACGACTCCACTCATTGAAGCCACGGTAATTGGCTACATAGAAATGATGCAGCTCCTCCTCGATAATGGGGCTTACACTTACCTGTGTGATCACCGTGGCAACACGCCTCTTCACTGGGCAACGAGGAAAGGCAATTTGGCTGCTGTCACTCTGTTGTGTGAGTCGAAGAGCACCACCGATGTGAAGAACATGAGCAATCAAACACCGCTAACGGATGCCCGTAGACATGGTCACTCTGATATTGTGCAATACTTGCTTCGGCACGAGGCCAGTGAACAAGTTCATCCAGCTGATGGAAATGCCGCCACATTTGTTGCTGCTAGTTCCATGGCGCGTGGCATCTCTGATTTTATGTCCAGTTTTTTCATTGTGCATGGCTAAGCGATTGTTCAATTCCATTATTCGTAAAAATACTCTTAGCTAGAATATTTCCTTCGTCGGTGTCAGATAATGCCCATTATTCTTAACTGCCTCTGCTGAAATGCTTTGAATTTCCATAAATTTTATATGGCATATAATTAAAGTGGAATTTTATCGCAAAGCTGCCAGTTGCGTTACTGTTAGGTGTGTAGGAACTACGAAATCAAAATCACAAATTGGTTGCAAACTAGAAACAAATTTTGATATTTTGGGAAACACAGAGACCAGAGGATGCAATGGGTGAGGGAAGTGAAAATGCTAGGCTCTCATGTATCTCTACTGAGGGTAAGAATTTTATGCAGACGGATTATGTACCGGTTTCGGAATTAGTCAATTAATGGTTTTTTAATCAGACGTTAAATGTGTGCCGCTGCGATACAACTGGATTTCTAACAGCCTTTTTGCTAATATGAGGTCAGCGGTTCACTCTCGTATTGCCATATTTACTTGCCAGAATTCTAAATTCGATTTGACGTAAAAAAACGATTTTTCCCATCAAAGAAAGTCAGCAGACTGTAGGTGCGGAACAAGAGTTGGTGTCTTTGTTTGTTACTGCATTCAACTCCCTACAGTCTGCATAGCTATTGGCTTTTGCCACTTTTATGCACTTTAATAGACCTGACTTCATAATTTAGCCTTAAACCAACTTGCTTAGACGCTCGGCTTTTATGTGCAGAGTTCAGCTGCATCTTCAGCAGTGAGACGGTTGTGCTGGCCTCAGAGACTTAATAGATGAAGAGACACCTGCGAAATTGGCAACGGCTTTGGCGCTGTGCAAATCATCGGCACTACACATCATGTCTCAAGGCGATTCTAGACACAAATACTTTCCTTGCTATCTTCTTTAGCTATACGAACCTGCATGAACAACACTTATTCTGCTGCTGAGTTCCATTTCTCGCTGAGCCTAATTTCGTCAGATGTAAAGCAACTCCTGCCACATGACTGAGGGTAGGGAGGGACAGAATAACAGGCTTCGAGTTAACAGCTGTAAAGTCACAAGCGCTACTAAGTGAACGGTCTATTTTACATAGAACAGAACGGAACAGAATCAAACGAAATCCAAGGAAAAAAAGTGTCATTTCATTTCAAAGTATAGTTTAAAGAGATGCGATCCCGTATGTAGCTCTTAATGTCTCATGGTCGCGAACTTGACCAGCTCCTAATGCAATTCGGTCTTCATGCGGCAACGCTCCTCGACCACACTGCATGGTGGATCTGCACGTCTTCCGTGGACGATTATCCGTTTGAAGGTCTTGTTAGCGGGAGAGCCACAAAGGACTCATTCTGCTATAAGTTGAAGGGTTTTCGCTTATTCACAGTGAGCTTTAAGCACTTTCTCATTAAAATAAACGAAGTCCCTGGCGAGCGTCTACTCATTCTGCTCCATAAAGGGGACTCGATATAACATATGTCATGCTGTTATAACTTTGTGTTTGGGATGATTCCTACGGTTTGTGCTCAAGGTAATGGATTTCGCTACAGAGCGTGGACGTTATGGAACCTTTATCGCACTAGAAACAGAAATAGCGCACCAATTATATGGCCCAGGTTAGGCTTTAAAATCTGTGTCGTCGCTGATGGAGGATAGGCTGATGCACACTGTCGCAAATATGGCGGTCGTCTTGGTTGCCTTGCCCTCTTTTAACCCCAAGCTTCTTGAATGAACCGAATGATTCGGTAAGGGCATTTTCATCAGCAGTCATAAAAGAAGCGAAGTGCATTTTTAGCTTTTGTCTGTCTTGAGCAGATCTGACGACGTCTCCATCTTCAGATTTGCGCTCCGTAAATTCTTCTCGCTGATGAACCCTACTTTAACGAAATGTGCAGTCCTTTGATGTCAGGTTTGAAAACCATTGATTTTAGCCTAAAATGTACCGCGTAGCATGATTCGCTGGCAACTATTCAATCGTTAAGCAGAAATTGTTGTTGCCGTTATGGGTTGCTGCTTTAATAGTCACCCCTAAAGCCCTAAAACATCTTCAAATGATGTAAATGTCATCATCGCAACACCATTTAGGCCGAATGCTGTGTGCCTTTGGCAGCAGATCACCTAGACTTCCTCTGCTGTGCGATTGTCAAACGACTAAGTCTCCGAGTCACATTAGTAGTCCTTAAGCTCTTAACGTGCTTCAATAGTGTTCATTACGCCCACGCATTGCGGCGTGCTTCGTCCGTCAAGAGCTCTCGACACTATTCACTGCTGCGGCGAAACTAGGGACTTTTTAGCTAAATTGGGCTCAGAACATAAGTGTAGATTATGATACTTATGTTATTTTATGCGACGTGTTATCAAACACCTTGGTTGACAAGGAGTTAGGTTTCTTCAAATGTGAGAGAAGGTACTCTTCCTGTCTTCATCAAGGCTGCATTGATCCCGTTGGATCTGGGACAATAAAAGTGTCGCAAAGCAATCAGCTCACTTGTGTCAGGAATTTTTGCGGGGAAGAAGAGACAAACTAGAGTAGTGTTGCAACTATGGCAAGTTTAATAAAATTTATCTTAGGCTGTTGCCTCTATCCCTTAAAAGAAATATGCAACTCAGTATAAAGCCATGCAACAGTGCCTCATAACAATGAAAAGTGAGAATTTCGCAGACAGTTATGACAAGAGTAGCACAAATGAATGAAAACTGTTGATGGATTGAGCAGCTTTCCTTATCATAGAGTGCGTACTCATTAAAGAGTATTCTTAGAATCTCCGATAATAAGCATCAGCTCCTAGGGGAGCCAGTACATGTTTGATTGGCTCGCGAGTTAACGAAAGGATTGTGACACTCGGTTTGATTCAAGTCGACATATCATACGCAAACTTGGTCACATTCTCCTAAGATTACTTGCTAGGTTGAATGTTTATTTCATGTGAGAAATCGACTGGAATATTGTACAGCGGTACCAGCTATCTATCAAAAATGGTTAAAGATGCTTAAAGGAATGATAAATCGTGAGCTCTTTGTGCAGCACTTATGATATTGGAACCGGTTTCCATATGCTTCTTATCCTAATCGGATGACCTGGCCGACTTAATTTTGTAAAACGTCCAGGGCCCACTGAACGTTTGGCACATTAACACAAACTACACAACCATGTCTGCATCTATTACAAGATGTACACGCAGACCCTTATTCAAGGCCATCACTTAAATAGGCACTACGCTTCTTTAAACGTGTCTTCGGGTGTCAAGCAGGCGAGCCTCGCCGCCGTATAGACCATGGAAGTGCCATGATTCGAGAGAAGAAAATAACCTTCTTCTCGGCGGCAAACTCAATCCGAAAGCGTGATTATAGAGATGGATAGGAGAGTCAAAACTCATAGGAAATGCTAATTGTATTTTCTTCCAATTCGCCAATATCACACACGGGCATAAGAAGTGGGCAAAGTGGTGGCTATTATCAGTGCAGTAAGGTATGCGTCCTCTTCCACATCAGTAACTTCATTCTTGATGCCTTCATTACTATGCCTAATGAGTGCACGGTTCATTAGTAAGGGTGGAAAACTGCTTGCGTAATAATAACATTCGAAGACAAATTCCATTTCTTCGCTGACACATTCATTATTCTCATCCAAAATGAATGGCGTTTCGTCAACTGCGCCTTGCGTTCAGTTTTGTGCTTGGCCTAATTTCATCATTTACTTCAGAATCGCTCCCTTGATCAATATTGGTTCAGTGAAGTTGTGGCAAATGCTCTCCACACTTGCGCACATTAATCCCTCGTTGCAGAAATATGCAAAAATACTTTATTGATACTTGTGGAAACCATACCGAACATGCTGTGGGATCTCCCTTTTGCTAATTTGCTATACGTAGAGATCCAAGTGTCCGCGCCTTGTTTTACTTGATGTAGCACCGTGACAATTCATGAAAGAGTCATAATTAACAACGAAGAAATTGTCGATGGAAATCGGTGCCTTTTTGCACGGACATCCGTGGCTCTATACTAATTGATTTCCTTCCTTAAGGAGGCAGCGTGTCCTCGTGTAGAATTTAAAAATTACATGTTTCCTTTAGCCAGAATCACTAATGCTTTCCACCCTTGCCGGTGTAGGCATGACAGTATTTTGTTAAAATTAA